>CM053588.1:224830632-224899653 GCA_028646515.1 Pseudochirops corinnae
TATTTTTAAAGTAACTCTAGAACAACCCTACACATCTCCCCATAAAACTTTGGAATCTCTTCCCTGATTCTTGGTACTTTACGCCTAGCAGTAGTCATTTAAATGGACAATTCCAATGAATCTCTACATCAGATCAGACCAAAATATACATGAATGTAAAAGAAAAAAAGTGCCTTATTGAAACAGAATAGCAGGGTGAATAACACAAAATTCATTACTCAATGATTGTTCTTAAATGGCTGCAAATTGCTCTTCTTGAGATTCCAAAGTCAAAATATTTTAAGAGTCTAAGTCCACATGTGGCTTTCTAGGTCCTTGGGTACAGCCTTTTGACTGAGTCCAAGTTTTACAGAACAAATCCTTTTATTAAGGGGATTTGTTCTGTGAAGTTTGGATTTGGTCAAAGAGCCATACTTGAGGATCTAGAGGGCCACATGGGGCCTTGAGGCCAAAGGTTCCCCAACCCTGGTCTAAGGAGTGCTGTTTGTTTTTCAGAGACCAGACAGGAAGTTTCTTGCTGCATCTCTTCTATTTCTCAGTCTCACCTCACCTCACAAGCCCTCCTAAACTCTCAGAATCTCCTTTCTCTTCCCATTTTCTCATCCAAATCATGATCTATTTTTCCTCTTTTTAAAACTGTGCCAATCTTGTCAAAGTATGGGTGAGGTGAGATACCCATATTTCAAAGTTCATTGATATCATTCTGAGAAAAAATGTTTTCTATTTTTTCTGCAACTTTATGAGAAATGGCCTGGAATAACTTTAAAATGTTTTAAAATATTTTTAAAAAATGTTAAATGAATTCATAATCCAAATTAATGGAGAATTCCAGAAAACTAAGAGAAAATACTCTGTAATTTAGAAAGTTTGCATTGGCCTCAAGGGAGACTACAAGGGGAAATTTCTAGTTAAACATATTTTGACAAATGATTAAAAAATACAACCACGTAATCTGTGAGAGATCTGTTATAATGTCAAGCTCAAAGCTATTTCCAATTGTCTGTTTCAAAAATGTTATTTCAGTGTCAAGAAGTCATTTGGTAAGTAACTAAAGAATGGTGTTTCATAAAATGCAATTACCTAGAAGTAGTATTTCTAGCAATCTGCTCAGAACATGGGAAAATTCTGTTTCCAGTGATAAGATAGGGAGCTCCCTTCTATCTTATTTAGGGCCCTTTTAAAAATGTTTTAGAGAGGGGCAGCTAGATGGCGCAGTGAATAGAATACTAGCCCTGGAGTCAGGAGGACCTGAGTTCAAATCTAAACTCAGACATTTAAAACTTACTAGCTGTGTGACCTTGGGCAAGTCACTTAACCCCAATTGTTCTGCCTTCCCTCCTCCATCTAAAAAAGACAAGAAAATGTCTTGGACAATTTTCTTTCAAAGCCCTCCTTTTTAGAGGGAACCTAGAGAACATCTCAGGCAGGAAAAGTCCCTGACCTTGTAACATGAATGATACTCATGGTTGGACTCCTATAAAGTAAGCCAGGTAAATGCCCATCATGCTAGACTACCAGGTAGTATGTAAGAGCAGTATCACATTCAAATTTTATGAACTAAGGAATTTTAAGATATCTCTGAAAAAAATTACTCAATTTCCAGATCAGATGAGATCATGAGAAATCTGAAATCAGTTATTAAATATCATTTATTCCAACCCCCATATTTTATAGATTGAAGGCAGAGAGACTTGGCTTATTTTACTCACTGAAGGTGACACATATCATTATATAGCTATGCCTGGAACTCTTGCGGTTTTTTTTTTTTTACTCCAATTCGAAGGACTTCTGGTTTAACAAATTTTATTTTTGGTAGGGTGTCAATACACTCAATTTATAATTATATTCTGAAAGACTTAATTCTAGTGCTTTCCCAGTAATGATTGTCTTTAATCTATCCTATATATAGCTTGTTTGTTCATAGTTATTTACATGCTATCTCTCTCATTAGAACGTGAGCCCCTTCAGAGGGGTGTTCCATAAATGTTCGTTGTCTAACAGTCAAATTAGAGTAGTTTCCAGAGTTGCCCTTCTTTGCACTTGCCCATATTTTTGAAATTAAACATTGAATTTTCCTTTGGTTTAGTATACCTGTGCCAACACTTCTCAGTTTCAGGGTAAAAGAAAGTCAAATGCCCTGCAAATATAGCTCAGATGAAATTGAGGGCATAATAAATAAAACTAGATTTTCCCTGCTGACAATCTGATGGAAAAGGAAAAAAAATAAGGAAAGAAAGTTAATGATGCATGTAAAAACTCAATGTTCCTACCTGTCTTTTGATATTAACTCATTATCCTCAGAGAATTGAAGCTAATGTTGTAGTAGACTTGTGTGAATTATCTCTTTGCTTATCTGACCTCATACAATACGCGCACCAATGTGTATATAGCATGTATGCTAATGTATAAGCAAACACACTCATGACATATCATTTACTCTATCATTTCTATCACCATGGAGGAAGGACGGTGTGAATGTCTAAGGACTATATTGGTAAAAATAAGAAATCCTTTTAAGTCATCACGTGTGTATGAATCTATAGTATTAGAAGTGATAATTATGTAAAACATGGAAAAATCTACATGTATTGTGTATTAATAATGCAGCATTTCAGGACATTCATTTTTCTTACTAATCAAGACCTGGCTGTAAATTATAAAAATGTTAAAGAATTGCAGTTTTATTTATTTCAGGTAAAAATATTAATCCTCACTGTGCTCACAATATGTTTTAAGGAATTTGAGGGAACTTCCCTAATGAATATGTAATAATGATTTACAATGAGTATAACAATCATTTGCCTATAAATAAACACTTTACAGAGGATTTATATCTTTAAGCTGTTTAAACATGTCCTCTATAATTTATTTATGCTATTAATTTGCTTTATTTAGACTATCATTTATTATTACATTATTACACTTTATTCACACTATTCATTTGCTTCATTTGCTCTTTTTTGAGATAGAAAATAGTAAAACTTTGGGCTAGTTCCTGCCAAAATGATTACAAATCGTGAAATGCCCTAGAGAAGTCTTTAAAAAAGAAACCCCAACAAGAAGTTTGCCTGTACTTGGGTATGAATGAGAAACATGTACAAGTATTATAATCCTGCCATTATAATTAAAAGCTCTTTAAAACAATACTTTCTTCATTAGCAAACAAATGGATCTCTCTCTCTCTCTCTGTCTTCTGTTTCTCTTCCTGCCAATCTACTTGTCATGAATTACTCCATGACAGTACTTCTCAACCTGTGGGTCCCAACCCCTTTCGGGTCAAATGATCCTTTCACAGGGGTCACATAAGACCATTGGAAAACACATATTTCCGATGGTTTTAGGAACCTCCTTTATCCGTCTCCAGGTGGGTCCGCTCACATACAGACACCCCACATACGACTATCAAAGGGTTGGGGCATTAGGAAGGTTGAGAACCACTGCTCTATGACCTGCCTAAAGTCTTGCAGAGTAAAGAATAGTAGCATACCAACTCTGGCTCTCTAACTATCTGGAGCTTTCTTTTTTGTATCTCCTCAATCACACCATTGAGCTGGTCTCTGTGCCCATCAGCACCTTTGCCAAGGCATAAGAGTAATCTATCAAAAGTCATGTAGTATTCATTCTTTGACAAAACACTTTGTTTAGGAAAGATGACAATTGAAGAATGTTTTTTGGTTTCCTGAGGGAAACGCTGTCAATCAAAACAGAAAAGAACTAGGTTGGAACTATAGTGCTTATAATATGAGATGTTAAATAACATATCAAATCCTGAATAATTTACAAGGCCCAGTCCAGTTACTATATTTCCATGCTATTCACCATATAGCTAGAAGAATTTCCATCAAGTCATAAAAATATTATATGTTTGAATAATCCAAATCAGAAAAACACCATGTGCAGGTTAAACTTACTAGCATCCCAGTATCAACTGTTGCTTGAGTGGGTTTCTGGTGCTGAGGAAGGGGTGGGGATATACATGAAACAAGGTTAAAGTTGCCCCTGACTGCACTTTTAGTTACCTTAAAAATTGTCCAAAGAGGCTTTTGGGCTTTATAGATCACCCACCCATAGTCCTGTCTTATTTTCTAAATATTAACAGTGACACTTGTATGATGATCATTGCGTACTTGGAAATCTGTCATCTACTCCATGCCTGCTGATAAACAAGAGAGATTTGATGACCAGATGAGTATTGGGTGCTACAGTTGTCCTTGGATGATTTTGATATGACGGATCCATAGGGATTTTGCTGACTGCAACCACCACTTGTATGAACTGAACTGCTTCTATCATGAGATCCATGTGACATTCCAGAAATACGTTTGTAATCTTCCTTCTGTGGCTCATTTTTACAGTAGGAGAACTGCCCTGCTACTGTGACTTCCCAATTGTAGGCAGGGATAGCTTTTCTTGTAACCATGGGACCAAGTACTGTAGCCTGTTTTACTCTATGGTCTACTCTCTCCTTTCCTTCCCACCCCCAAATGTCACTTACATTCCCAAGAACTCCCTCCTAGATTCTCTTCAAGGAAGGGAAGAAGGGGATTCAGAGGCCAACTAATCCAATCCACTTATTTTATGAATGAGGAAATGGAAGCCCAAGGAGGTTATGTGACTTCACCAAGGTCACAGAAGTAGTATCAGTAGGAGATTTGAACCATGGTCCTCTGACTCCAGAGCAAGATGATCTGCAATACATCTTGACTATCTATCTCACCCTCATTCTGGGAGTTTTACACCTTCCTCCAATAAGTCCCACCCAAACTTTACACCTGTCAGTAGGCATCCCTCCCTTCTGTTTTCTACCTTCCACCTGCCTGTAGAGTACAAGATGCAATTATATCTGAATCTCTAGTGTAGACATTTTAAAATTTAAAAGTTGAAGTCCTGGGGAATCTCCTAACACACACACACACACACACACACACACACTCCTACACACATATACATAATACTAAAACTCAGTATTTTTAGGTAAAAAGGAATTACTTTATTTTCTTATGATTCTTATCATCTTAAAAATAATGTATTAAAGTATATTATAACTGACAGAAGGTGGATACTCTGCAGGAAGTTCATTTATAATAAGAATTTCAAGATATCATGATAGTTTAAAAATGAAATGAAACAAATAAAAGCTAACATTTACTAATGTTAGTAACAAACAGTGGAGAAAGTATTCATTAAGTCTGGTTAGCAAAAAAGTTGAAATTGGCAAAATTTGATGTTTTAACATCAATATCATAGACAATTGAGGGATGAAAATAAGAACACACTGATGATACTTCACTTTTTCTGTTGTAATACATTTTATAAAATTGAATGAAATCCAGGTGACTTTGCAAAGGATCTCAACAAAAACTGCTATTAGAGTTAAAACGAATTTGGACAAAACTGCTGACCTGGAAATTGTTTTTTAAATATATTTTATTTAATTTATACATTTTATTTTGTTTGCATTTATTTGATTTTATTATAGTGATGACAAAGGAAAGAATTTAAGTGTAAATCTTGAGAGTATGCTTTTAAGAAGGCATTGAAATATTTTTTCTGTGACTTGTTTAAATTCTTATATTTTTCGATATATTTCTAATTGAGAACTGAAAATAAAGCATACATATATGTGTATATGTATGTTAGAGAAAGAGAATATTGAAGATACATCATTACATTTTTGACCAACATACAGAACAACTATAGTTTCAGAAGACAGATGATGAAACACATGTTACCCACCTCTAGATAGAAAGAATTAACTTGAGGTTCAAAAATAAGACATTTTCAGATGAGGCTAATGTGGGAATATTTTTGGGTTAACTATACATGTTTGCTATGAAGGTTTTGTTATTCTTTTTCCCTATTTTTTTTGTTGGGGGTGGTGGTGGTAGTGGTGATAGGGTTACCCAAAAAAAGAAAAGAAAAGCCTTTAAAAAAAATTCATAGGTGGAGGTGGAGCCAAGACAGCTGAGTAAGAGCTGGAACTTGCTTGAGCTCTCCCCCAAACCCCTCCAAATACCTGTAAATATGACTAAAAAAATTCTAAAGCTATAGAATTCACAAAATTAGAGAGTGAAGTAAATCTTCAGCCCAAGATAGCTTGGAAGATCAACAGGAAGCAATAGATTTTCACCAGGCAGGGAGCAGAGTATGGGGTGGGCCAAACTGGCACAGACAGGGCTGGAGCAGGTCTCAGGACACTGAATCACTGGCAGCCATGGTGGTTTCCAGGCTTCTCAATCCACAAATGTCAAAGACAGAACAGAAGGTCGGTGGTAAAACTCTGTGGGACCTGGGTGAAAGAGGAGCATGGTCTGGCTGGGGTCTGGTCCTAGTCCTGGAGTGGTGTAGGGGATGGTGGTGGGGGCAGCAGTGGTGGCAACAGCAACAGTGGCTGCTTCTGAAGCTCACAGCTCATAGACGGTGGGGAATCAAGCAGCTGATACAAAACCCCTCAAGCCTGGGACAGTACACCTACTGTCACACCCAAGCCCCCTGGAAACAGAGTCCTACCTGGACAGAGTTAGAAAATCAAGTATTTGATTGGGAAGATGAGCAAATAGTGTAAAAAAAAAAAAAAACCAACTCAGACAATAGAATCTTACTTTGGTGACAAAGAAGATCAAAACATACAACCAGAAGAAGACAACAAAGTTCCTGCATCAAAAGCCTCCAAGAAAAATATTAATTGGTCATAGGCCATGAAAGAGCTCAAAAAGGATTTTGAAAATCAAGTAAGAGAATTAGAGGAAGAACTGGGAAGAAAAATGTGAGTTATGGAAGAAAATCATGAAAAAATGAGTCAACAATTTCCTAAAGGAGATACCCCCAAATAATGAAGAAATAATACTTTAAAAATAGACTAACTTAAATGACAAAAGAGGTCCAAAAAGTGAATAAGGAGAAGAATGCCTTAAAAAGTAGAACTGGCCAAATGGAAAAGGAAGTCCAAAAGTTCACTTTAAAAATTAGAATGGAGCATATGGACGCTAATGACATTATGAGAAAGCACAAAATTGTAAAATAGAATCAAAAGAAAAAAAAAAGAAGACAATGTGAAATCTCTCATTGAAAAACCACTGACCTGGAAAATAGATCCAGGAGAGATAATTTAAAAATTAGTGGACTACTTGAAAGCCATGATTAAAAAAAGAGCCTACCCATTATCTTTCAAGAAATTATCAAGGAAAATAGACCTGATATTTTAGAACTAGAGAGTAAAGAAGATGTTGAAAGAATCCACCAACCACCTCTTGAAAGAGATCCCAAAAGGAAAACTAGGAATATTGTTGCCAAATTCCAGAGATACCAGGTCAAGAAGAAAATACTGTAAGCAGTCAGAAAGAAACAATTCAAGTATTGTAGAAATATAATCAGGATAATACAAGATCTAGCAGCTTCCACATTAAGGGATCAGAGGGCTTGGAATATGATATTTTGGAGTTTGGAGGAGCTAGGATTAAAACCTAGAATCATCTGGCTAGCAAAACTGAGTATAATATTTCAGAGGAAATAATGGTCATTCAATGAAATAGAGGACTTTCAAGCATTCTCAATGAAAAGATCAGAAATGAATAGAAAATTTGACTTCAAATACACAAATCAAGAGAAGCATGAAAAGGTAAACAGGAAAGAGAAATCATAAGGGATTTATTAAAGTTGAGTTGTTTATATTCCTACATTGAAAGATGATTGATATTTGTAACTCACGAGACCTATACACACACATATGTGTGTGTGTATATATATATATATATATATATATATATATATATATATATACACTTAATACAGTATGTATATTTGAGTGAGTGTGTGTGTGTGTGTGTGTGTGTGTGTTTGTGTGTGTGTGTGTATAGATAGATCGATAGATGGTGCAGGGTGAGTTGAATATAAAGAGATGATATCTAAAAACAAGTTAAGGGGTGAAAGAGGAATATATTGGGAGGAGAAAGGGAGAGATAGAATGGGGCCAATTATCTCACATAAAAGAGGCAAGAAAAAGGTTTCACAATGGAGAGGAAGAGAGGGCGGTGAGAATGAATGAGTGAATCTTACTCTCATCAGATTTGGCTTAAGGATGGAATAACATACACACTCAATTGGGTATCTTACCCTATAGAAAAGTAAGGGGGAAGAGGATAAGAGGAGGGATACTATAAGGGAGGGCAAATTGGGGGAAGTGGTAGTCAGAAGCAAACCCTTTTGAAAAGGGACAGGGTCAAAGGAGAAAATGGGATAGGGTGGAGCAGGATAGGATGGAAGGAAATATAGCTAGTCTTTCACAATGTCACTATTATGGAAGAGTTTTGTATAACTACACATGTATAACCTATATTGAATTGCTTGCCTTCTGAATGAGGGTGGGTGGGGAAGGAAGAAGGGAGAGAATTTTGAACTCTTTTAAAAACAAATGATAAAAATTGTTTTTGCATGCAACTAGGAAATAAGATATACAGACCATGGGGTACAGAAATCTATCTTGCCCAACAAGAAAGTAAGTTGGAAGGAGAAAAAGAGTAATTGGGGGCATGATAAAAGGGAGGGCAGACTTAGGGCAGGGGTAATCAGAATGCATGCCATCTTGGGACGGGGAGGAAGGGAATGATGGAGAGAAAATTCGGAACTCAAAATCTTGTGGAGATGAATGTTGAAAACTAAAAATCTGTTAATTAATTAATTTTAAAAATGAAAAATTCATAGGTGAGAAAGATGGAAAGCCAAACAGCAACACAGACAAATGAGACGACTTCTAAAGTTATACACTGCGTTTTTAAAAATAATTTAACGTAGAAATAATATAGATTATTGTTACATAATAAAGATTCATTATTTTACATACAATCTTTTTCTTTTCTGCTTTGTATAAGGATATTTTCATTTTATTTTTAGTTTGTTCGGGTTAGAATATTTTAAAATAAGAAATAACATTATTTATTATTATATTCTATTCTCTTCTTTGCCTATTGAAGCCATTCATAACTTATGATTTGTGACTTTTAAAAATATTTTGAGAATCATATAGCAATATAAGTAGTGTCCTTTGTAACTCTATATATTTTATGGTATGCTTTTAAAAACATTATTATGATAATGGATCCAGAGGCTTAACCAGACTGCCAAAGGGGTCCATGACAAAAAATGTTAAGTACCCTTGGTCTCTTGAATCCCAGCCATTCTTTAATGTTTATCTTCCATGAAGTTTTCCTTGATTCTCAGATCTTTGGACCTCACACAGAACTTTGTTTTACAACTTTCCAATGTACATTTAATTTGTTTTTGTGCACTATAATTATCTGTTTGTCGACTCCCTTTACTAAACTACAGGCTTCATGAAGATATGTGAATTGTAATCACACACACTGCCCATATCTAGCATAACAATCCACAAACTAACAGAACACTGAAAAGCTCACCCTTACCAAAAGATGTGGTATGCTAAATTTGCATGTTCTGAATTATTCAAATTGATTATATGGTGCCAAATTTACTGGAAAATTTTGGCACCATCTAAGTTGCTTAAGCTGCATGGCTAAAATGCCAGTATTAACACATGACAGCCTTGCTCTGTGATCAAGAATGATAGTTCCTGGTTACTTCACTCTCCTATTCAACAAACTCCAATAGCTCCTTATTACCTATAGTATCACATGTAACTTAATTTCTTTATTATTTAGAAACTTCTTCAACAGGACTGATCCTAAGTCTTCTAGATTTATCATATACTACCACCCTTCATACATTTTTAAGTCCAATCAAACTGGCCTTTTTTATTGTTTCTTCACCCTTTGTCATTCTCCATACCTTTCACTGGTTGTGCTATGGGCCTAAAAATCATTCCCTCTTCATGTTTGCCTCTTAAAAATCTCTAAATTTCTTTTAAAATTCAGCTCAATACATGCCTTCTATTTAATGCCTTTGGTGATAGCCCCAACATCTAGTGCTTCCCTTTCCTTCCTCCGATCACCTTTTATTGATGTTGTATCCACTTATATATGTATATCTGGTCTCCCCTTAGAGACTGGCAGGAACCATCATTTTTGTCCTCACATCTCCAGATCCTAGCATAGTATTTTCACATATTAGACACTTTATAAATGTTTGATTGACAGTTCAATTTTTAGGCCAGTAGTTTTCTCTTTGATAAGTTTCTGCAACATTAATATTACTAAAATCCAGTCAAACTCTGCATATTCTTTGATCCAGAAATACCACTACTAGGTTTGTATGACAAAGAAATAAAATAAAACTGGAAAAAAACCTATTTATACAAAAATATTAATAGCTGCTCTTTTTGTGTTGGCTAAGAATTGGAAATTGAGAGGATGCCCATAAATTGGGAAATGAATGAACAAGTTATGGTACGTGATGATAATGGAATATTATTGTACTATAAGAAACGACAGGCAGGATAATTCCTGAAGAACCTGGAAAGATCTTCATGAAATGAAACAAAATAAAATGAACAGAACCAGGAGAACATTGTACATAGTAACAGCAATATTGTACAATGAACAACTGTGAGTGACTTACAATCCCAAAGGACTTGTTACGAAAAATGCTATCTGTCTCCAGAGAAAGAATTGATGGTGTCTGAATACAGATGAAAGCATACAATTTATCATTTTTTTCTTTTTTGGTCAAATTTCCTTCCACAAAATCACTAATATGGAAACATTTTACATGATTGTATGTGTGTGTGTGCGTGTGTGTATGAGTGTCAGACAGCTTAGCATCTTGGGAAGGAGGGGAGTAATAGAATTAGGAACTCAAAACTTTAAAAAAACTAACCAACATTAAAAACTGTTTTAACATGTAATTGGGAAAAATACAGTATTAAAAAGATGACTAAAAATCCAGTTATGACACAGCTAATTATTGTATTGATTAAATAAGTCAAGGATTAAATTACGTTCTTTTGAAAATAAACAATTTATATCACAATATATATGTTAGTCTTATATTTTATACATTGAAGTTCTAAAAGAGTTATTTAGGGCCTGATAACCTAGTTGTTTTAAGAGCCTTGATTCTAGGTTGAAGATCAGGGATTCAGAGGGGAATGAACAATTGGCCAGTGACCAGCTAAGCCATTCGCATCTAGCACTGAGGGCTAAGATAGGGTGAATAGCCTGTGTTTTGGTGAACCAGAAAGAATGAGGTAAGGGCCAATCATATGGCTGAAAAGGTTTGGATTGAGGCCTGGCAAGATTCCCAGAACCAGAAGCAAAGAACAAGGGGAAGAAGGAAGTTATCAGGTAGAAAAGAAACTGTCCTAATTTCTTTTCTCCTTCATTCAATCTCGGAATTCACTTAATATGGTAGAAAATGGAAAGAAAAAGAGAAAAAAAAAATACCCAAACGTGCTACCTATGGGCAGATCTTATAAGAACTTCATTAGAATGGCAGCTGAAATTTAAAATTTAAATAAAATCAGGCTCTTAAACCATTAAAAAATTTTAGCTTACTTCAATTCTCAAAAATAAAAGAAGCACCGAAGTGTTATTTCTTGCCTTATTTTCTTGCAGAGGAGCAAAAGGAGAGTTGTACTTTGAGTACCAACTGACATTCACTCCATTTGGTATAGCAATTAATGGAGGACAATCACAACTTGTGTACTCTGCAAACAGCAGAGGGAAAATGTGGTTAGTCATTGAAATGGTGTGGCATGACACATCATTGGAAAAATAGAATCTACAATAAAAATATACAAGGCTACCAAAATCATTTCTTTTTCTGAAAATAATGTTTTCATATCATTCTTCAAACCACAACTGAGTCTCAAGAGGCTTCTCTTTGATTCTCATCAAAAGCTAAAACATATCACACAAAAATTTCTCCAGGCTACTCATCAGTAAGTGACTTACAGTGTTTCTTTCAGTAGGGGTTCTTAGAAAGTTCCTATGGGTCATGGAGACTGGAGACTCTCCAAAATTATGATTATAGTCATACTTGTTAGCCAAATTCCCCCAAATCATTTACATGGAAGGGTGGGAAGAGAAGCAAAGTAGAGACAGACTGTTGAAGAACCTTTTTTCAGAGAAACTGCTGAATTACCATGTCATCATTATAATAACCTTCTCAAAATTGAAAGAATATTGCTATGGCTGCCTTCCCAATAGCAGAGAAACCATATCATGAAACAGACTATGTATTTTCCAAAAATACTTAACTTACTTCAAGGGAGTAGTTTCAATTCTCTATAAGAATCTAGTTCAATGTATTTTTGCGTGTGAATATGAACATTTGGAGGTAACTCATTGTTATTAGAGATAACAGCTCCTAACATTAATTTAACGGAAAGCCTTTGACATGTCCATATTCTATAATGATTTTGTTAGAATAAAGTCACTTTGCAATAAAAGATATCTGTAAAAGGATTTGGAGTTTGCTTGTTTCTTTTTTTCCTTTAGTCTAAACAACAAAAATCTTGCCAAGAAGTGGAAGGAAATTCAAATAATTTGCCTGGGGCAAGTTTATGAATATTTTCCCAAAGCATATTTTGTTTGAACTATTTCTTCTGGATCATTATCCAGAAGATAAAAGCTAATGGGAGAAAACAAAACCAACAACTTGGCTTCTAAAGGCTAGGGTACACAGATAAGCACTAGCATATGGCTTGAGGGAGGAGAGTTATCCAGTAAAACATTTCACATTTATCACATGTAGTCCTAAAATTCCCTAAAGGGAGAGATTCCTTCGTTTAATTCAAACTTATTCCAGAACTTGATATATATGATATTGTATAGGTTGGTTTTATTAGTGATTTGGCAAATACAAAATAAAAAGTCCTGACATACCATATGCAGCCCCTATGCCCTCACTTAAATGTTCCTCCATTGTTGGAAATGTGCTCCCTCCTTACCCCAGCTGCTTAGAATCTCTTGCTTCCTCTAAAATATGACTCAGGTCAACTTCTTCCTGGGATCTTCTCTGATCATCCCTATTATGAGCTTTCTCATGCTTTTAAAATCAAAATCTTTAAGAAAATAAATAAGTATAATAGCAATTCTTGTCAGTGAGTTGTGCAGATCTAAAGATGGTGTTTACAATTGACTATCATCTTTAATAGCCTGATTGCCTCCTCATCATAGATATTTGTTTATTTATTATTGATTAACAAAGATTTTTAGAAGAGGTAAAGTAAACATATACATTGGAAGTCATTAATGTTCTTTCAGTTTCCTTATTTCAGCAATAATATCTTCTGTAATCACCTCCTCCCAACATTCTACATTTTTCATTCTTTTAGATATTTTGAGCATCAGTCCCTCCATGCTCTCAAACCTGTGTTGTCTCTGACTATTTCTGTTTAACTTTAGCCTTGTCGATCTATTCTTTCTATCTTTGTTTTCTTTAATGGGATTTCTACTTCCTTGTACAACACACAGAAGACCCTGATGTCTATTATCATTGAAAGAAAAAAAGCAACAACAGCTTTATGAAAATGACAGGTACCTCCATATTTCACCTGCTCATTGTACTTTTAGTTTTATTCTTTAATTCTTATCAGATAATCTATTTTAATTAAAGCAAATACCAAATATTTTTTCTAGATCCTTTTGTCCCTCCACCACTTCCTGTTATTTTATGGGGCAATACAGCTAATAATGTGTCATCCTCATCCATAAAATTTTAAACATTTTTTAACTTTTGACTGCCACATCACTCTATTTAGTGGGGGAGGGGGGATCAGCGGATTGCTGGCAGAGGCAGGACCTTTAGCCTCCTCATTGTAATTATTTCTTTTTTTCTGCTAATTTTTTTGTAAGAAATGGTGACAACCCATGTGAATGTTTGTTCTTCTATCCATTTTCCATTTGTCAGTATTAATAGCTCAATTAATATTGGAGATATTTTATGTTGGAGATGTTTTAATTGTAAGCCATATTTTCCTATCTTTTCTCTAATTCTACTAATTCAAATTCTATTTAGTAGTTTAAAAAATCATCTTTGCTCTACTAAGTCTGGTAAGACAGTACAAGGAATATTCAGAAGGACTCCTGCATGAGTAACATTTTCTATTTATTAGGGTATAGGCAAATTTCTCTTTATATTTAGAGCATGTGAATTCTAGCTCCTCTCACTTTTTTTTTCAAAGAAAGCCATTTATGTTACATAAGGGTATAGACACTTGTATAGCCTACAAGTTATTTGGCCTCTTTCATTTCTTGGTCATAAATAATATCCTCCAATATATTTTTCTGTCTTCCTCAATGCTCACTTTTGAATCATAGTCAGTGAAAAATAAATAAATGCTGGTTTAACTTAGGTTTTATCAAATCTTCCTAGAATTTCTTCACCTCTTCATTCAAGTGACTGATGATGAGCATTTATGTGCTTAGCTCCTGTTGTAACTAGTCCTTGGACAGCAGTGTCTCAGCAAGCACTCTAGCATGCCCAGGATGGCTGCTAGCACAGGTTCTTTGACCTGCTTTTCTAAAGGAAAGCAACTCAAAAGGGGTTAACTATCTCACTTTAATCAAACATATGTATCATTCACTTAGTTCAGGGGAAATGTCAGCAACCCAAACTTCAGGAAATACAAACAGAAATTACAAGCTGACAAAAAATAGAGAGAGATAAAAATAATACAATTCAACAGAGGAAAAGACAGGACTTCTGTCTGACTATTACACACATATATAGTTAGTTACCAGAAAGAGAAGCACCAACATTTGGATTTTCAAAGCCAGGGGGCTCAACGGCTACCCAGAATCTCATTGGGCCAAATGACACAAATCTTCCCATAAGTGAGCCCCATGGGCTCACATAGTATATATACCCTTCTTAAGGGTCAGAGGATATCACAACCTTCATAACCCACTGCCTAATTACAAAGTAACCAAAGGTGTGGGCCTTCCTGAAAAACAAGCCTCCCTCCAATCAAGCCCCTCCTGTTGGGTTTTACTTGAGGCCTAGTAAGAGTCAGGGAAAATCTTCAAATTTCCTATGCCTACTAAGGGGCAGGGAAGATCTTCAAATTTCCTTACCATTACAAGCAGACACACTCTGCCCTTGAGGCTGTTCTGGAAGACTTTCAATCATAGTGGAGCTTGCCAGATCTTGTGTTCCTCTGAAACAGCTTCTGGGAATCCACCATTACCTTCCTATCATGATGAGGCATTGGAGTAGGACTTGTATGGAGAAGTTTAGCATTATGAGTTGTAAAATGACTGATCACTTCATTTCTCCCCTCCCCCACCCTAAACATACACCATCTTTATTGGCTCCTAAGATCATCTTTATACTAAATAAGACAACATTTCAAAACTGATTTCTTTTCATGAAAGCATTAGCAAACATGCTCTCAGGAAAAATAAATATGATTGAGATGACTATAGAGAAATGGGACTCATTTTTTCCATTAACATAACAGAACATATACATTAAATTAGTACTGTCCACTTCAAAGTAGTCACCATGGGAAGAATAAATTTAATGCAGTGATGCTTCTATTGCTCAAAAACTTGGAGCCTTTTATTTTTAGGAATTGCCTTTAGAGCCTGTAGCAATTCCTTTTTATTAATCTCAATAGTGGAAAAAATTGCTAGTTTTCTTTTAAAGAGTGGAAAGGGGACTTAGAAATCATAAATGCAATGGAATTCCAGAGTTGGAAGGGTTCTTAGGCAAACTCTTTAACTTTTTATCTTTTGGAAAGAGGATATGATTTTTCAAAACAGCATTCATTTGCAGCCAAATCTAATGAATAAGGTGAGTAACTGAACTGGGTAATTCCATTTGGGGGTCACAAAGTAGGTAAAGTAATAGGACTGATTATAGTAATGGAGAGAATGGTTCTTAAACTCAATTTCAACATAATTCCTCCAAAAGATGAGCCATACAACTATTCTGAGTAATAACCACTGTAAAATGGGGATAATTACAATACCTATCTCATGATATTGTGCACATCAGATGGGATAACATTTGTAAAGTGCTTGTTCCTTAACACGCATTTAATAAATATTTGTTTCTTTCCTTTCCTTTCTTCCTCCAAATGATTACTTTCTGATTGTCTTTAAAAAGAAAAGTAGTCATATTATTTCATAGTGATAAATTATATATGCCATCTTTCTGAGGTTCCTTTTTTTTTTTTTAGCATAGGATTATAAGCTTGGAGTTGGAAGAAACCTTCCAGAGGACATGTGTACGATGTCAATATCTTATAGATGAAGAAATGGAGTCTCAGAAATAGTGAGTGAATTGACCAAGGTCATACAGGCAGTAAGTACTAGAGTCAGAGCCTGAACCTAAGTCTCCTAAATTAAAAACCATCATTCTTCCTACTATACCACGCTGCCTTTCATATAAGGAATATTAAAAATTATGAGAATAAAGAACAAAGAGAAAATGGATTCTTATATATTTACTTATACTCATTCAGAAATATGGAAAGCCACATTGTTCAGGAATAAAAACATATTTTTATTTTATTCTAATTTTCCTTCTTCAGAATCTGTTAAGCCAATCCCCAATTCTGCTGAGGTCAGTGCTAAATCATCCAAGTAGAAAACAGGGAATGCAAAATCTGCTCTCCCTTCCCTCAGGGTTTGTCCATGATATAAACCCGGACAATCTGATTCTATTTTGGAAGGACAGAAGTATTGTCTCCAACAAGATTCAAATATGTGGCAAAGAACTATCCTGAAATGACACACTGAAGTAACTCATATCCCAAATCCCCGGTTTTAAACTTGAAAATTCTTCCCTAGGTTGCCTTGCACATAGCCATATATTTTCTTCTCTGATTCTTTCTCTTTCTTAAAGGTGATTTTAATTTAATCTCCAGCTTCTTCAAAGTGGAAAACAATGTTTCAGAAAATTACTTTTCATTATGGGAGAGTTTGGTGCTCAGATAACAAAGGATGATCACAGAAGATTAACAATAGAAATAATTTTCATATGATAAATATTCTTGTAAATTTGGCCAAATGAATCATGATTTCTTAAAATTATTTTTCTAACTTTACATTTGCCATCATTTTTAATAGATTTTGGTGTTAAAAAGCTTAGTACTCTTGAAGGCATTTATTTCATAAAACCAAAGAATCACAGACTTTGGAGTTGGAGAGGACCTCAACTGGTCCTCCGATCTGGATATAAGTTGGGTTAGATGGTCTTTGAAGTCTGATATCCTTTGATTCAGGTCAGTCCAGCTAACTTCCTTTCCTTTCTAAATAGAGTGAGTATGACAATAAGATCAAAGGAGAGCCACAGACATAGTATTCTTTGATTTCAGCAAAACATGTGACAGTCTTTCATTCCCTCTTGGCTCTGCTTCTTACTTTTTGAAGTTTGCCATCCTGCATCAGATCCTATCTCTCCCTGAAACATCCCTTAGCACCTTGAGCCTCATTACTATGGAAAATCCATCTTCTCCTACAGCCTTTGAAACCCAGATCATCCCTTTGCCATGTTGGTCCTGATCTCTGCTGAATTTTTCTTTTGGTGAGGCCTTCATTTTGGAGAGAAGTCCAGGCCAGTCAACCCTTTTCCTTCTTGGATGGGCTTTGATTTTCTGGACTTTGGCCCATCCAACCCCACCTTTCAGATCTCTTTTGTCTATTGGATTCCCTCATTAAAATGTAAGCACTTTGAGGGCAGACACTATATTTCTTTCTTTTTTATATTTGTGTCTCCAGTACTCAGCCCATTGCCTGGCTCATAGTAAGTGTTTAACAAATATTTGTTGACTTGTTTTGTTGACTCATGTTATCCCTATGGACATGCCTGGACATAGCTACTCCCTCTGCTTCCAGGATTTCTAATCTGTCCTAGGTGCATTCTCCAGACTAATCATCTTAAAATACTCCTTTAATTGCCATTTTGCACTGTTCAAAAAGTTCTAACTCAAATAAGATCAAATCTAAGCTCATCAGCCCAGTGTTCAGGCCTAAGGCAGCTAAGTGGTACAATGGCTAAAATACTTAGCCTGGAGTCAGGAAAACCTGTTTTCAAATCCAGCCTCTGACATTTACTGGCTAAGTCAGCCTTGGCAAGTCATCTATCCTCTGTTTGCCTCAGTTTTCTTAACTGTAAAATGTGGGTTATACTAGTGCCTATTAAATAAGATATTTGTAAAGTACTTAGCACAATTCCTGGCACAGTCATATATACATACATATACATACATTATATATATGCATATATATAATGTATGTATATATGTGTGTGTGTATATATATATATATATATATATATATATATTGCTAGCTTTTATTTTTATCTTTCAATAAACTCAGCATGCCCGAGGAATTAACTAATTCTTTCTACTAATCCTGAAGATTAACCCTTTCTTCCTTCTAGATCAATATCTTCTTAATTCATCAAACATGCCTCATTCCTTAACTGTAAATAATCTCAAGCTATTTCTTCTCCCTGGAATATGCTTATATCTTTATATCCAGATCATATCCATTCTTTAGGATTCAACTCATTTATATTCCTAGTTTTTCTGCCCCTATGCCTACCACTCTTATTTCCTATAACCAGGATTACTTAGTCTTAATTTCTGGATTAGTACAGTCTCAGGCCCTGGGAGCAAACTAGTCCTTAGCTCACAAAAAAGTATTAAAACCCCATGAATTAATGTCTCGGTAGCCTAATTCAAATCATTGTCAGTTTTTGGTGCTGGTCCTGCTCTGACTTTTTACCTTTCTCCATTACAGTTTCCCTTGGGAAACTGGCACTTTGGTGTTCTCACCACTTCTGAAACAAAAGTCCTCACTTCCTCTGTCTGGAACTCTCCTTCTTCTCATAACTGGATTTATATGTTACATACTCACAAACTACCCAATGTAATGTTCCACTTACCTTGTATGAACCCACTACCTGCCAGCTCACAGCTAATCCTCTTGATACTAACCACTCACTAATCTATTTTAGTAATCCTTAAGCAAATCACTCTTGGAAGCATTTGCATTTTCAACTACAACCTTATCTTGTAATAACTAGTACCATAGATTTACATCCATGTACAAAGTAGCAGTTTCTTTCATTTGCCTTAAATCTACCTCTTTAAATCTTTAAGGGGTATAGTTCTGGAATTCTAAGACTTCTTAACAGCCCTTTAACCATGTCACTGACTGGCTTTTGAAGACCCAAGAGTTTCCAAATATCAGTCTAGGAGTTGCCAGACAGAATGTTGAAGATAAGGCAGGGTGGGAAGCAGACCTCATTTATCAAAAGGCTTTTGTTTGGAATTCCACTCAGGACTTGGGGAAAACACCCCTTTGGAAACAAAGGTGAAGAAAAAGGGTGGAAACAGCCTAGGCTTTGAGGCACCACAGGCCACACCCAGATATTCTGAGTTTTTTTTCACCCTCTTGCCAAAATATTATGGCCATTTATTTGAGCTCTGTTAAAAATTCAGAATCCAAATTTTCCTTGATTCTGCCACGTGCAACAAGTTTCCTCAGATGATGAGATAATGCAGCTGGCTAGTATGACATCTGGTATCATTAATGAACTAAATATTATCTTCCAACTCAAGTAGAGTATGCTGACGTGGAACCTTTTTTATAAAATATTTCTAAATAGAATTTGTCATCTTCAACTTGTCATTTTAAAAAATCCTTCTTTACTACCTCACCCCCACAAAAGTAATGTTAAAATAACTATTACAGAAAACTTCATTGTCTTATTACAAATTTTCAAGTCTTTTATCATAACAAATAAAGAAATTCTCATTCTTGCATCCTAACACTCCTCTTCTAGCTTTTAATCACATCAGATCTCTATGATTAAGCTAAACACTTTAGCACTGGATTTCCTGCCCATGGCCATTTCCTGCCATGTTTCCTTACATGAGAAATTAAAAACCTCAAATCATGAAGTGTTATCCTAAGTAGATAAGTCTTAAACTTGTTGTGTCATTTTTGTTCAATGGTGGATATAAGTAAGGTCAGATCAAAGAACTAAAGTGCTCCCAAGATGCTTGTTTAGGATGACAAAAGTAACTTTCTAAAGCTCTAGATGGAGAATATTTTGGAGCCTCCATTCTTCATTTATATTTTTGAAAAAATCAGGTTATTAGCTCTTAAACAGCATTTTACCATGAAGTTATAGTCAATTTTTTGTTGCAGGATTCCTTGAGCTACTTATGTAATGGACATGGTCTGGAGAACTTGTATGGTTTCTTTCTTATGGTTTCTTGTATGGTTTTCTCCCCTCATACTACATCTTGTAGGAAGCATTAAACCTATGTAGTAGGTGACTCTTGGAGACTTTTTTGTGGATCACGTCAAGTGTTCTGATGTCTCTGGGTAAGGAATGTTCAAAGTGAAGTTGGTAGACAAGGTGCAAAGCCTTTTCTTCATGCAGTAGACTGACTCTGCACCTGGTGAAAAATAATTTCCTAACCCCCTAGTAGCAATGCCAGCAAATGTTAGTGTTAGAAGCAGGCAAGCAGCTTCCTGCCCAGCAGATGATGAAGAGAAGTGCCGATAGTGATGGATGGGAACCTGTTTCCTGCTGACATTAAATCAATGAATGAAAATTCTAGCACTCATGAGAATTTCAGTGCCCAGTCATGCAGGAATTGTGAGTGACTTAAATATACCTCATTTCTGTACCTATTTACAAAGTTCACTTAAGTGCCTAAACATTTTTTAAAATTTAAACATAAGGAACAGAAGCCATTAAAACTGATGATCCTTAAAAAAGGGAGTTGAAAAGAACTTTTGCCATTTCTTACTTTTTTTTAAGCTTCTCTTTTACCCAAATCAATTAAATCATTTACTAAGCTAATCTCATTTTGGTAAAGGCTTTTGATCAGCAATCTGAAGGTTAGGAGTTAATGGTGAAAGGCCAATGAGTTTAGTAATTCTGCCAGGCAACACAAACAGCTCTTGACCTACATTGAGACCTGAGTTAACCCTACTGCAAAAGACAGAGCCAGTGAATGGGAGGAAACCAATTTTCATGAAGATTTTGACTGAGAAGACTAAACAAAATGAATAATACCCACAGCACCACCTGTAGTAGTCATAGTCACGAAGGCAGATGATACAACATTTGCAGGATGAATAGATTCCATTCAAAATATTTTGTCATTTCAGTTAGTCTTGAATGTGTTCTTATTGTACTGACATATTTGGGCAAACTAGCTAAGCCAAATTTTGTTACCCACTGGCAGAGAGATACTGACACATACCAGGGTTCTATATGTTGATTATTAAAGAAACTTAGTTCCTGGGTTAAAGAGAGGGAAAAGTTGTAATGGGTAAAGAAATGACAAACAAAAATGAGGGGAGTAAAAGGAAAAGGCCATTAAAGGAAAACAGGAGCAAGTAACATATGATGAAACAAAAAAAATTCTAGTTCATAAGCAATTGTTCATATTAAATGTTTAGAAAGATGCTAAAGAGCATAAGGGAATGCATAGACTCTATAATAGGTTTAAAGAAGAAATTTAGATGACTGAAAGATGTTACAGGATTTTGAAAAATGAGAATGAAACCAGATGTGGAGAGAATTAGAGAATCTGAAAAAGTTAGGGGTACAAGGAAGAAGAAACAAACTGACTACAAAATCTTGAAAGAATTTTATGGGGAAAAAACTAGACATGACCACTAGATGAGGCCAGGGGTTGGTCATCAGTGACCTTGGCAAAAATGTTTTCTAAGGAATGTAAAGGCTGGAAGCCAAACTAGGGTGTGGGGAGGGGGAAGGGCAAGAAAGGCCAGAGAGTGGGAGTAAATTTGAAGGGCAAAGGAATATTGGGATTACTGTAGCAAAAAGAACACTGTCACATCATCATGGGCTTTTCAGATTGGTACCAAATTCATATTTTATTGCTAGAAAGCAGGGAAGTACGAACCATGTGAAGTAAGAATTGAAAATATAGTCAAAAACACATGTAGAAAATATAAATTTTTTTTTAAATGGGATAGCGTTGGCCAGAGACAAGTAAAAGATTTCAAAATTGGAATTAAAAAGAAATGAAGCATAGGTAAAATCAAAAGTTATTTTTATGTAACTTAAAAATGTTTCAGGGTGGGGTGATTCAATAAGATAAGTCATACCCAATCCATCAATTCTATAAAAGGCCATAAGACTAAATATGAATAACTTTAATGCACAAGAATTATGTTTGGATAGGTGTAGGAAACTTGGTTGTGCCCACAGATCATTTATAAATGACCAAGTTAGTTGAGAGGGAGTTCTTTCTAGAAATTGGTGTGTGACTTTCTCACATACCTCTGATGAAACGACATATGAGGTAGGAGGAGGCCTTGAAGGGAATGTCTTTATCAATGAGATCACATTTTCATTTGACTAATTACTCACTCTTCTGTGTTCTCAATATATTGATTTTTGCTGATATGCATACTTAAAACAAATTGATGGTATAAGTGTTTGTGCTGGGCCTCCTTGGAAAATTGTAAAAAGGGTTATCTTTATCCTTTAGTAACTGTGCAATAAATGTTGTTGTTCAATCATGTCTGACTCTTCATGATCCCCTTTGGGGTTTTCTTGGCAAAAATACTGGAGTGGTTTGCCATTTCTTTCTGCAGTTCATTTTACAGAGAGGAACTGAGGCAAACAGGTTTAAGTGACTTGCCCAGGGTCTCACAGCTAGTAGGTATCGAAGTCAGATTTGAACTCTGGTCCTATTGACTCTAGATCTAGTACTCTGTCCACTGCACCTCCCAGATTCTTTGCCTTCTGCAATAATGAGTTAGAGTACTTTCCCTCAAATGGACCTTGACTTTACTTCAGTGCCTCTTTAGTTGAGCATGCTTGTGTTGCCCTAGATTGGAAACCTGAGAGCATTTTAACTTAATAACCTTTGTATTCCTTCTAACACTGAGCACAGAGATCACTACATAATAGTCTTATTAAATAGATATTGAATGAATAAAATAAACAATTCAATTAATATAAGGGCTGTTTAAGTAGAATTGTGCCTATGGTGTCAACAAAACAAAAGCAAAGAAAATAATGAAGTAAATCTCCCATGTTTCCTCCTCTCAACAGTATTTTAACCACCCACCCACCCATTGCCACCCAGTCTAGATATTTTATACAAACACATATATCATTGATACTAAAATTTGATTTTTTAAATTAGGGCATTTTTTTTAGAACTTTGAACTTTCCCAGGCTTTTAGAAATTTTCTTTCTGGTATTTAAGCAAAGCTAGCTAAACCCATGATATCATAAACAGTCTGAATCATACCAAAGATTTGAATACAACTATAATTATAATAAATAAGCAGTACAACTATAGTATCAAATAATTGTATCTCAATATAAATCTAGAGGAATTAATTATTTATAAAACTATATGCACATAGTATATAAGTATAAAGAAGGGTGTTTTAATACACACCACTGAAAACTTCTGGATAATAGGTCAAGCGACTATAGATTTTAATCTAATTCATACATTTAAGAGAATTCATTTTTTTATGCCAAATTCTCTCCCAGGCCATAACAGTGAGAAATATAACTTAAAATTACAACAAAAAAGCCATCTCTTTCAAATACCCCACAAATAGTATGGTATGATGGTAAGAAAACTGGATTTGAAGTCAAAGACCTGAGTTCAAATTCTGACCTTGGAACTTTGTACACTGTGTGACCGAGGACAAGCTATTACAATTTTATGGGCCTCAATTTCTTTGTCTGTAAAATGAGGGAATAGGTAGTTGATCTCTGAGTTCTCTTCTAGCTTTGAATTCATGTTTATGTATTTATTTAATCATGTAGAGTTTTTGACATGTAAAATTTCTCTTCTGAATTAGAAAATCTGAATATTTTGAACCACTAGCTATGGCAGGAAATAATTCATTGAATTCATTGTTCATTAAAATAAATTTCTATTGATCATTCCATAGCTTAATAACAGTTTTGAAAAAATATTTATTCTGATTTCACAGCATTTTCCTAAAGTAAATTAACTTGAATTTCTAGCTTAATTTTGGATGGTAGATATTGATACATTGAAACAATTAGAAACAGAAAAAATATTTTTTATACATTAGAAAAATCTGACTTCAAAAAAGGTATAATTAATAGTAACAGTTTTAATTCTTGGGCAATTCAATTATATGTATGTACATATGCATGCATACACACATAATACACATATGCATAACATCATTTCCCTGATGCCATGGTCCTCTTCAAAAATGAAGGACAAACACAACATGTAGACTGAGCTGCCTGAATGGAGACCCAGCTAATTGGGTAACTCAGCTTGTCATTTCCAAATGTTGATAGCTAGAAGCTGCCTACTTAATTTGGGGTTTACAGATTAGATTTCTTCCTTCCTTCCTTCCTTCCTTCCTTCCTTCCTTCGTTCCTTTTCTTTCTTTCTTTTTGCAAAACCTTAAACCCAGTTCACTTTGAAGCTTATAGATTGGCCACAATAGGTCTTGCCCAAGCTCCACTTAATGGCTGTAATATATGTGTGTGTATGTATATGTGTGTATATTTATATCAGTATCTACCTATGTTGTAAATTTCTCATTAAGATATGGAAAACAACCAGTGGCATATGAGTTCTGAAATATCCAAAATGGAACTAATCATCTTTCTCCTCCTATCATTTCCCTAACTTTCATATTACTTTCCAGGGCCCCACCATTCTCCTAGGTACCCAAGTTTACAGCTTAGGTGTCATCCTCAACTCTGTCATACTCCCACCCCCATATCCAATTTGGTGCCAAGAGCTATGGTTTCTACCTTAATGGCATCACTGGTACTCAGCCCTGCTTTCTTCTGACACTACCACCACCCTGATGCAGGCCCTCATCCCCAAACACCTATTGCAATAGCCTGCTGGTTGGTCTCCCGACCTCAAGTCTTTCCTCACTCCAGTATATCTCCACTCATCTGTCAAAGTGACTTTCCTAAAGCTCAGGTCTGACCAGGTCACTCTACTATTCAATCAACTCTAGTGCTCCCTACTTCCTCTGTGCTCAAATACAAAATCTTCTGTCTTTTGAAGCCTTTCATAACCTTTCCCTTTCTTACCTTTCCAATATTTTTACACCTTACCACCCTCTAGGTTCTCTTCAATCAAATGGCATTGGCCTCCTTCTAGTTCCTTACACAAATATTTTATCTTCTTACTCTGGACATTTTTATTGGTTACCCTGCATGCATGGAATTCTCTCCATCTTTATCTGTTTCCTGGCTTACCAGGCTTTCTTCAAGTCCCGGCCAAAATCTTAATCTTTGTGAGAAGCCTTGCCCAATAACCCTGAATGCTAATGCCTTACCTCTAAGATTATGTATACATGCTTGTGTGTGTGTGTGTGTGTGTGTATGTGTGTGTGTGTGTGTGTGTGTGTGTGAAGACATGGGGCTATGTTTAATGTGTATATATATATATATATATATATATACACACACATATTAATTAGTTGTTTGGTGTGCTCCTTTAAGGCAGGAATTGTTTTTGCTTTTCTTTATATCCACAGAGATTAGTATAACATCTAGCACATTTAATATCCTGCAATATGATATCTAGTACATTCATATAATATCTAGTACATATCTAATATCTAGAGGGTGCTTACTAAATATTAACTTGACTTGAAATATGCTATATAATCTCAATTTTATCATCTCAATTTATCTAAAGGTCCATATTTTTTGATCTCATGCTAAAGACAAAGTCATCTCCATGAAGTGTCAAGATACACTTTGCCACTTCTTCTAACTCCCAAGAAATATATTAACCAGAAAAAGAAAACAGGGAAACAATTGATATTATTTAAAGTGACAGCAGCAAAATAAACACACTTCTAAATTAGGTACTAAATTAGTAACTAGTAAGTAGTTAATTTTCAGAAAATAGAGAGAGATGGCTATTTTGAAACTCGGTTCTGATGATGACTCATTTGGATACTTGTTACAAAAGTAATACATTGCTTAACTTACAAGTTTGGGCTGATAGTGGTTAGTAATGATGTAGTAGTAGTAGTAGTAATATAAGTAGTGATAGTTGTGTGGTTATGCTGGTGGTAGTAGTGATAGTAGTAGTAATAATAGTGGTGGTGGTAGTACTGATAGAAGTTGTAGTGGTAGTGGTGGTAATAACAGTAGCAGTAGTGGTGATAGTAGTAGTCTTAGTGGTTATAATAGAAGTGGCAGTTGTGATAGTAGTTGAAGTAGTAGAAATGGTGATAGTAATAGTGATAGTAGTAGTGGTAATAGTAAAAATAGAAGTAGTGGTAGTGGTGGTGGTGGTAGTAGTAGTGGTATTGGTACTGCTGGTAGTAGTGGAAGTAGTGGTGGTAGTAGTAATATCATGTTTTATTAAACTGAAAGCACTATACAGAGGTATACAGCAGTAAGAGGTAAGATGAATCATCTGTGCCCTATCACTGACTTGACTAATAATGGTTATGATCCAGAAGGAAGTGGTATTGGCAGATGAAGCTGAGAGCATCTAGTTGCTGAACCCTAAGCATTATTGACTAGCTCATGGGATCATAGGTCTATAATTGAAAGGGACCTTGGAGGTTATCCTGGAAGCTGGATTTGAACTCAGATCTTCCTGACTTTAAGTGCAGCACTCTATTATCCCATATTATACCACGATGCCTTTCAGCATATTGATCATTGAGGTGTTGTCTGTGAGCAAGGAAGACAAAAGAGCATTGGTTGTGAAATTATATGATTATAGACTTAAGAGCTATAAAGGTACTAGAGAACTTTGATCTCTGAGAAGTACTGGTATTGTCACCCCTAAACAGCTATTAAAACATTGCTGTTCAGCTAGATGGTTCAATGAATAGAAGACTGAGTCTGGAGTCAGGAAGACCTGAAATCAAATCTGGCCTCAGATACTTACTAGCTATGTGACCCTTGGCAAGTCACTTAACCTCTGTCTGCCTTAATCCCTTGAAGAAGGAAATGACAAACCACTCCAGTATCTTTGCAAGAAAAATTCATGGGCAGTATTGGTGGGCTATGGCCCATGAGGTCACAAAGAATTCAACACAATTGAATGATTGAGCAGCAAGTTTTGGCAACACGGACCTTTTCAGAATTTCCCAAAGACTACTACTCTCTACTTTGCTTGGATGGACGATGCACTAGAATTATAACATTAATTTAAATCTATGGTTTTTACAAAGGGGGTTTTTACTTGTCATGAAATTATCAGAGAAATGTCTAACTTGAAAAAAAAAGTTGCCAACTATGTAACAAAATCAAGGGACAACTAACCAGTGGATAGCCCATGTGCTCCATTGACACCCATGCAATGTAATGAAAAAAACAAATGAGGGTCTTCTTATGGGTAATTCATGGGAGGACATGGATCAGATTTTCACTCTATCGGTAGACATAGAGAGATTGGAGCTTTGTTGTAGAAAAGAATGCTCACATTGACGAGATTAGAGAGCTTTTGGTGTACTAGAGAAATTAATTGAAAGTCATAACTTGGTTAGTATATGCTTTCTACAGGAAAAGAAAGGTATTTGCATGTCTGTTAAAATTTTCATGTTGTAAAATCTTCTGAATTTATTTTGGACATACTGTATATGTTTTTGAGATATTATGTCGGCTTAGACCATAGGGAAAATATTATATATGCATATATAGATCATGTGTATGTGTATGTATATTTATATACATATATGTATATATATATAATTTTAATTGAAATATTCACATCTTTGGTCACTCTAGTTCTAGGGTCTTGGCATCAAATCTCTCCTGTGGCAGGATACAAGAAGAGGCTCTGACCATAGTAAGCTTACTTACTTTAAGTAAGCTCATAGGGCACCTATGCGTCAATGAGTTGGAAGAATTTATCCAAGAGCTAGAAATGTTGTATGTCATTAGGAATTAATATAATAAGGTGATGAGTTAACAGTTCTATGAAGAAAAAGTAGTTTATTTTTAATATGAATATATTTTGTCAGACTGGGAATACTCACTTTAAAATCTAGCTTCCAAGTTAGACAATGTCTCCAATCTGGTGAACTGAGATTTCATAACAGGAGACACAGACTAAGTGATGACTGCTTATCTGTGCACAAATATATAGAAGATAATATGCATATATCCTAAGTGTTCAGAGTCCAAATGGCTACTTTCCTAACATAGTTGAGTTTCAAAACCTGGAATTTCCCTGTTATGAAAAAAAAAATCTATCAGTATAGGTAGTATAAGAGGTTATGCTTATTTTATAATACACTTTTCTATGGAGGTTTCTTAAAAATTCATCTGCTTTCACTTAACTTGATGATTTTTCCTAACTTCTAAAGTCCCTGATGACTATCCTAATATTCCTCATTAGACATTTGCTTCCTTGGAAAGTCTGTTTGAGCAATTTGGTTTTAATAGCTATGAAGTTTAACTTTTTTTTCTCATTCTATTCTATCTAAAAGGGTACACAAGAAGAAAAATGGTTCCTTCCATCCAAGCACTATTTAAGAAGAAAGGAGATAGAGAATCATTGTGAAAAAACACCCTAGAAGTCAATGTGGAAGAAACCAGCCTTGGGTTAGAGGTACTACCTCATGTAGCTGCCAAGTCCCTGGCTACATTAATGAATGCCAGAGTGAGGTGCTGTCAGTTTTCCTTTTTACAGGAAATGGTTATGGTAGGTCAGGCTGAAGTGCAGGGTGGAAGGAATAAAATGTAACCTCAGGCAACTTCCCTGCAGTTCCCTATCTTGTGCCAAGATGGTGTATAGATTCAATTCCACTTCGCTGTTTCTAATGAATTATTCCATATAGTAATAGTAGTAGTAGTGGTGGTAGTAGTAGTAGTCGTAGTAGTAGTAACAGCAGCAATAGCACCAGCAGCAGCAGTAGCAGTAGTAATAGTAGTAGTAGAAGACTCTCATTCTACATTCCTTTGTGGGAAGGGAGACAAAAGATGTGTAGAAGGAGTTAACAACTTTGCAGAAGAACTTCTGAGACACTTTCACACAGTGTAGAGAAGAGTAAGTCAAGTTCAAAGTTACAGAGGAAAACGCAATAAGCAAGCGACTGGCAGCAAGCCACAGGAAAAGATTATTCATGAACCCACTGGATCAGAACATTTAGACGGGATGGAAGCTGTGGGTGGAACCTCACTGCCTACATTAAATAAAGTGGTTTCTGGCACCGTTGTGTACTTGAGTGGAAAAGCCAAGATGTTGAATTCTCTGTCTGTATACTTTTGTCTTCCCAGACAGTTTTAACAAGGGCAATGGGGGAGGGAGGAGAGAAGCCAGTTGCAGCAATCCCCTTTTACTTACCAAATCCAGGGGGATGAACATCAACGCCCATCTGAGTCTCATCAAAGTCATGGAAAAAAGCAATCAGAAAATTGTCTGATCCTGGGAACATACTCCTGAAAGAGTCACAGCGCTCATCTAGCTTTTTGTCCCGTGTTTATTTTATTTTTTGTCACTTTATTATTTTACTTAATTCATATGTCAAATTTTATCCAGACTCATTGCCAGCTCCTCTCCATATACCCCCAATAAAAATCTATTTGTTGACATGAAAAGGCATTTGAACTTCAATGTACTATAATGGTCTCAGTTCTAGAAAATTAAAATTGAAGCACACTTCCCTCCTCCCAGGAGAGAGGTGGGAGACTATAGCTGTGGAATGTGGGATAAATGCCCAGATAGATGCAGTTGCTATATTGAATGGCTTTGCTTAAAGATTTTGCCTTTGTTTTTACAAATGAGGTTTCATTGGGGGGTTAGGGGTAGTTTAAGAGAAAATCACTGCAGAGCAGAAACAAAAGGTAATAATAAAATTTTAAAATACAAACATCCATTGGAATAACTCATCACAAAGTACTGTATTTTACAAATGTAGCAATACTCTGGATTCACTCTTCCAAAGAAATACCAACTACATCTCTCTTCCTCCCCCTCCCAGTTTCAAGGGGGTTTCTGAGGAGTGGGGAGCATCTTTCTCTAATGGTTTCAGATTTAACAACCATTCCAGTATGTCCTCCCTACTTTTAGTAGGGTATCCAAATCCAGTTAACCAATTAATATTGATTGGATTTCATAGAAGAATATTTATTTCACCCCATACCACCTATGTCATTAGGGAGAATATACTCTGACATAACATTGATCCCATCAAGTTCATTTCTACATGTGTCATAGGTGTTGGAGAAATGGAGTCTGTGTCTCAGTTACTAGTGATCCCTAGTCAGGGTCTTGTTGCTGTTTGGGGGTCTTCCTCAGAGCCTTGATGGCTAACTACAAAACCTACCATAGAATTTGTGTTCCCAGCTTCTCATGGTTCAGTGGCTCATCACTCTGATCTTTCCAAGCTTACAAGGTCGTAGCTGTTTCCAATACTCCTTCACCTAAGAGCCAGACAGAACAAACAAAAAAGAGGCCAAGGACAGGGGCCCATATTCACAGGCCACATGTCAGCTTTGGATAGGGAAGGCCCTAGGGTGTTTCCCTTACAGCATTGTCTTTCTCACTAGAAAACAGCCAGGCAAAAAAACAGTCAGACCAAAGCCAGAGTCTCACTTTTGCTGCCCAGTGTCCTTTGAAGGCACCTCAGTACCAACTCCACAGCTAGTCAAAGAGATTCCTCTTCAATTCATGGTTAACAGAATATATGTTATCCATGTCGTACAGTCACAGAATGTATGCTGGGATTGAATCAACAGAGAATGTTCTGCCAGAGCTCCAGGCATCCTTTACACAATGAGAATTGAAGCACCTTTAGCTGTATTTCAAGGACATTCATGATTCAGTTCATCAAGGAATGTTGACTTTATCTTCCATATTGTTCACTTAGAATACCCTATGCTTTAGAAAAATGGGCCTATTTGTCATTCCCAAAACATGTCCTGTGATTCATCCCTTCCATATGCTTTTCTTCATATTTTCTTTCTCTCCTTCTGAAAACATTCTCTTTGCACCCAGTTCCACTTATCTAGTACCTATCCTTTGTTCAAAATCTAGCTCCTCTTTCAGGAAGCCATATAATATGTCCTTAGGGTTTGTTTTTTTTTTTTTAGGAACTCCAATTCTGCTACCAATTTGTACTGGATCATTAATTTTTGCTTAGGCTTTTGACCAAAAATCCCAAGCAGATTCACCTTTGAATTTCAAAAAGATTGGGTAAGGACCAACACACACATATGTATATGTATGTATAGACACACACGTACACAGAACAAATACTCTGTAATAGAAAAATACATATATTATCCCTGGATATATGATTTCATCTGAGTATAGTGATCCTCAGTGAGTAAATGCCCTCTATTGATGAAGATCAATAACTTTTATGCAACTTTCTATTTTAGAGAGTTATAAAAGGCATTGAGAGATTAAGTGATTTATTTGGGAATATATAATGAGCATGTGTCTGAGCTGGAATTTGAATCCCAATATGCCTAATTTCTTGAAGTTTTCTCTCTACCCACTATCTCACATGTGCATATGTGTATAGAAATGGATATTGATATGGATTTGTATAGGTATGAATATATAAATATGTATACATGCAAGAATATATACATAAATATCTATGTATACACTTGTGTATACATGAATATGTAAAAACATACAGACCCACTCACAATTTGGAGTTTGGCATATCTAAAGGGAGCAAAACTGATGAATTTTCCTTGGGCTTTTATACTGTTCGTTGTGGGAGCAATGGACTAATACCTTCTTTTGCCTAGTTTCCTAAGTTGATACATGAAGTTTTAGTAACATGTACTTATGGTAAAACAGAAAGAAAACTGGATTTGAAGTTAAGAGATATGAAATAATAGATGGGTTTTCATTCTTTCTCTGTTACTTAGTATTTTGTGAATTTCAACAAAGTTTTCACATTTCTGGGTCTTATTATTCTCATTTCCTCTCCAGACTTCACTCAGACCTTCCTTTATCATGTCCTAGGTCTTCGTCCTGAAACCTCAAAGCAGTCTTATAATTCACACATTGGAAGTCCTCTTCCTTTGATTGAATACTCCATCCAGAGCCTCTATATAAAGATTCAGGCCAAGCATGGATATGTTCTATCTCTCCCCTTCTACTCCATCCTCCATCCTGACACATTTTCAGCTTCCCCTCTATGTGCTTTTGTCTTTCCCCATTAAAATGTAAGCTCTTTGATGTAGGGACTTGTCTTGCTATCTTGTATTTGTGTTCCCAGTGCTTAGCACAGTAGTTAGCATATACTAAGCACTTAAGAAATAATATTTATGATTGACAGTTGACTGACTAATCTGTAAACGGAGGACATTGAACCAGACGATCTTGAAGTCTCTTCTAGTTTTAAATCCTAAGCAAGAACATTTCAGGTGAGATTCAAAAGACAACATGCACATATGCCAAACATTCCACAGTATCATTTGAAAACCCAACCCACTGTCGTTCTTCAGGCGGGTAATGGTTCCAAAACCACATTGCTTATTCTCAATCCATGATGGAGCTCAAATTTCTCAAAATTCAAACATCATTCTATGCCGAAAATGAAATTGGTCTATGTGTCAGTGTGAGAAGATGGCCAGACCTCCAAGGAGACATGTGGGCAAGAAGAAGAATATATAAGTCATTTACATACAGAGACAGGAACCCCAGTGGAAACCACGAGAAACTTAAGTGATTTCAGAAGGATATGTAATGAAACTATGTACACCCAGTGTTTTCATTTTAGATTTACTATGAGTTTTTTGGTTCATTCAAAGCTCAAACACAAAACCACGGGCAAGAAAAACATGCAGAATGTACCACATGAGAGCTTTCTTAAGTTTGTGGAAAATTATCAACTTTATCAACTTTAACTGAGCTGTATATTTAGTTCATCTCATTAATAACATTTGAAAATTTTGAATATTTAGAGATCTTTTCATTAGAAGAACACAAATTATATTTTAGGATTATAGATCTAGAATTGAGAAGGACTTCTGAGGTCATCTCTTCTAACCTATTCATTTTACAGACGAGGAAACTGAGGGCTAGATGGTTTAAGTAACTTCCCAAGGTCAGACAAGTAGTTATATTTTAAACATAAACTCATCTTCATTTTTGGTGGAGGTGATATTTTATACAATTTTTTAAAAAGCTTTCATTTGTCTTTGCAACACCATGGTCAGATAGGTCACCATTGCTAGTTATATCTTACAGGTATGAAAAGAAAGAGACTGACCCTTTAAATGTCTTCTCCAAAGTTATGGAACAAATTGGTGATAGAATAAGATTTGTTGACTTCTGTTTCCATGAAATCAGTTCTCATCTCAGACCTAAAGGAAGTCCTACTTGTAATCAATTAATGCATTTTAATTTTGGGACCAAAATTATAGAAACCTGTCTTGGAACCAAGTTAGGATGGTGCCTAATGCCAGACAATCCAAGTGTGATGATACAGATTAGCTTTAAAAAAAGTTTTTTTTATCTGAGGACAAGAACCTGATCAAGGAATGAAGGCTAAATTAAGTGAACCATTTATACTTGAGCACAAATTCAGAAAAGAAAATTGCAATTCCCTTTCCCCCCATGTCTACTGAAAGTTTAATAAGCATAGTAATATATTCAGGAATCAAAGTCAAGCATCACAGTAAAATTGCTAGTCATTTTTTTTTTTTTTGCAATAATCAGCTCTTTTGGTTAGGATTGTCATAAATTGTTGGTTTGGAGAGGAATAAATTGACATGAAACTACCATAAGACATCAAACAGGAATGCCAGAAAGAAAGAAAAAAGCCCTGCCAACTACAGTATCCAGTAATTCCAGCTGGTGGTGGGTTCTGAGTGATAAACTGTGGAAACTAGGGGAAAGGGACAACTGAAAGTTATAAATGATACTCTTTGAAATGAATTTCATATTGAATATCATTTTGGATGTCCAAAACTTGGTAGGATTAAACATTTGCAAAGCAAATTTATTTTTCAAAAGTATTCTTATCTGCCTTGCAAAAGATGTCTTTCCCCAAATCATTAGTTCTTCAAAAATGCTATTTAACTTACAAAATTCTTATTGGGCCCACCCACTTTTGCCATAGCACTGTCTCCTCTCCAAACTGTCTCTTAAAATAAGAGAGCATGACATTTGTTTTCAGCAAAGTCACTCAGAGTTCCCATGCAGACACAGGATTCCACTGAAAAGAAATATAAAGCTATAATCTTACCAAGTAAGAGGAAATAAAAGGAATATAAAGAATTTATTTTAGGTTTATTGCCTCATATTCATATGATCTTCCAACTGGTATCTTTTAGACTTACCCTGGCTTTTCTTAAGATGATGGGGCTCCAACCTTCTCTTACCAATTTGTCTTATACTATTCCTCAGCAGGAACAGCGAGGCTAGGTTACTTATAGCCCTGTTCCCCTTCCCCATACAAACGAGAATCAGCCTTGCCACCTGAATGCTTTGGCTCTCATCTCTGAACTTCTCCTCATCCACACATACACAGATTCCTTCCTACTTATATTCTATTGTGTTTCGAGGATGACTTAGCTGAGACCCACTTCCTTGATGGGCCTTTGTCTTTTTTATTTTTTCCAAATCAACAAACATTTATTAAGTACTTACTATGTACAAGGCATTGTGCTAAGTGCCCAGGACACAAATAAGTAGAAGACAATCCTTGTTTTTTTTTTCTTTTTGGAGGGGAGAGGGCAGGGCAATTGGGGTTAAGTGACTTGCCCAAGGTTACACAGCTAGTGTTAAGTGTCTGAGGTCACATTTGAACTCAGGTCCTTCTGACTCCAGGGCGGGTGCTCCATTCACCGCACCACCTAGCCGCCCCCAATCCTTGCTTTCTAGGACCTTACAATTTAATGAGGAAAGATCACACAAAAGAAAGCTGAAAATGTGGGGAGAAGGCCACCAGGGAATACCCAGCAAAGGGGTATGATTTTCATGGAGTTCAAACCAAGAGAAGGTACAGATAGAAAAGAGAGTCCTGCAAAATTCAGAGCCCTTTTTAAAAGGAAAGCATAGCGAGGAGTTTATTACTCCACCTTCCAACTCTCCAATTAAACAGGAGAGGCATTGAGGGAGCTCAGAACATGTTAAGTATTAAAAATATTAAAATGTTTCTTACTTAATACTTGGTGGGCCTTTCTGACTCTTTTAAATAAGCTCTTGTCTTTTTTCCCCCAAATGTCTCTGACTTATTATGTATATACTGCTTATCACACTGCTTCATTTTGTTCATTTACTTTACTTGTATTTATGTCTTAACTCCTCAATTTGATTGTAAAGTCCTTGAAGAAAAGAAGCATGTCTTAAATCTAATCCCATCCCCTATTTAGAGGATGTAGCAAAGTGCCTTACTGTAAGGAGATCCAAGTGGTGTACAGAGAAGGGACACAAGAACTGAAACAATTACAAGTTTGTTACTCACAGGTGTATACGTGTGTGGCTTCCCCTGTCCTTCAGGTGGAGGTGAGACATACCCATATTGAGAGCCTGAAGCTCTGGGTCTCTGCCCTTATATTTGACTGTTGCTGTTGGGTAAATTGACAGAGATGAGTGGGAGTGGGAATTTAAGAGGGCTCAATCATTAGATGACTCAGAATTTGAAGTCTCTCCCTTCCCCATTGTAATGCCGTACATGAGCAGCTTTCCAGAAGAATGCTACTGTGAACAGCTTTTAAGGTTCTGATTACACAGTATAGTGAATACTCTATTTATTCCATAACAAATAAAAGCAAAACATTCTCAGAAAATCAAGGTACAGTATTCACAGTATTACGACTTATCACAGAAAATCACAATATAGTGTTCACAACAGCTTATCATTAAAATGGCCACATAGTTTTCACCAAAGTGGTCATAATTTTTAGAACAAAGAATAATCATCTGGTATCCCTAAGGAGGTTTGCCTCCTTACTCAGTCATTCAGTCATCTCAGAGTACAATAGTCAGTCTTCCGCTCATGGGGCAACTAAGTTAACTCAATCAGTCACTTATTTAGCAATCAGGTACTTAGTTACTGGTTCAATAAAAATGTACTAAGTACTTTAAAATGGTACATGTGTGCAATAAAATAGTATTGAACCATACAAACCATGAATAAGGGGAATTTAAAAAAGCTACATGTGACTGACCCTCTTTGTTTGATATCAGAGAACCTGATTTCAAATCCTGGTACTTCCTTTACTACTCCTGTGAATTTGGGCAAGTCAGACTCTGTGGGTCTCCATTTCTCACTTGTGAAATGATGATGTCCCTTCCCTAATCCCACTAGCATTCTGAAATTAAGTCCCTCTCTACTTCTCCCCTCAGACTATAAAGAATAATCCCTGGGGATGTGGGGTTTTCTAATATTGTTACTCAAGCATCCCTGTTGTGGGTTAGGACTTCTGTGGAACTGGGAAGGTGTGAATTAACCTCTTACACTCCCACAATATTTTCAAGGACTGTTTCAAGGAAGAAAGGTAGGAAGTGGTGTGACCTGGGGCAGTTGGAGCTAATTTTACCCCCAAACAGACAGACTGAGACCAATTTCTAGGGCCTTTAGGTAAGAGGAATATAAATGTTGTTTTTGATCCTTTGATGGGGAACTCCTGAGATCCCAGCAACCCATTGCTAACTTTTTTTTTCGGAGGAAAGAAGGCAGGGCAATTGGGGTTAAGTGACTTGCCCAAGGTCACATAGCTAGTAAGTGTTAAGTGTCTAAGGTCACATTTGAACTCAGGTCCTCTTGACTACAGGGCCAGTGCTCCATTCACTGTGCCACCTAGCTGCCTACTAACTGCTTTTTAACCTTGTTATTAGCACTTTTTACTTGGTTTTAATCCCTGGACTACTTTCAAACTGCCTTGAGAACTACTTTTATCTAAGAGTATTGGAATATGATTCTTAGTAAAAGGATTGTTTGTTTAAAGCTTATGGCTCTGGATGATCTATTTTTCCTGGTGTAATGTGGTTACCCTGACTGTCATTGCCACAGTGGTATGATACTATACAGTCAGGAGCACTGAGTTCTCTTCCTAGGCTTGTCATAAGCCACCTATGTGACCTTAGGCAAATTATTTAACCTCTCAGATCTCACTTTACACATTTGTAAAGCATGGAAGTTAGATTAGATGATCTCAAAGGTACATTTCAAATCAGTCATTCTATGAATCTTTAACTGTTCCTTTCTGAAATTGTGTGGTCACTTTCCATAGTACTTGTTTTTCATAGAATCGTGGAATGCTGTAACTAAAAGAGCCTATTAAAATTATTTAGCCCAATCTCTTCATTTGACAAAAAAGGAAAGTGAGTCTCAGTACTACCTACTGCGAGTCTGATCTTTGTGTAACTGAATTTCCTTTCCATGTAATTATGGACATTTTAATATTCAATAATGTATTCCTATTCCTCAAAAAGCAACAGAAAAATGGAAGCTTATAAATCTTTTTTCTTGTATCCTGTGTTTTTTTAAATTAAAGCATAAGGCACATTGCCATCTATTCTTTCTAATCACAGCATAAACCAACTCTTAGAAGTGGGTTCCATTAAAACTTCCCTTCCAGTAATATTAAGCAATTATACTAAGTGCTTCCACTAAAAAAAGCTATCTGTAAAGAATCCCAACAGTACAAATAAATATAGGAAAACACCCAGCTCCTTCAAAATGCAGTCATATATAAAAGGAAAACATACCCAAAAGAGAACCAATTTTAAAAAGGCAACATGAGGAAAGTGAGCTGGATGTACTTATCACAGTTCCCAGAGGCTGCCAAGTTTTTCTCTGGAGAACCGCCAAGAGGTTTCTACTATGGTGGGGAAATGAAAAAAAATTTCCCTGAGCTCAATATATTCCAGTACTCCCCAAAGCACTTTCTTACCTTTGCCACATATTTGGTAGAATGAAAAACTGAAAGAATTGACCTTATGCTCTTCTGGGTTTTAAAACCTCAATGTGTCAATAAAAACAAAATAAAAAGTACAAAATTAGGAGTTTCCCAACTTATGAATGTGTTGTATTTGAGAAATTGGTTTATATTTGGTTGTGTGTAACTTGGAATGCATGTTGCATGGTAATAAGTCTACACATGATTAGGTTTCCATACCAGCCCCCATTTAATCGTAATGGAGTAGAGCTACAGTATTAATAGGACTCATGCAACGTCTAGGCTTGAGGAGAGAAGTGCCCTACAGTGTAGCAGGAGGAGGTCAAATTTTAAGTCAGCAATTGGCCTTTAGCAACTTTACCCCATTTCTATTTCTTTAAGAATAACTAGCATTGGGGCAGCTAGGTGGTACAGTGAATAGAGCACTGGCCCTGGAGTCAGGAGGACCTGAGTTCAAATCCGGCCTCAGACACTTAACACACACACACACACACACACACACACACACACACACACACACTAGCTGTGTGACCTTGGGCAAGAAACTTAACCCTAATTGCCTTACCTTCCCCCCTCCAAAAAAAAAAGCAAAAAAACCCTCAATAACTAGCATTTATGTGGTGCTTTAAATGTTTATAAAACATTTAACTTATGTTACCACATGTTAAATTAATTGCTGCTCATGCTAACAATGCAAAGTAGGTGCTCTTGTAAGTCTCTCTTTTACAGATGAAGAAACTGAGGCACAAAGAAGTTAAATAATTTGCCCAGGACTTACACAGATAATCAATACCAGAGACAGGATTTGATCCCCTCTTCTTCACTCTTAACCCTAGCTCCATCCACTAATCTTAGCTGCCTTCCCTCTTCCATTGCCGAGTGCCATCATAATGCCACCTCTCACCTCTCCAGAAACAGTATTAGCATACCCAACGCTATGCCCAACACTCTTACTAAGAGTACCCTGTGACCAAAAATCAATCACCTGATTCATTCAAGACTATAATTTCCTTTGTGCAAGCCATCTCTATACTCTTTACCCTTCAAGAAGTATTTGCATTTAAAAAAGATACTTGTTAACTCAAACTAATTTCTAATTAGTGAAATTTCATATACATAATGATCCAATTTGATCCAATAGTACCACTACTAGGCCTGTATCCCAAAAAGAACATAAAAAGGGGAAAAGGATCTACATATACAAAAAATTAAGTGGAAAAATAGACCGCACTAGTCGGCCATCTCAGTCCAAGATGATGAGATCAGCTCTCCTGAATTGTTCATACTTAAGATCATTCACTTTCTCTAGTCTTCTCATGACAAGTATTTTCTATGGCAACAGTAAGGAGGAATCTGGTGTGAGATGGGGAATGTGAAAAGGTCAGAGTCAATGTCAGCCAATTGTATAAAAACTGAGTGTTTGTAAGTTAAGAACTACCTGTCATATTTTGAAGACTTTAGAAGGAAGATGAATTCACCAGTGGAGAGAATTATGCAACACTTGAAAAAGTCATCAGTGTGGGCTCTGGAATGGTTTCTGGAGATATTTTAATATAAAAGGTAGTCTCATCTGTTTTCCCTGAATTAGGTTCAGGACTCGTTAAACATTGAGAAACAGACTACATGAGCCCCAAAATTCAGGTGGGTAATTCGTTGAAGTCTCAGTTCTATATGAAATGAAAAGAATTTTTCCCACCCTTAGAAAAAAGACTCGAACTCTCTACCTACAATTCACTTGGAATATTCTTGTGTAGCTACTGAAATTCATTTTACTTAATTCACGATGTCTAATTATAAGAAATCCAAATGTACTATCTCTTCAAATCATTAATTACGATTTTGTCACTGAAAATTGTAGAAATCAAAAATGATTTTTTAATTGAAGAAAGAAGAACAGATGTATAAGGAAATATAATAAGCTCAATGTGGGACAAGCTATATATGAAGCACTGATGGGATATCCAAGTGGAAATTTCCTAGAGGTAGACAGAGAAGTATATTTGAAAGTCAGTTGCACAAAGGTGACAGATGAAACCGAGCAGTAGCAAGGCCTAGTAGACAATGTACTGGACTTGGAGTCATACAGACTTGGGTTCCATGTTCACCTCTCACTAGCTGTTTAAGACATGGTCAATTAACTTAATCATTCTAAGCTAATTACCTTCTGTAAAATGGTGATATGTCTACCACAGTGCTTATACATAATAGCACAATATAAATGCTTGCTCTTATTAGTAGTATTACCTCTTCACAGGGTTGTTGGGAGGTTCAAATGAAATATTGTATGTCAAGCATTTGAAGTTCTTAAATAACTACAGTAATGTATATGCTTTCTTCTCAATATGTTGTTAATTGTCTTTTGGTTTTTGTGGGGGATTTTGCTGCTTTTAATTTTCAAAATTCATTTTTTATAATATTTTGAGTTCCAAAATTTTTCTTTACCCCTCCCTTCCAATCCCCTCTCCCCAAGACATCAAGCAGTCTGATATAGGTTATACACGTGCAATCATGTAAAAATATTTCCACATTAGTCAGGTTGTAAAAGAAGAAACAGAACAAAAGAGGAAAACCACACAACCCTCCTCCCCCAAAAAAAAAACTGAATCAAAACAAAAAAAAAAAACAAAGTGGAAATGGTATTCTTTGAACTGCATTTAAACTCCAAATAGTTCTTTCTTTGCATGTGGATAGCATTTTCCATTGTGAGTCTTTTGGAATTGTGATGGATTATAGTAAGTATTGAGAAGAGCCAAGTCAATCATAGTTAAGCAATGCACAATGTTGCTGTTACTGTGTGCAATGTTCTCCTGGTTCTGCTCAATTTACTCAGCATCAATTCATGTAAATTTTTCGAGGTTTTTCTGAAACCTGCCTGCTCACCATTTCTTATAGTAAAATAGTGTTCCATCATATTTACATACCCCAACTTGTTCAGCCATTCCCCAATTGATGGACATTCTCTCAATTTCCAATTCTTTGCCACCACAAAAAGAACTACTCTAATTTTTTTTTATATATGTAGATCCTTTTCCCTTTTTTATGTTCTTTTTGGGATACAGGCCTAGTAGTGGTTGTGAGGGTTAGGAAATATGTGCAGGCTGCAAGCGGTTGTGTTGAGGCACAGGGAAGTGTGGAAGCGCTGGAACAAGCTGGGACACATGGAGCTCAGAGCATTGCTCAAGGTTCTCCCAAGTGTAGGTTACCAGATATTTCGGATTAGTGTCTCCACACCCTGGGGCCTTCATGCCCTTGTGATTGCACCTCCCCTCTCACAATTTTGTTCAGCTGGGCTCTGTCACGTGTGGTATGTGGATCTGTGGTATATATAAGGCTTAAGCCTTAGGGGTAGTTTGGAGTCTGCCTTAAGATCTGGCTGTAAGGCTTCCCCATGGAGAAGACTTAATAAACTTTCTCTGCTTGCACCTCTGAGCCATGACTCTTCTGTTCTTAAAATGCGCTAGTGCCTACTTGAGGGAGGTAAGTAACTGGCTCCCCTGCAGGCAAGTTAAGGTACTTTGATAGAGAATCCTGACAAGTGACATTATTTGGATCAAAGGGTATGTACCATTTTACAGCCCTTTGGGCATCGTTTCAAATTGTTTTCCAGAATGGTTAGATATGTTCACAGCTCCACCAACAATGTATTAGGGTCTCAGTTTTCCCACATTTTCTACAACATCTATCATTTCCCTTTTCTGTCATATTAGCCAATCAGATAGGTGTAAGGTGGCACCTCAAAGTTGTTTCAATTTGCATTTCTCTAATGAATAGTGATTTGGAGCATATTTTTCATATGAATGTGAATAGATTTAATTTTTTTCATCTGAAAACTGCCTGTTTGTATCCTTTGACCATTTATCAGTTGAGGAGTGCTTTGTATTCTTATAAATTTGACTCAGTTCACTGTATGTTTGAGAAATAAGTCCTTTATCAGAAATACTTGTAAAAATTGTTTCCCAGATTTCTGCTTTCCTTCTAATCTTGGTTACATTGGTTCTGTTTGTGTAAACCTTTTTAATTTAATGCAATCAAAAGTCTCAGTTTTGCATTTCATAATGTTCTCTTCCCTTCTCCATAGGTCTGACAGGTAAACTACTCCTTGCCCTCCTAATTTGCTTATGGTATCACTTTTTATGTCTAAATCATGTGCCCATTTTGACTTTGTCTTGGTATAAGGTGTGAGATAGTTGGTCTATGCCTAGTTTCTGCCATTCTGTTTTCCAGTTTTCCTATCAGTTTTTGTCAAATAGTGAGTTCTTATCCCAGAATCTAGAGCCTTCAGGTTTATCATATGAGATTATTGTAGTCATTGACTACTGTGTCTTGTGTCCCTAGCCTATTCCACTGATCCACCACTCTATTTCTTAGACAGTACCAAGTAGTTTTGATGATTGCTGCTTTATAATAGAGTTTTAGATCTGGTATGGCTAGGCTACCTTCTTTTTCATCTTTTTCATTACTTCCTTTGATATTCTTGGTCTTTTGTTCTTCCAGATGAATTTTGTTATCATTTTTTCTAGCTCTATAAAATAATTTTTTAGTAGTGTGATTGGTCTGGCACTGAATAATTAAGTTAATTTAGGTGGAATTGTCATTTTTATGATATTAGCTTGGCCTACCCATGAGAATCAAGAATAATTTCACTAAAAGCTGAAAAACAATTGGATGGCACATAGATTGTATTAATCCCAATTTTTAGTCAAAAGACTAACAAAGATAAAATTTTACCTGAGTTCAAACTACAACTTGACTACATACATCCTAAGTGATCTTGAGTAAGTCACTTAATTTCACTGAGCTTCAACTTATAAAATGAGTGAGGTAGCCTAGGTCCCTTCCAATTTCTAATTTAAAATCCTATGACTGCCCTACTTAAGTAATTTAGGAGTAATGTTGGACCACTAACATTTAAAATCATTTTGAAAGTAATAATAATTCAATTTTTAAAGCACTTCTTGCTTTATAACCCACTTTTCTCTTAATTCCCTGAGGTAGTATGAGTCTGAATTATTATTCTTACTTTACTGATGAGGAAACTTAGATACAGAGAGATGAGATGAATTGCCCAGGGTTACACAGTTGTTGTCTTCTAAGACACAATTCTAATGATTTGAAGATTTGTGATGTTGTCTCTGGGTTTTCAGGGTACCACTTTTTTCTGAGTTCCCTCCTGCCTATCTGACTGCTCCTTCTGCTCCTCTGCTGGATCCTCCTCCCTATCAGCCCTTCTAACTGTAGGTGTTCCTCAGGGCTATGTCTGGCGTCCTCTTCTTTTCTCCCTCCATACTACTTCACTTGGTGAGAGACACCATCAGATATGATGAATTTAATTACCATCTTTATGCTGGTGGTTTCCAAATCTACCTTTCCTGCTCCAATTTTTACTGACTTTCAATCTCACACCTCCATGTGGTCAAATCTCATTTTAAAGATGGGGAAACCAAGGTCTAGCCAGGTTAAGAAATTTGTTGAAGGTCACACATGTGTCAGAGGTAAGATTTGAACCTAGATTCTTTGATTCCAAATTCAGCATATTTTCCATTGCATAGAGAATAATGATATTTAAACTATTCCTCACCTTACTTTGATGATAGGGTGCATGTCTTAGATCTATTTTTTTAGCAGTCTATCCCATCAGTTGCTGTTACTTAGTCTGCAGAGCACATATGTCTGCAAGATTTCACATATTGATGCTGCAATGGATTGATGTTCTCAATTGTGAATTCTCTTCACAAGGGCAGGTTGCAACTCATATCCTACATGGCTATGATATATCATATCCTATTCAATCTCATATCCTATGCAGTTTTTATCCATGACTTGCCATAAATTCTCTAAAGAGAAGACTGATGCTGGGCCTGGAAAGGAAGTTATGGATCAAGTGATGCAATCCCTTACTTTAAAAATGAGGAAACATGACTCATATGGAAATATGTTTCACATGATTACATATGTGTAAACAATCAAAGTGGTACTGTTTTAGGGAGGAACAAGGGGAGGGAGAGAGAAAAATTTGGAACACAAAATGTTTTTTAAATGAATGTTAAAAATTGTCTTTACATGTAATTGAAAAATACTATTAAAATTTAAAATAACAATGAAGAGAGGGCCAAAGAAGCAAAGCCCAAAGAAAACTAGTAAAGTGACAGAACAAGATAGAACTTAACACCTAATTGAGGGCTCTTTAGCTATGGTAGGCTTCTTTATTCCTTATTTAGCATTTCAAGGGGTGCTCTCCATGCCTTAGAAGGAACATGATTAATATTCAACTGCATGTGAAAGGTACAATTAGAAAAGCAATAATAAAGAGTATTATCAGTGTATAATATTGAAAGTAGGGCATACATGATGCATATATGTGTATGTCTGTGTGTATATGTGTGCATACACACACCCCTAAAATAAGGGAAGGGAGGGAAGAAACATCATGAGATTAAATAAATACCAGAATTAGATTCTCATCAATACACTTAACATTATACCATATACTAATTCTGAGCCAAAAATAAGGCTCACATGTCTTTAAGGGTGTGTGTGTTCACCTCCTCTGTGGGAGTGGCAGCTGTGAGAATCCTTCCTGCTGACTACAATCTGTGAAATCATTTGTCTGTCAGTGTCAGCCTTGTTCCATGGACTCTGACTCTACATAGTAAGGTTGCCAGCACTGTTGGAGATGTTTATGTGGGCAATGGCCAGAAACTTTGGTATCTGGACTCTACTTCAGAAGATTTTAACCAGGGAAAACCCTTCAGGAAAGCCAAAGGACTCTGCATTTATTTTTCTTATTTAATAGGGCCCTTAAGTCTATGACAAAGAATCTTGCTGGTCGGCATGGTCTTCTTGTTCAATAGCATCTGGAATGAATGCGACTTTGCATGCAAAGGTCTAAGTTTTAGGAAGCTATGGGGATACCACTAGCTCCCCAATCAGAAACTACTAACAATGGAAGAGATTGTAGACATGATTTTATCTAATACCTTCATTTTATAGTTGGGAGAACTGAGGCATTTGATATATGTTTTGTTTTCTAGTTGATATACGATTTGTTTGACAGTCGATACATGATTTCTTTAGGGTCAAATGGCTGGTTCCTGGAAACCTGATTTCTTGGTTCCCAGGTAGAAATAAAATATGGTGTTTATGTATGTTAGACAGGATTTGGAATTAATCCTTTTTTAAAAAAGAAACTGAATACCTTGTGGCCACTGGAGGTCTTGGACTTTCAATACATATATCCATTTTGACTTCTCAGAAAATAAATACCTATATGCCACAGAGAAAAGGATTTTTCTGACATTAAGAATATTTATTTGTGTACATGTGAATTTATACTATTGAATTTATAATCACCTCCCTTTAAGAAGCTCCAAATGGGCTAATTTGAAATCAGTATATTTTCTACAAATGGGCTTTTGACAATGAAGTCATTTTTCAATAAGCTGTCAGTGTACTGTTTGGTCAAGGACCAATTAGAACAAAAGTCAAATCATCATCACATTAGAAAGATGAAGATGCTAATATACTGTGTGCAACTACAATAGCCCCAGCTTTTTATCAAGAAATATATTGCTGAAATACATGAAATGAATAAAACTAATGCCTCTGATCATTGTGATTTATTAGAAAAGCTTAACTTTTTAACATATAAAGTATATATTTCTTATGTGTAAATAGACCTAATATCTATTTATACATAATATGCATATGATACAAACACACACTTATGGGTATGAATATATATATATATATATATATATATATATGTATGTATGTATGTATTTCCCGATAGTATATAAAAGTCATTTTAAAAATCCATAGAGTCTTCAAACTGTCTCTACTTGCCAGGCTGAGAGATATATATTTATAAAACATTATGGAGGAAGATAGTAGAAGGATGCCAGTATTATTACTTCACAAAACAGTAAAAAGCATTGGAGAAGAAAATGGACCTGCTGAAAGCATCCTATGTGACCCAATTAAACCAAATCACCCCAAAAGCATTTAGAGATAAAACTGGACAGAGAACAACAAACTTAGCCAAAGTTCAACAGATTTACCAGTGGTAATTGGTGACGTATTCTCAATATCAACTACAGTCAAACCATTACACTTTCGGGTTGAACTCTTTAGTATTAGACTATTATTTGTTATCCTGTGGGAAGAAGTTGAAATAATCCCTAAGAAGACAAAATCAGGAAGAGGAGCTGGACTTGACTAAATAAATACAGAAGAAATCCATATTGATAGCAATAGAATTTTGAAGTCATTCAAAGGAAGAATGTCAATATAACACACAGAAGAGGATAACAAAAGAATGGATATATCATTATCTCCAACAGGGAGCCAAACAAGTACTGATCCATATAGCTATTTTCTTATCTCTATAAATTTTTGTTTATGAGAGCAGTCTATAGAATTATTGAGGTATCTTTAATAGACATATAAAAAGGGATCTAGTAGATTTTCATAGATAATATTCAACAGTAGACCACATATTTATAGTCAACCTATTGTTTCAGTGGCAGGATTATAGATTTAAGCCTGCAAGGGTTATTTGATAACACATAGTCTAATCTCGTTACTTTACAAGTGAAGAAACTGTGGCCTAGAAAGGTTAATAAGTTACCCATGGTTACATAAATAGTAAGAGACGAAGCTGGGACATGATCTGAAATCTCCTGTATTCACATTCATTTTTTTTTTTTGTACCACTCTACCTCCCCAGTATTTCCTGATTAGTGTAAATAATGAATCCCTGGAAGTTCCCATTTATATTTCCCTATAATTTGAATTCACACTACTTATTTCTACTTGCTTGGAACCAGTGACTATATTTTACATTATTATAACTTCAAATAGTTAGAATTCAATATCGTTCAGCCACTGAATGCACTTTTATTCTCACTAATCAGGACCTAGCTTACTAGCTATAGAGAACATAAAATCTCACTGTTTATTGCTTGAATATTAAAAAAAATTAAAAATTTGATTTGGTCGTGCCAAGTGCAGCATTAGTAATTCTCCTCCATCCACATATCATCCATGTACATGTTAAAAGAATAGAAGATTTCTTGATAGACATTGATTCATAGATAATGGTTCATTGTTCCTAATACTATCAATATAAAGTGAGGACAAAAACAGTCAAAAGATTCTCCATAAAGGTGCTTCTACCTAAAATGGAGGGTGTCTTTCACAACTAAAGTTTCAAAAACCATGTCACATGGCATAAATGTATATTTTAGTCTTTTCTCCAAAGTCATTGTCAGAATGGAAAATTATCGTGATCTTGTTTGTCAGGAGCCTAAGTTGGGATTGTTCTCTAGTCCCAGTGGCTTCTTTCATTGATTTACTACAATAAGAAAAGTTAAGTTCAATTATATGTATGTATCTGTACAGCTGACATCCATGCTGACAGCTGTTTGTACAGTGTTTTCAGTACCATGGCATAGTCAACAAGAACATACATGCAAGAAATTTTTTGATGAGACTGGTATAAACTGGAAGCAAAGTTATGGAATGATGCTCTTCTTTAGCCATGCATAAATTTCAGTGAAGGTGACAGTACATAAAGGAGCTAAAGAGCTCTTCTCTTCATGGCCAGAAAACATGCAAAGTCTTACAAGAAGACAATCAAGTCCATTGACTTTAAGGGAGCATAATTATTATTATTTTTTATGTAGAACTTTAACATTTACAAAATGCTTCGCAAATATTATCTCATTTATTCCTCACAACAATGTTGCAAGGTAAATGTTATCATTATTGTCATTTTGAGGATAAGGAAACTGAGACTGAGATGTAAATTAACTTTTCTAGGCCAATACAACTAATAAGTGTTGGAGGTAGGATTTGAGTTCAAATGTTCCTGACCCCAAGTCTAGTGTTCTATCCTTTGTGCCACCTAATTGCCAAGGATCTCTACTATCTCTGCAAGTGCTTCAGCTCCTGATTACTCAACAACTACATCTACTAAAGACCCAGAAAAGAAAGTTCTCACTACTAAAGTCTGCAGCAATATTAAATATTTCAGTCAGAAATGGATGTGATTTTATCTATAAGAGTGAGACTAAAGAAGACACATTTCCATTTCTTCTTCCAATGATTCCTGAGACTACCTCCCTTTTCCATCCTGCCTTGTAACTCCACACTCCTTTATATGTTGTTTCCCCCATTAGAATGTGGGTTCTCTGAGAATAAGGAATTTCTTTTCTAAGTGTATGTTTAGTGCTTAGTTCAGTGTTTAGCACATATTAAAGACTTAATAAACACTTTTTCATTCAATTATTAGAGTTCAACTCTGATGTTTTATCATGGTACAGAGATGATCCGGCATTCCTGAAATCATTCTGGTAAAACAAAACCTCTGGAACTTCTGATCAAGATGGAAAGAGTTTGAGACTTCCTTTGTGTCTGGTAATGAATTCTCCTTTTGATATGAGAACAAGGTTCACTAAGCTAAAAAAATGTTCTTCACCGGAAGTTTGACCATACTTCATGGGGACCATGAAGGAGCAACAATCCATGCTAATGGCAAGAAGAACCACACTCAAAAATAACATCTTTTGAACAAAAGAAGTAAGATATATTTCAAGAAAAGCAGTGGTCTACTTAACAAGTCTTCGAATACATGTCCTTCCATTTAGGATTCATTTAAGCAGAAGTAGGACAATCATGTATATTTCTGCCAAAATATGTGGTGAATTTTGGAATGTCTACAAATAAGGATGAGGAAGGGATGAGAAAATTTGTTTTCATAAATGACCAACAGTAATTTGGTCTATGAGTTCAGGTCTATGCCAGTGAAAGTAATGGAACCACCCAGTACTCTCCTGAATACAATGTCTGTTTTGTATCTCTATGAACATAAGAACTATTTTTAAAGCAAAAATTAAGTAGCTATAAAAACTACTAAAAATGAAAAACTATTTTAGTGGTCAGATTTTGATATCATGTGCTGCCAATTTGCCTTAATAAATAGTACTAACTGTTCAGTGATTAGAATAGGTTAAAAATACTCATAGAATATCTGGTCGTATTCATCAAAATGTACATTAAATTTATATAAGAGTATGCCAAGATATATGGGCTAAATGTGAATTTATCACATTTTTTTCCATCCCTATAGAAGGTGAATCCTAAAATGAATTTGGGTCTTACCGTTGCTTCCTCCTCCACAAAAGTCCGATTTCAACACCTAGTCCTAGCGGCAAGCTGAGCTTGCACTCTCACAGGCTGTGTCAAAGGAGGAAAATCCAAGCTAGCCATGTGGGTAAGGCTCAATATATGATCAGGGCAACAGATTGACTGCTATCCAAGTATAAACATATAAACAGAGATGGGTTCATCACAAGTAAATTGACACATGACAAATTCCTTGGTGATGGGTCAAAAATCAACAATAACAACAGACTGGTCCTCAGTTCAGTGTGTCCCCCTTTGACTTTTCCTTCTTCTATAGATCACTTTCATATGGGTGAAATACTGATCTATACCTTCTAGGGATCACTTTCCTTCTTCTATGGATCACTTTTGCAGTGATAACCATAGATCTGATGTCTATCTATCTCTCTAAGATATGTTTACACATGCATGAGTATTTGCACACATATGTGTATACACACATATGATAGATACATGTGTACAAACATATGTATGTAGATAGATAAGACACTTAGAGAAACAATGAACTGGATAAATAATCGAATAAAAGGAAGAGGATAAACAGAATCATGTTTCAGGAGTTATTCAATATTTTAATGACCCCCAAATGTCTCTAAAAGAAAGGCTTATGGGGCAGAGCCAAGATGGCTGAGGAGAAACAAGAACTTACTCGAGCTCCCACCACAACCACCTCCAAATACCTGTAAAATGTGACTCTAAACAAATTTTAGAGCTACAGAGCCCACAAAGGGACAGAGAGAAACAAATCTCCTGCTGGAGCCAGCTTGGCAGGCAGAGAGGAAGCATCTATTACATCCAGATGGAATCCAAGCATAGTCGTGAGTGAGCCATGCTGAGCCCAGTGTGGCCCTGACCAGTGGCCCATTCTGGCCAGAGCAGACTTCAGGAGAGTGAACCACCAGCAGCTGTGGGGGTTTCCAGACTTCTCAATCCATAGACGCCAAAGAGAAAGTAAAAGGTCAGTGGGGAACTCTGTTGGAACTGGGTGACAGAAGGTCCAGCTCCTGCCCCCAGGGTGAGAGTTGGCAGAGGCCCCAGGGCTTCAGTTACAGCCATGTGGCTGCCTCAGGACCTCCCAATCTGCAGAGCGTAGGGGGAACCAAGTGACCATTCAGAGGGTAATCTCTCTTGCTTTGACCTGCTTGGATCGGGGCTGCAGTCTTGGATGGTGGTCCCGAGGTGAGAAATACCAGTGTGCCAGAGCTTGTGGTGGCTGTAGAGAGGGTGCTTTCCTCAGACCTCTGACAACATTTGCAAAAACCACATTGATTTGGGACAAAGCTCTCCACTCTGGAAGCAGAGTTCTACCATGGCAAAGACCTTAAAAGTAAGGTAACTGGCTGGCAAGATAAGCAAGCAGAGGAAGTGCAATGAGACTATAGAATCCTTTTTTTGGGGACAAAAAGGAACAAAACACGGAATGAGAAGAAGTTCAGCAAAGGCAAAACTCCTGCATCAAAAGCTTCCAAGAAAAATACAAATTGGTTACAGGTCATGGAGAAGCTCAAGAAAGATTTTGAAAATCAAGTAAGAGAAGAAGGGGAGAAATTGGGAAAAGAAATGAGAATGATGCAAGAAAATCATAAAAAGCAAGTCAAAAGCCTGCTAAAAGAGACCCCCAAAATACTGAAGAAAATAACACCTTAAAAAATAGACTAACTCAAATGGCAAAAGAGGCCCAAAAAGCCAATGAGAAGAAGAATGCCTTAAAAAGTCAAATCGCCCAGATGGAAAAGGAATTTCAAAAACTCACTGAAGAGAATAATGCTTTCAAAATTAGACCAGAGCAAATGGAAGCTAATGAGTTTATGAGAAAACAAGATGCTATAAAATAGATCCAGCCAAATGAAAACAATATAAGGCAATGTGAAATATCTCATTGGAAAAACCACTGACCTGGAAAATAGATCCAGGAGAGATCATTTAAAAATTATTGGTCTACCTGAAAGCCATGATCAAAAAAGAACCTAGAAATCATCCTTCAAGAAATTCTCAAGGAAAATTGCCCTGATATTTTAGAACCAGAGGGCAAAATAGAAATGGAAAGAACTCACCAATCACCTCTTGAAAAAGATCCCAAAAAGAAAACTCCTAGAAATATTATAGCCAGGTTCCAGAGTCCCCAGATCAAGGAGAAAATATTGCAAGCTGCCAGGAGGAAACAATTGGAATATTGTGGAAACTTATGGGAAGACACAAACAAGAGTCATAGAAGAGAAGAGTAGAAATAGCTCATATTTATATGGCATTGTAAGGTTTGTGAAGCACTTTATAGGTCAGTATCATTCTCCTTTCACAGAGGAGATAATTGAGTCTGGGAGAGTAAATTATTTACCCAGGGTCACAAAGCAAGGAACCATCTCATGCCCTATTGATACAGAAATACTTTTATGGAATGTGATCTACAGTTTTAAAGGCAATGTCTATATCAATAAGATCACAGATGTGTTGAGGCATCTGAGTGCTGTTCCTTCTAGTGAAACCAGAGTATAAAATAGGGAAATTGGAAAGTTTCTTAAGTAGATTCTGATTTGATTATATTAGCAGATAATTGGCTCCTCAATTTACTGCCTGGAGTGTTTTTTCAGTACATGCTCAACTAAGGATTTTATGAATTGAAGATACCCAGTGGGCATCTAATAAATGTTTAATAGAACAATGAAAAGTAATGGCTTGAATGACAAAGTTAACAAAAAGCATTCATAAAAACAATATCCTTCAGTAGCTATTATTAGTATAAACATTTTAATAACCAGTGCAACCAGAAGTTGCCTTTCATGTAAAATTTTTGTTAATATTTAATACAATTTTGTTGTTGTTTTTTAGTTGTTTCAATCATGTCTGTCTCTTCATGACTTTATTTGGGGTTTTCTTGGCAAAGACCCTGGAGTGATTTATCATTTCCTTCTTTGGCTCATTTGATAGATGAGGAAGCCAAGGCAAACACTGTTAAGTGACTTGCCCAGGGTCACATAGCTAGTAAGTGTCTGAGGCCAGATTTGAACTCAGGAAGAGCAAACTTTCTGACTCCAAGCCTGACACTCTATCCACCGAGTCACCTTCATGCCTCTCAGGTTAGAAGCCTCCTTTAATAGTTCTTAGATTCTTTAAGGGCAATTCTTAAGAGTACCAGGTCTAGAGTCAGGAAGACTCCTTTTCCTGAGTTCAAATATGGCTTCAGACATTTACTAATTGTGTGACTGTGGGTAAGCCACTTAACCACTTTTGCCCCATTTTCCTCAACTATAAAATGAGCTGGAGAAGTAAATGGCAAATCACCCCAGTGTCTTTGCCAAGAAAATCCTAAATGGGATCAGGTAGAGTTGGACACAAATAAACAACAAAATTATTTAAATTTTTTGGTTTGAAGGGAACCATAGAGATCATTTATTCCTATATAACATTGGCTCTCAATGAGTGGTCCACAGACTCCTGAGGGACTCAAGACCCTTTCAAGAGGTGAGCAAGGTAAAAAAAAAAATAATACTAAGGTTATAATAATCTTAAAGCCAGAATAATACAAGATCATAATAAGATTAAAATGTTATATGTCTAGTAAGATATTCCTTTTTCCAACTATATATCTCTGAGGCTAGATTTATTCATATACTTCAACCAAACCAACATATTGGAATAGATTGAATGCAGAAGCAGATCTGAAAATCCAGCTATATTCTATTAAGTAGAATTTTAGAGTAATTTGCAAAAATGTGTAAAACAATACTACTTTTCTTACTCATTTTTTTTTGTTTTGGGAAATTGAGTTATTTTCAGTAAAAGTTATTTATATTAACATGTAATAAAAATCACTTAAACATTTTAAAATTTTATCAGCTTTAATTTCTGATATAATAAACATCCATAGATATAACCCACACAAAGAAAAGATCTCTGGGGTCCTCAATAATTTTTAAGAATGAAAAAGGGTGCTGAGACTAGGAAGTTTGAGAACTGTGGGCTTAAGGATCCCCCCTATATGGAAGATAGTGATGTGGTAGAAAGAGAGCTGATTTCACTTTGAGACCAGGCTGTGCCACTTATAAACTATATGATTCTATGTTACAATAAAAAAATCTCTTAGCCTCTCTCACCCTCAGTTTACTCATCCGTAAAATGGTACTAATAGTATTTGGAACATTTAGCCCACCAGGTTGTTGTGTTGACCAAATGAGGTGTTATATGTGAAAGCAATTTGAAACTTATGATGTACTATGTAAATATAAGTAAATAGTCTGATTTTTAACATACAGTGACATCCTGAAACATCACCAAAAAAAAGTTCATTCAATTTGGGCTTAGTGAATCATTAGAAAATTCTTCCTTTTATTGATATGAAATTTGTCTAGTGTAACTTTCATTCCTGATCCTTATTTTGCCTTCTGAAGCTATACAGAATTAGTCTAACCCTTTTTTCAGATGGTATCCCTTAAAGTATTTAAGGATGACTATCATGTCCCCAGCTAGTCAATAGACATTTATTAAAATGTCTTTTATGTGCCTGGTATTGTGCTAAGTATAGTGAATTTAGAGAAAGGTAGAAAAAAGCACCTGTTCTCAAGAATGTTCAGTTTTTGTCAGGTTAATCATTGCCCATTCCCATTTCAAAGTTTATTTTTTCAGTCATGTGTATTTTCCAAAAAACTAAAGATTACATGAGGCAAATTAAAGTTAACACCTAAGAGAAAAAACAGTTTAAACTATTGTCTACAATATACTCTTGCTGTCAACAGGTCCTCATCATATTCTCATTCCTCATTCTCTTGTAATTCAGCCACTTGTTTTGCCATTCTTTTGAAACTGGTCTCTGTGAGACCAAAAGTTACCTTCTGATCATCAAATCTGATGACTTTTTAGAAACTCTCATTGTTAGGGACAAAGAACATTACTATAATCAGGTGATAAATACTTCCTACAGTGGATATGACTCTTTAAAAAAAATTTATTTTATTTTTTTATTTTTAGTGTTTAACATCAACTTTTATAAGACTTTGAATTCTAAATGCCCCCCCCCTCCTTCTCCAGGATGACATGCAATCTGATATAGGCTCTATATGTATGATATTAATTAATATTTTATTAATAATAATAATATATTAATATTATTAATATATTATAATAATATATTAATAATATTATTAATAATATATTAATAATATTATTGATAATAATAAAATATTAATAATATTTCCACATTAGTCAGTTTGTGAAAGAAAAATCATAACAAAAGGGAAAAAATATGAGAAAGACAAATAAGTGAGAAAATAGCATGCTTTGATCTGCATCCAGACTCCAAAGTTCTGTCTCTAGATGTAGATAGCATTTTCCATTGTGAGTCATTGCACAATGCTGCCATTGCTGTGTACAGTGTTCTTCTGGTTCTACTCATTTCACTCAGCATCAGTTCATGTAAGACTTTCTAGATTTTTCTGAAATCTGCCTGCTTATCATTTATAAGGGAACAACAGCATTCCATTACATTCATATACCATAACTTGTTGAGCCATTCCCCAATTGATGGGCATCTCCTCAATTTCCAATTCTTGGTCACCACAAAAAGAGCTGTTATAAATATTTTTGAATTTGTGGATCCTTTCCCCTTTTTTGTGATCTCTTTGGGATACAGACATAGTAGTGGTATTGCTGGATCAAAGATATGCACAGTTTTCTAGCCCTTTGGGCTAGAGAATTGTTCTCTAGAATGGTTGGATGAATTCACAATTCCACCAACAATGCATTAGTGTTTTAATTTTGCCACATCTTCTCCAACATTCATCATTTTCCTTTTTTGTCATGTTAGCCAATCTTATAGGTGTTATAGGGTACCTCAGAGGATTTTTTTTTTCATTTCTCTAATGAATAGTGATTTAGAGCATTGTTTTCATATGGCTATAGGCAGCTTTAATTTCTTTGTTTGAAAAATGCCTGTTTATATCCTTTGACCATTTGTCCCTTGGGAAATGAATTGTATTCTTATAAATTTGACTCAGATCTCTATATATTTCAGAAATGAAGCCTTTATCAGAAACACTAGCTATAGAAATTGTTTCCCCACTTTTTACTTCCCTTCTAATATTGGTTGCATTGGCTTTGTTTATACAAAGACTGTTTAAGAGTAGATGTGACTCTTTTGGGTCCTGCTTGAGTCATCTCCATTCCCTCCAGAAAACAGAAACTACAGGGGCCAAGAAGTTATTTTCTCTGATATCAGATTTGTTCACAACTTAATTGTCATCAAACTACATAAGACTGACAAGATCCTTGCTATGTATAAACAAATACTCTCTGGGTTTGAAGTCTCAGTAGAGTGTGCAGCTTTACCTTTACCAGCTTCACCACCCATTATTTCTCACACATGTGCCCAATGGGGTGAAATGAACTCCTGGGCTCCACATTTGAAATCACCCCAGCTCAAACCCAGCAGCAACTCTTATTCTCTGTCATGTATTTTTATTTTTTCTTATTACTCTCCCAATTAATCACTCAGCATCACTGACAAAAACTGACTCATATTCTCAAACCAACAAGCGTGCTCTTTCAGAAGTGTTTCCAAGACCATTCGCAAGAGGCATACCTAGATTTTACAGTGCTCCATTCTCTAACTTTCCACAGCTCGGTCACAAGCACTCAGGAGTTGGCATACTAATGCCCCATGACTAGTGTCAGTGATGTGTCCTTTTATGGCCTCAGGGGTGATTTCTCATACTTTGGAGTGCTGTCAGCTTTTCTTTGGCTTGGACGACAGTCATTAGTTCTTCAATACCGAAACTCTGCAGCATCAACATTGTTGATCAGGCTTTCTTTTTTGGTATCTTCTTCCTTGGCCTCTCTGAGACTGTATTCTCATGGTAATCCTCTTACTTCTCTGACTATTCCTTCTCAGTCCTCCCATCCCCACCTTTACTTCTGGCTGGCTCCCCTTCTTCCTCCCACTCTCTAAATGTGGGTGTTTGACCAAAGTTCTATCCTTAACTTTTTTCTATTCTGTCTCTGCAGATCCTCCCTCCACCTTCCCAAACAATCTTAACTACTCTCTTGGTTTTAAATATCACCTTTCTGCAGTTTATTTCAAAATCTATCTCTCCCCTCAGAATCTCTTCTTAAATCACCAGTCTTATATTTTCAGCTGCCTGCTGGATAGTTGGATAGCCTGCTAGATAGTCCAAAACTAAAACCACCATCTCTCCTCTCAAATCTACCACTTTCCCCAATTTAGTTATATCTTCCACCACCAACCTCCTTGTCCCTGAGACTAATAAATTCAGTCTTTCAGTCTTTCCTCTTTTCCTTCCCACTGAGACTCACAAACTCAGTCTTTTACTCTTTCCTCACATCTGATTGGTTTCCAAGTTCCACCCCCTGGACTCCACACATCTTACATTTTTCCCATCACAACAATCTTTGATCACATCCTGATCCTTTATTGCAGATTACTGTAATATCCTCCAAATTGGTCTTTCTGTCTCCAATATATCCCCTAATCCAAGAGGATGTCTCCCCCAAGCATGTGAAGACTTCTCCTGGTGAAATGGGTAGATAAGAATAATTTGTTTTAACATCCATGAAGATGGTTGAAGAAAGTCCCGTGGAGTGCTTAGAGCTTGGTCAGACATTGAAGATGCCAAGGTCAAACACTGCATCCCAGGCCATCAGCTGCCTGCATCATAGTCTTAATGCACTGAAAATATTGCATCTCTTAATTTATAAAAACCTTCAAAAACTCTATCACATAAAGAAAAAATCCTTATCCTGGCATGCAAGTCTCTCCACAATTTGACTCTGAATTATCATTCAAGTCAATGTAAAATTATTAAGCATTTATTAAACATAAGGCTCTTTTCTAGATGCTGGTGACATAGAGACAAAAGATGAAATAAGTGTTGCCTTCAAGAAACTTATATTCCATTGGGAAAAAGAACATAAGTACAAAGATATATAAAATTATACACAAAGTAAGTTCGAGGAATAGAAACTGTGCCACTCTGTCAACTGATTATACCTGGGGAAGTTAAGGCATTTAGCTATATAATGATCAACCTTTGGATGGCTAGAAGACCCCTAATCAGTTGATGGTATTTAATTTGGTGCATCATATAGCACAATTATGGAGTATATATGAGTGCAATTCATTCATTTCCTAATTTATTAAGTGGATAATTTATTAAGTGGATATTTAGTCACTCAATTAATATTTATACCTGTGCTAAATATTGTGGGAGATACAAAGATGAATAACTTCAAGCTCTGTCCTCAAAGAACCTATAGTATAGTATGTGACTTTAGGAACTGTCTGTCTTTACTGTTTCTTTTGTGGCCTTTCCAAAGTTGAGTAGTAAGAGCTGGCCTGTTACCTATATTTAAATGTTGACAGGGTTATGTTTTATTATGTGAAAAGTAGACCAACCTACAAAATAACATCCAATTTTTTTAAAAATGAAACATCCAGTTAAATTAAAATGTCATTTGAACATAGTGTAGCATATTACATTATGAGGGTCATTCATCTGAATAATTAGAAATTCTAAACTTCATACTGTCCTGATTTTTTAAAATATGATGGCAATTTCTAGAAGGAAGGTCAGAAGCTGGCCACAGACTTTAGGTTTTGGGTTTGCTTACTGATGTACTTTGTGAAGAAACTCCCTCTATCAATGCCATTCAGTACTTGCACTGCAACTTATATGTGTGTATGTGCGTGTGTGTGTGTGTGTGTGTGTGTAATGTATTTCATTTTCTGCCACTTACAGTATATTAACAACTTTATTATGCAAAGATGTTAAGTTGGATAAGCCTGTGTTTTCATTTATGTTCTGTTGATTCAGTGACGTTTGTAGCCATTCTCCTCACCTTCTTATTTGCAGGTTTAAAGTGGTCTTGAACTGGGAAATAAAAAGACTGAGCTTGTTAGAATTGAATAACCCAAAAGTGATATTGATTCTGTATGTTCTTATATAAGTGAAATCCACTTCACAGATTTGTTGTGTATAAGGTGTTTAGTAAACCAAAAAAAATTTATGTTATTGTGAGATTAAATTATGGCCATTAATAATAAAATATATGAACTCCCTGACATCTAAAAAAAATATGATGGCAATGTTAACAGACACCTCATTAGCAGGGCATGGTCTTGGAATTATTTTTCTAGTCATGGTGATCAGTTTGAAATGGTCCATTTATATCTTCTTGCCTCATTCCCCCTGTGACCAATAGTAAGCATTTGTGATATTGTCAGCCAATCTGGCAGGTACATCTTGCGTACCATGGAATAAAAATTTGGTAATTAGCTCACATTGGGAAATCAAACCTATGACCTGGTGTGATGAAAAAAAAATATCTAGCCAACCGAGCTAACCAGTTACAGACAAACCTTGTAATGGATTATATGAAAGAACTAGTACTTTTTTTCCACTAAAAACTGAACAGAGATTGTAATATCTGTCAACCTCATTTAGTGCAATCATTAAGTCTGTAGCTTCTAACTTTTATAAATTTTATAAATACAGGTAGTTTAATGAAGTAGGATCAAACTCAATTAGAAACGGAAGCTATTATACCATATATAAGGATCCTTCCAGGCCATATGTTGACTTAGAAAATGACACCTATTTCTACATTTTTTTTAATGCATCAATACATTAAAATCAGATAGGAACTACATTTTAATCTGCTTTGGGTCACACTTGGGAGTGTTGTGGACTGCATGTAGCCCATGGGCCTTGTGTTTGTCTCCTCTGGTTTAGTGGATAGAAAGCCAGACTTTGAGTCAGCAAGACCTGGTCTCAAATCATGTTTCTGACATTATTATCTGTGGAAAGCAAGTCACAAAGTTGCCAGTGCCCCCTGGTATCCTTCTGAAATTCTAACTTGCAGAACAGCTGCAAATATGTATTGGTGGAGAAATTTTCTTCATGGAGAACTTTCTACATCGATAAACTTACTGAGGTGTACCCGTAAGAAAAAAAAGAGAAATTAAAAGGAATCCCAAAGGCTCCTAGATGTGATCTGTTCTGATAATACTCACCTCTGCCATTTCCCTTGCCCATTCTTCAATATCCAAAATCCAGCAGCTGGAGAGTAAGTTCCAAATAGTGTGAGAAATAGTTGAAGGAGCAGACACACACACCTCAATTATACAAGAATACAGAGAAGTAGTCATTTCAAGTCAGGAGCTTCAAATGCCAGCAAAAAAGAAAGTCAGGTTTGGGATCAAGGGATATCCAACTCTAATAATTCCTTTTATTTTCTCTTGAACACTTGAATGTCAAACTGTAGAGAGAAAAGATGCTGGAAGCCAAAATGAGCAACAAGCCCAGAAGACATATTGTGCCCAATGAAGATTCCATAGGAAAGAAAGGTCTCTAGGACCCTTCTGTATCAGATTAATAAGGAGTCTTGGCCACATATGTTCCAACACATACATGCCTCATTATGCCTTATTGTACTTTAAATCTGTGCCCACTGTTTCCACAGGTGCTGTGTTTCAGTGGAAGAGGGCACCCCAGGTTTTAAGGAGTAGGGGAGGATGTCTTATAGTCACTATTCTTACTATGCCATTTTTTAAAATACCTTTGCGAAAATTTAATTGTATCTCCTGTCTGATTGTTAATGGGAAATGTACAGGTAGGGACTTGTGAACTGTAGCTTTAGAAAGTCAGTGCTACATAGATATCCTCCTTCAATCTCAGATTAGTAGTTACCCCTCTAGGTACCTAACTAGGAAACTTGTGAATATTGAGTTGATGATGTAGCTCAAAGGGAGAGTTACCTTGGTGGTCTCTGTCTTAGATATGTGGTCATCCTAAGAATTTTCATAGACCACAGGAGAGAATGTCCATCTGGGAGTCTCCTTCTTGGATACTCTATCAAGGATTCAGTGAAGGAAAATTTGTATTTAAAAAAATTACAATTTTAGACAGTAATTGGATTGCTATCTTTCTGATTTTTTCCTTTATAATTCATATCAATTTATTGGAGATAATTTATGCAAGATTGACTGTTTATGTACTGATAATTATCATATTTTTATGTCCATAATGAGTATGGAAGCTATCATAAGCAATGTGCATTGTATATTCCTAAAATACTGGTCACTAGTAATTCTCCTAGTGCCCACCATGTGAATTCTTTTTTTTTCTTCTCTTTCTTTTAAGCAGACCTAGACTATTTGCCTCCCTGGAATAAGAGTATGGGCAGCTTTTTTGAAATCTTCATGGTCTATAGGTGCAGAGAATAAGAATTAGAGAAGTGGAGAAAATGAATATAGACAGCTTTTCGCCAGGAATTCAGTAGAGAAGAGAAGCAATATTTAGACCATAGTCTAAGGAACAGAGAGCTAGCATCAAAACAGAAATATGAGCTCAAGTCTCTCTTCAGTTACATAGGGGTTGTAAGACCCAGGGCAAGTTACTTAAGCTCTGTGCTTTAGCATAATTTCTAAAACCATCAATTACTAAGAAGTTGCCAATCTAAAATGGTAGAGGGAGCTTCCTCACCTGGTACCAGTGAAATAACAGATCCAGTTCCTTTCTTTCTACTTAACTAAGAAATGGAGGAGAGGGACAGAATAGTAACTAGAAGGGACAGTAGGGCTATTGAAGGTATTTTAAAGATGGAAGATACCTGGGTCTATGTGTAGGTAGGAGGAAAGGAATTGGTAGTTGTAGAGATATTGAAAGTTAGTTTAGGTGTGTGTCGGGGTATTTGATGAGTAAGTTAGAAAGGGAGGAGATTGAAGGCACGTGGATAGGAGTTGACCTTAGTAAGGAAATAGACCACCTCATTGTCAGAGATTGCAATAAAGGAGGAGAGAATGGGAGATGAACAGCTAAGCTGCATAATGGATAGCACACTAGAATTCAAGTCAGGAAGACCTGAGTTCAAATCCTGTTTCTGACACTTAATAGCAGTGTGCTGTTTTGTAAGTCACTTAATATCTCTGAGATTCAGTTTCCTTTTATGTAAGATGGTGATAATAATAGTGCCTATTTCACAGAATGGGGATCAAACAAAATTATATATAATATATATGTATACATACTATATATGTATACATATAAAAACTTAAAATGGAATAAAAAGGTTAGCTATTTTATCAAGGAGATAAAGAGAAGGAGAAAAGAAGGACCTCACAAAAAAATGATCAATCTAGTATAGGAAGGGCCAAAAAAATTAGAAAATTTTACTGTCAACATCTCTGGTACCATCCTAGAAAATGAATGATACCAATAATGCAAGTGATCAGCATATTATACAAAACATGATATTGTTACTGAGATCAGATCCACATATAGTCCCTTCGATTTGAATGATGCTAATACAAGAATGTTCTTACATTAGTTCTTTTTCAGCACATTTGGTTTTGGAAGTTGGGAAGACATCCTCCCTAGCTGAGTAATTTTCCAAAGAGTCAGACTGTTTTATATACCACATGCTTAGCACATAATAAGGACAAAAGATTGTAGCAAATTTAATTAGAGAATGAAAGGCTCATCAAGAATAGAATAAGGACCATGACAATTGGACTCACCCTTTCCATTGTGTTAAATGCCTCCTAAAGAAAATCCTGACTACAGGTCTGGCCACAAACAAAGCCATGAAGGAAAGATTGTCTCCTTTGGCTCTTCAGTCCCTTCCATTGATCTCCTAAGTCAGTTCATGGTTCTAAGATAAGTAGATGGGTAAATAGGACAGATTATAATAGAAAATGAGGTTTTAATAGTGTTGCACAGAATAGAGTCATAGCTGAGAATTCTGGAACCTGGGAAGAATTTAGATGTGAGAGAGAGAGAAAGAGAGAGAGAGACAAAGAGAGAGAGAGAGAGAGAGAGAGAGAGAGAGAGAGAGAGTGTGTGTGTGTGTGTGTGTGTGTGTGTGTGTGTGTGTGTGGTGTGCAGTTGTGATGCACATTGTTTCTGTGTATCACTGATTTTATGGGAGTAGAAGAGCTTAAGAGACAAGAAAGACAGGATATTTGAAGGGGAGTACAGAAAAATATATGGGTAAGAAAAAAAGACTTTGAATCATTTACTAAACTTAATGAGGAGAAAGAGGTCTACAGATGACAGACACAAAGGTCAAGCACCTGAATGGGATAAAGACAACTTTAGAGGAGAGATGGTTGCTATTTAATGGTAGCAGAGGAGGTATAAGCCTGTAAGTATCCAGGGGAGTGAGGACTATGCCAACTCCTACTTTCCCTTTGTTAAGATATAATGTGAAAGGATGAGATCTAGTATTGTAAGATCATAGATTTATAGCTGAGAGGGACCTTAGAGGGTGTTCAACTCAGCTATCTCACCTTCTCTTTACAGGTGAAGAAATTGAGCCCCAGATAATTGAAATGGACCTAAAGTCACACAGGTAGGAAGCAGCAGAGCTAGAATTTGAACATTGATCTCTGATTCTAATCTGTGGGCTTTCTACTGTACCACAATGGAAGATGCCAAAGAAATGTAGGACAATGAAAAAAGGAAGTCTAGAAGTTTGTTTGCCATTGGTAGTAGTGGTGAAAGTGTATGTTACCAGCGAGCCCCCTTTCAGCTCATTGTGCTGAGATATCCCAGGAGTCTTCCTTACCTACTGGGAAGATAGGACCAAAAGAATGGTGAAACTGTCCCAGAAGTAAAGAGTATGGCATCCTCTGGGCAAGGTGAGAAAGACAGTAAAGGAGCAATCTGGTCAGACATCTGGTACTGGATGGAGGTGGGGAAGAGCACACTCATAGAGAAGAATGGTGCTCCCTGGGATGTCAACATCTGGTTCACAGTCTTCAAAACACAAAATGCTAGTTCTGGTCTTGTAAAGCAAGACCCAGTTACACAAAATTTTTGCTGCTGTTGGTGCAAAGAAGTAATAGGGTTGCCCTAAATAAGAAATGTCTTTTCAGTCTTTCCCTACCTCTCTCTTTTGTTAGGTCTCCCTAAACTCTGTCAGCACCACGCTGACCATGCCCCATTATTCATGTTGTGCAGTGTATGCTCAGAACCTTTCTTGGTTCATTCAAGCTATGGTGTGTATTCTATATTCCTGATAGTTCCCTTCCATTTCCATCTGTCAAGTTTTATTGACCTACCAAAGTAAGTGAAGGTCTGACTGGGTGATTGATTGACTAGAAAATCTAATGAATAAAACTGCTGGTCTGCTCATGAGCATTTTCTGATAATTGTTTCTTGAGTAATATATTTCCATTTTAAAGGGGTTCCAAGACACAAGGCATTAACTAAAAAGTGATTCTAATGCTAAAAGTTAAAGTAGAATGCCATAGAAGGTATTCAAGAAGATAGAATCAGGAGCAGAGCCAAGACAGCAGAGGGAAGTGAGAATTTTTGCCTATCTCTTCCAACATACTCCTCTGAATAACTTTTAAAACCATGTGAAATAAAATTCAGAGCAGGAAAACCAACCAAAAGTTATAGTGAGTCATTTTTCCAACCAAGAGTGGCTTAGAAGATAGAAAGAAAGGTTTTAGATGCTGGGGTGGAGGCAGACTGGGAGTATAACATGGCAGTTGTCCTTGAAGGCATCAGCAATGGCAACACTTAGAGCTACTAGTTTCCAGAGACAGTAAGGGGATTGAACAGCTGGTCAGAAAGAGATTCCAGGGCACACCTATACTAGCACTAGGCACAGGATCAGATAACATTTGGCAGCCCCATTTGGCATTATCCAGTTCCAGACTGTAGCATTGGGGTGGAAAGGAGTGGTTCTAGTCACAAGAGAGCAGGGGCCATATCTGGATAAAGATCAGAGTGCAGATTGGGAGGACAGTAACCAGAATTCTCCTAGGATCATACCACTTGGGAAGCACTGAAAATTTATAGGTCCCAGATCTAACTGGGAAAGCAGCAGGACATGAAAGTCAGAAGACTGGGACAAACATTTCCCTCCCCTTTAGAGGTAAGCAGAGCCCAGCTTCTAAAGTCCAAAGTTAAAACACACACACACACACGACACACACATACTTGAAAAATAAGCAAGCGAACAAAAAAGAACCTTATCATAAAAAGCTCCTACAGTGACAGGGAAGATCAAGACAGAAACTCAGAAGAAGACAATGGAACCATCCTAGTGTTGTTGTGAAAATCAAATGAAATAATATTTTTAAAGCATTTAGCATAGTGTCTGACACATAGTAGAAACTTAATAGGCATTTTCTTCTTTTTTCATATCCCTATTTTTAGCCAGGAGAGTTGGAGAGGAGGGGAGTAGAATATAGAATAGCTTTCTTAGAGTTAGTCTAATATCACATCAAAGTAGAACCAGAGAAATCAAATAGGATTTTAGCTGCAAGTTTGGAACTGAGGGCCTCTGAAATTAAAAAAAAAACAAACCAGTTTAACTGTTCTAGACTGCATGGAATATATTTAGATAGAGTAGTTTTTTCATATTCTTGGGTCTTTGCACTAATTCTTAGTATAAAAGAGTCTAGATATAACTGCTGTTTTCTATATATATCTACCATTTCCCCTGAGCACAGGGGAGACTTATGAGTACATCCATACTGGGGAAAATACTAATTCCATTTCTTTTTCTTTTGGAAGCAACTTTCTATATTCATCTGTACTGACAATAAACATAGCTCAATGTCATTCCATTGCAATATGATCAGAATTACATTATTTATATGAAAAAAATATCCCTTTTCCTTCCTCTTCAACTTATTTTTTGAAGTTTTCTATATTCTGTAATGTGGTTTCAATACATCTTGTGGCCATATTGTTTTTTTCCTTGGCAAAACTCATTCTGATTTTATAATAGAAATGAGTGTGAAAATGAGATTTCTATGACAGAAGCATTGAAATTTGAGAGTTGGAAAGGACCTCAGAAGTCATTTAAAAAAGAGACCTCCACCCTAACTTGGATGAAAAGTCTCTGCTTGATTTTTGTCTGGATATCTATATTCCAGTAAGGGATAAATGCTAACTCTACTGAGGAGATACATTAGAACTTAATTCTACATAATGGTTAAGGAGGACTTGTGTCAAGAATACACTAGTGGTGTCACACAGATGTGATGCCAGTATCTTAATAGATGTAGTTCTATTTTATAATTTTCATTCAAAATTTTTTTTTCTGACAACACCAGAATTTCACAGAAGCAGATAAGCTAGCACTTATATAACAATATGGCCACAAGATGTATGGAAACCACATTACAAAATATAGAAAACTTCAAAAAATAAATTGAAGAGGAAGGAAAAGGGATATTTTTTTCATATAAGTTTATACACAGAAGTCTCTGCTCAGGTTCCCTTGTCATTACCTTGTGTTTCTCACAGGTAGAGAAAACACAGAAGGGACTTACTGGTTGCTTCACGCAGCAGTGCAGTGTCAGACTACAGGAGAAATGGAAAAGATAACTCTGAAAAAGTCTGTTGGAGATCAGCTTGTTGGGGAGGGACATTAAGGTTGAGAGGTCCATTATCAGAAGGCATTCCATTTTCTTTCTCTCTATCTTTGCACTTGCCATGACTGGAATATAATCCTTCTTTGCCTGCCCTTCCTGCCTCCTGCCCCCATTTCTTAGCATCCTTCATTCCTTCAAGGCTTAGTTCAAATACTGCGTTCTCTGTGAAGCCTTTCCTTATCTCAAGCTGTTAATGAATTTGTGCCTCCCAATTATCTTATATATATCTCTATGTGTTGCTACCCCTGGCTACATTGTATGCTTCTGCTGGTCAGGGACTATATCCTCAAAGCCTAATATATAGCAGGTACTTAAAAATGCCCCAATTAATTATTAGGAAGGGCTGCGTGTGAAGGGATCAGAGTCAGAAGGGGTCAGGGAGTGTGGAACAGAAAGGACCAGTGTCCCAAGATCAAGGGACAAGAGGTACTGAGATGCCCAGTATAAGAGGTCTGCATGGAGAATTCGTGGTGGCTGTCATGGTATTAAGGGAAAAGTCAAGAACAGGAGAAGGGCTCAAAGGTCCAGTTTACAAAGGTGCAAGGAAGGATAATCTTAAAAAAAAAAGATTGAATGGGCTGTGAGTTAGGAATAAAAAGGAAGCAATGTTAGGATTAAAGGGCATGGGGGAATGTTGATCTTCCCTGAGAATTCAGATGTAGGAACTTTTAATGTTTGAAGTTTTAGGGTGGGTTGGGGAATGGATGATTGAACATGGTCCATTTTATGTGGAATGTAACACAGAATCACAGAGCTATAAGTGGCCTCAAAATTTTGCTTCCAAAATTATCTAAGGCAGATAGTAACCTATGCTATTCATAAACTTTCCAAGGATAGAGGTCCATCAGCAAATCAAAAGACTATCATCACGATTGATGTATGTCATCAGCTTAGATAGTTTGTCAGCAGCTATTAAGGCAAAGATTTCTCATCAGGTTATATTAATTTTAGTGTATTTACATACCAGTCACTTCCTTGGTATCTACTTTGCCTTCATTTAAAGTTGGCCACTCGACTAAAGCCAAAGAGGATTTGGGCTCTTTTTTTGTTTTAAATTAGAAATGTACTGTATTTGCTCCTCCCTCATTTGTCCTGCTGGTTTTGATGTCTTTCCTCTTGTGAAAGACATCATTACATTAGGCTCCTGAGCCAAGTTCATCTGTCATTCCCTAGTCATGATAATTGTTAAGGGATGAAAAACCATAATGAAGTTAAGATGTTGCCTGTTCTAGCCATCTAGCATTATTCTTTTACAGAATTTAGCAGGAGAGTAGAAGGAAAAAAGAAGTGAAGAGTCTGTGAGTTCTAATTCAAGATAATTATCAGAAAAGTCAAAAACAATGTAGCAAAATGTATCCATTAAAAGGTTTTTGTTTTTTTCCTAAGTGATACACGGATATGTGGTTATTTCCATAAAAGGAATAGCATTGTTAGATTCAATCATGACAAACTTGGATGAGAAAATAATTAAATTTGGAGTCCATACTCAAATTATAATTGATATCTTCCTCCCTTCCCCCCAAGAATCTTGAGGGAGTTTAGCAATGGCCTTTTTTTTTTTTTTTTTTTGGCAGGGAGTTATGTAGTGATAGTGGGTGACAAGCAGTGATGTTCCCCAGCTCTGGAAAAAGAACAGAGAGTGGTCACGAAGAGTGTAGAAAGATGTCTTACAGATCTCTTTCTGTGGTGGGGAAAATAATTAAGCAAATGCTTTGTCATTCATATGTGACAGAACCAACATTTTTATCAGTGATTTGGATGAAGACATGGAAAACATATTTGCTGATTTTGTGCATAACATGAAGATAGACAATATTGCTCACACACCAAGTGGGACAGGATAAAAAAAAAAACCCAATACCTGAGCAAGTTAGAACAGTGATAATTAAAAAAAAAATAAAATTTAATAGGCATAAAGGTAAAGTTCTATACAAGTTCGAACATCAACTTCATAATATTAAGGAGGTAAATATGATTGGTTGATACAAAAAAGATCTGATAAGGGGTCTTAGTGAAGCACAAGCTCAATGTATCAGTAGTATGAAATAGTGTACGAAACATAAAAATGTTATTCTAATACTACCTTGCATTGAAAAGTAGGTTATACAGAGTGATATATTATACAACAGTTAAATCATACATCAAATATTTCATTAAGTATGTTTCATTAAGCTCTGAACATTACAGTTTAGAAACTTTTTTCAAATGGAGGCTATATGAGCCTTTGTTGGCAATTTAGAGAGGAGATTCTTGTTCAGATACAGATTGGTTTAGATAGCCAATGAGTCAACTCTGAGATTCTGATTCTGCTACTCTTAGAATAACAAAGCTTTTTAAGAAATTAAATACATCTCCAATCATATAAAAATGCTCTAAATCACTACTGATTAGAGAAATGCAAATCAAAACAACTCTGAGGTATCACATCTCACATGTCAGATTGGCTAACATGACAAAACAGGAAAATAATAAATGCTGGAGAAGATGTGGGAAAATTGGAACACTAATACATTATTGGTGGAGTTGTGAACTGATCCAACCATTCTGGAGAGCAATTTGGAACTATGCACAAAGGGCTATAAAAATGTGCATTACCTTTGATGCAGCAATATCACTTCTAGGATTGTATCCCAAAGAAATCATAGAAGTGGGAAGAGGCCATATGTACAAAAATATTTATAGCAACCCTTTTTGTGGTGGCAAAGAATTGGAAATCAAGGAGATGCCCATCAATTGGGGAATGGCTAAACAAATTGTGGCATATGAATGTAATGGAATACTATCATGCTATGAGAAATTAGGAGCAGATAGACTTCATAATAACCTGGAGAGACGTATATAAAGTGATACCAAGTGAGGAGAGCAGAACCAGGAGAACATTGTACATAATTGCAGACACATCATATCTATGATAACTGTCTTTGATAGACTGGGCTCCTCTCAGCAATTCAAGGCTGTAAGACAACTCCAAAAGACTGGTGATGGAAAGGGCTATCCACATCCAGAGAAAGAATTACAGAATCTGAATGCAGATTGAAGCAAACTACTTGCCCTCTCTCTCTTTTTTTGTTTTGTTTTGTTCTTTTCCTTTTTTCTCCTTGTTCATTCCATCAGTTATAATTCTTCTTTACAACTTGACTAATGTTTAATGTGAAGGTATTTGTAGAACCTATGTCAGATTGCATGCTGCCATGGCGGGGGGTGGGGGGTGAGGAGAAGGGGGGGAAAATTTGGAACTCAAAAGCTTGTGGAATGGTATGTTGTAAACTAAAAGTAAATATATAAATGAATAAAATTTTTAAAAAAGAACAACAAAGTTCTTTGTCTTAATGTTGATCACAAATATTTCATAAGATCATAGAATTTAGAACCGGAAGGGACCTTAGAGACGATCAAATCAAACAACCTTCATTTTATTTTATTTTATTTGCTTTTTAGAGGGGGTAGGGCAGGGCAATTGGGGTTAAGTGACTTGCCCAAGGTCACATGGCTAGTATTACATGTCTGAGGACGGATTTGAACTCAGGTCCTCCTGTTTCCAGGGCCAGTGCTCTATTTACTGCACCATCTAGCCACCCCTAAACAACCTTCATTTTATTTTATTTTATTTTTTAATTTATTTACTCATTTACTTTTAATTTACAAGATTCAGTTCCACAATCACTTGAGTTTCAGATTTTCTCCCCTCC
>CM053588.1:224900153-224920102 GCA_028646515.1 Pseudochirops corinnae
CTTGCTTATGTACACACCTCAGCCAATCCCCTTCTTCCACATCAACAGGGGCTCAGCCAATCCCCTTCTTCCACATCAACAGAGGAGTTCATGCCTTCTTAACAGTGGGACAGCGTTTGCACCTTCCACACTTAGCACTTAGTACTAAGCACTAAGCATCCTGCTACACTGATTACTATTACAACCCTATACCAAAAAAATAAAATATATATGAAAGTATGCATGTTGTAGTCATTATATAAATTGGTCTTTTTGTTCTAACTTTCCTTGCCATCCATTCATCCATATGTGTCACAGGTTTCTCTCAAGCCATGATAGGGCTCATTTCTTATGACAAAATTTCAATACATTGATATGCCATAATATTTCAATAGATTCATATGTTACAGTTGGTTTAGCCATTCCTAATTGAGAGCAAACTGCTTTGTTTCCAGTTCTTTGCTATAACAAAAGGTAAAAGTTTGTTTATTCCTAAGCTTTTTAAAGAGTTTTTAATATAAATAAATGTTTTATTTTGTCAGAAGCCTCTTCTGCCTCTATTAGTTTATGCTTTTTTATTGTTTTTTCAGTATGATACATTGTGTTTATTATTTTCCAAATATAGAACCAATAATGAATTTTTGGTATAAATGCAACATGACGATAGCATGTGTGCTTTTTAATATGTCAAGCCAAGTCATGGGAACAAGCATTTGTTAGACATTTACTATGAGCCAGGCACTACTCTAAGCTCTGGGGTCACAAAGGAGAAAACAGTTTCTGCCCTTGAGGAGCTCACAGTAAAATGTAAACAATTATGCATATGCAAGATGTGTGTGTGTGTGTGTGCGCGCACACACACACACACACTCACAGTAAATGGGGCCTGATCTCAGAGAAAAGACACTAGTATTGAAGGGGATCAAGAACATTTTCTTGCATATACTGGAATTTTAGCTGAGACGTGAAGATGACCAGGTAAAACAGGAAGTAGAAAAAAGAAGAAAGAGCATTCCAAATATTGGGGATAGCCAACAAAAAGGTGGAGAATTAAGAGATTAAGCATTTTATTGCTGGAACAACAAGAAGACCTGTGGCACTGTATCATAAAGTATGCAGAGAGGACTAGAATATAAGAAAACTGGAAAGGAAGGAAAAAACCCACCAGATTGTGAAGATCTTTTGAAGCCAAAAAAAGGATTTTGCTTTTTCATGCTGGAAGCCCTGGAGTTTATGGAATAGATGGGGGCAGGAGTGGCATAGAAGATTACTTTGAGTAGGTTATGGGAAATGAATAAATTGAGGTAAGTATATCTGGAATGGAACAAAAGAGGTTAGACAGCAGGGTAGAAAGGGATGGGAGTAAGGGAGTTAGTTGACTTTAGGGGACAAGGAAATAGGATTTGTACAGTGAAATCTGAAGGTTCTGAATCCTGAGGTAGGGAGAATATAATTGATAACAGGATGATAATTCTTGAGAAATGAGTATCAATGGCTAGGGAGAAGTCCATTGAGGGAGAGAGGTGATAAGACTATTCATAGCCTTCCCTTGATGTCCAAACTTGTGGCAAGTAGAGATGTCGTGTCTTCTGAGGTCCTTGTGGTCTAGTTACAGAAGGTGAGAGTAGGCAAACGTACTTGCTTGGGGAGTTGAGAGGAGTGACAGAAGCTTGTAATTAGTAGGAATGGCCTCCAGAGCAATTAAGATGGGATTGGGGTAAAAATATAGGTCAGAAGCTTGTGGATTAGATCAGTGGCAGAGCATTCTGGAAAGATTGAGGAGCGATGAGGCCACAGTCAGACAGGTGGATGTAGAGGTGAAGGCAGAGACTAGAGTTGGGTGGGATGGATCTGAGTCTTCATGGGAACTCCCAGAGCAAAAATAGAGGTCACTGCTATACCATCTGGATATGGTCTTAAGGAGTACTCTATGAGAAGTCTCAAGGGCAAAACAGAAGTCAAAGGCTGACAGTCTGGATCCCAGGCAAAACAGTACTCCCTCTTTTTTAATATTTTATTTTGTATATTTTGTGATAATATTCATTAAGGATACCGATCAGTAGTTTTTCTTTCTCCCTATTTAGATCAATTAGTCAATAAGAATTTATCGAGTACCTGCTGTGCCAGACTCTGTGCTAAATGATGGGAATACAAAGAATTGCAAAAGACAGTCCCTGTTCTCAAGGAGCTCAGATCTATGTTTAATCAACCTATAGACAGGATAAATTTTAAATAATCAACAGGAGAAAGATGCTAGAATTAAGGGGGTTCGTAAAGTCTTCTTATAGAAGGTAGGATTTTAGTTGGGACTTGAAGGAAGTCAGGAAATTCAGGAGGGGGAGATGAGGAGGATGAATATTCCAGGCATAGGACAAAGCCAATGAAAATGCTGGTGGGAGTTGGGAAATGGTTTGTCTTATTCAAGGACATCAGTGTCATTGTATCATGGATTATGTGGATGGGTGGGGGAAGAGAAATATAAAGTTTAAGGAGACTGGAAAGGTTATGGTGGGGGCAGGGTTATGAAGTCTGTGAAGTCTTTGAATGTCCATAGATTTTATTTTTGATCTTGAAGATGACGAAGAGCCAATGGATTTTATTCAATTGTGTGGAAGGTAGAGAGGGTGGTGGCATGGTCAGAAATGTGTTTTAGGAATATCACTTTGATAACAGCATGAAAGACAGACTGAAGAGGGGAAAGACATGTCAAGATCAACCATTAAGATACTGCAGATATTGCAATAGTTTAGGTATGAGGTAATGAGGGCCTAGTGGCTGGCATATAGTAGGCAATATGTAAATGTTTATTCCCTTCCCCTGTCCTGAAATTAGAAGTTGAAATCTCATTTCTTCTACATATTAACTGGAAGATATTTAATCTCTTTGGTCCTTAGCTTCCTCTTCTATTAGATGAGGAGAATGGACTACATGACTTCTGAGATCCTTCCAGCTCTAAAGCTGTATTCTAATGATACCAGCTACTAGTCTGCCTAGTTGCTCTCTCCATCTCTGAAATAGGTATGCTTCTACTCTCTCTCTCTCTCTCTCTCTCTCTCTCTCTTTCTCACACACACATACACACACGCACACACGCACATGAACAAAATTAAAAAGAAACAAAAGTTTATTGCTCAGTTCCACTGTTAAGGTATCCCAACTCTATAGGAATAGCTGTGGTTTGTTCACTTCACTTTTAAAGGTATACTCCAAAATGTTTATTTATCCATACTTGATCACAAGGGACGATGTTAGGAAAAAAATGGCTAACTCGGTAAATATCAACTTTAGCATCCTCTTACAGCCCTTCAGAATCTCCCTCCTACCTGACCAGTATCCAGATCTCAATGCTCTGATCTTGGTTCCTGGATTCTTTATTTATAATAATTTACATTTACATTGTATGTGAAGATTTATAACAACACATTCTTCATAACATTGTAAATATACTGATTTTATATGCATATGTTTTCTCTGATAGAATATGAGTTTGTTGAGGGCAGGGAATGTTTCATTTCTTCCCTTATATTCCCAGTACCTGGCACAGTGCCTGGAATGTAGTTGCCAAGTAAATGCTTATGGAATGATTTAGTTAGATTGAGGCAATATTATTATGCACATTTTACAGTGAAACAAGTGAAAAGAGGTAAAATTACTTGCTCTGGATCACATAGCTAGTAAGTGATAGGACCAGGAATAAAGACCACTAGCAAAGCACTTCTTATTTTCCTTGGAAATTTTTTTTTTTTAAAGATACTTCATGGAAAAAACAGCATTACATTTTGACAAAGTCTATCGATGAAGTTTGAATCAATATCCATACATGGGGAACTTGAGCCTAACTGAATCTAAATCCTGGGTTGCCCCACATTTTCCCATGCCTGCTATAAATCATCCATACTGCTGGCAAAATTATTTTCCAGGTCTGCCTGCTTATTCTTTGGGCAGGACATAAAGCTAATTTTCCACAAGTTTGGCTGCCCCAGATCTTCATTTGATGCCGTAAATACCTGTTACTTTATAACATTTTGGGTTTGAATGAAGTCATTCTCTCCCCTTTTTTAAAGCTATTTTGAGACTGTCATTGAAAGATTTGCACAGATGGGATTTCCATCACTACCTGACTTTTATTGATTTTTTTTTAAAAAGGAAAGTAAACCAAGGCCCACAGGCTGATTTGGTCTGTTAATGCCAGACACAGTGCAAATATGCCTTATGGTATAAATACAGCAGAAACAGAGTCAATGAACAGTCCCATTTGAAAGGAAAATATACCTTGGCTTTTAACTAAAGCACATAGTGAATCATTCCAGTCTCTTTCTCATCACCAAATGGGTTCTCTCTGAGGGAAGGAGTACAATCTAAGAACTAGATCACAGAATACTGTCATGGACTGAAAAAACTTTTATTGCTTGCTCTGTGTGCATGTGTACAAATGAGATCTTTATGCTAGAAGGTGACAAATAAATATGACTTTCACTCTCCCTCTTAAGAGAAAACTCTTCCTTCTCTAAATAGACCCTGTCGATGAAATTTCAAGAACAGCCTGTTCCATTCTAAGTAATGTTTCAGATTCTACAAGTTCCCAATAGTTCTCCAAAGCAGCATATAAGAATTACACTGTGACTGAAGAGGCCATTTCTGTAATAGAAATGTCATGTTCAGTAGATTCTTCTGAAGCTGAATAGGAGATTATGGGTGTGTCTCCATTTCAAATCGGACAAATGGAGAAAAAAATATTTTGCCAATCACCCAGATGTTTGGTCTGGAAGGTCCAAAGATCCAGAAACATCTACAAGTTTGATTTCATGTAGATTAGAGAGCTGGATAATTGTATATACTTTCTATACATATAATGTTGGGACCCTTTGTTAAAATCATTGTTTAAAAGAGAGCATTTTCATGACAAATTTCATAATGCCTTCTGGCAAATTCTGCCTTTGGCACTAATTAGGCTGTTAAAAAACGTGTCCTATTTTAAATCCAACTCCAAGCTGAAGGGAATTCTGATAAGTAGTATCAAGCTAAGATGGAATTAAGTAGCAAACTAAGATGAAATGAGATGAAAGGAGTTTCTTTATATGCTTCCTTCCACAGCCAGCCATCCAATCCTTTCCATTTTTCCTTCATAATGACTTTCACATCTGTTCTTTATTTTCCCCTCTGACTGTCACCACCATAGTTCAGACCTTTATCATCTCACCCTTGGAATTTTGCCACATCTTCCCCTCCTCCCAACTGGTTTCTCAAACTCTTGCCTCTTCAATCTATAACAGATTTTAGATAGAATTGCTAGACTGATTTTCTAAAATATCACTTATTTAACTTCAGTTTCCTGCCACCCAAATCTTCCCTGTCCTCTCCATTGCATACAAGAATCAAATGATCATTCTTCATTATGGAATTCAAGATCCAATCCTACTTTCCTAGTCTTTGATAATGCTACTTAATTTTACAAAAAATTCCATTTGAGCCTGTTACCTCACCATCACCATGACATATACATCCTTAACTCTACATTTTTATTTACACAATTGTCCCCACTCAGCACATTCCTGAATCCACTGAAATACTATATTCTTCAAAGTCAAGTTAAGTCCTACTTCCTCCATAAAGCCTTCATTAACCATACTGGTCTCCTTCCTACCTCTTCTTTATGATCATTCCTTCCTTTAATTTCCTATATTTTCTGTGCCATTTAATTGAATGTATACATATATGTATACCTATGCATATATACATACCTACACACATGTGTACATATATAACATACATACACATACAAATGCATATACATACATCTTGCATACATATATAGATCTATCCATCTATTTATCTATCTATAATCTCTCTCTCTCTCTCTATCTATCTAATCTATACTTTGGTGGTAGCCATTGTTTTGTTGTCTTGTATACAAGACATATATTAATTACTTGGAACAAACAATATTTTGATATGATTTCATTTTGTGACATCAGTCACAAAGTTATGTAGCTTATGTAGTTCTACTGACACTAAAATGATGAGGAAAATCTGACCTTGATCAACTGACACTGAATCGAGATAGTTTTCCAACCTTTAATTCTTGGTAAGCCAAGGGCTGGATTTTGTACCATATATTCTTCCCTTTGTTGTGCTTTTCAGTTCTGAGATTTTTAACAATTAATAGCATTCCTAGAAAATAGGGAAAAGAGCACTTTTAAAGAGCATAGCTCAATTACTGTTAGAGATACTGCAAGGCCTGCTGGTATGGAGAAGTCTGGAATTTCAAGGGCTAACGTCAACAATGAAACAAGATGGGTTGCACCAAACTACAATAAAAAACAATATCAAGAATCGATAAGCATTAGCAGGAACAACAACAACAAAATTTAATGCACAGTAAATGATTAAAGACCTTCATAAAACACTAGCAGCTGGAGTGCTTGTTAACTGACTACAATGTAGCATAGATTTCTTGAAGATTAAACAATGAGACAAGTTTTTTAAAAAGTAGCAAACTTTTGCTATGAATGAAAATGTTTATCATGGTCAAGGAAATTCAGAGAATAGTAACACAGAAGATTGGAAAAGGGTTATTTTGACTGCTAAAAATTTACTTTTTTATTCAAGACTATATTGAAACTGTTGTCAGAAGATCACATGAACATATAGGATATTGCCATCTTTAGACAGCAAAGCACTCACCTCCCCCCCACACACATTTTGGGTATTTTTTCCTTATAATTTTTAATTTATGGAATAAAACAAGCATTTCTGTAATATAGTATGATACAAAAGATTATCGCTTGCTATTCTTTCTAAATATACAACAAAGTTACCCCATAAATTTCTTTTCCTTTTTTCCTTCCTTTCCTCTCCCACCTACCCTAGAGATGACTTCTATTAGAGCACACACACACATATTCAATATACCCTTCTATTTATCAGTTCTTTTTTTGGATGCAGATAGCAACAATCTTCATATGTCCTTTATTTTTAATCTGTGTATTTACAATAGTCAAAATGATTTAATCAGAGTTGTTCTTAATACAATATTGTTGTTAATGGATATTATATTTTCTTGGTTCTGCTCACCTTGCTTTTCACCATTTAAAGTAAGTCTTTCCATGCCTTTCAAAGATCACCAAGCTGATCATTTCTTACAGCACACCTGTAATCACAACCTTACATCACAACTTGCTTGATTATAATGGTAATAATAATAAGCTGTTAAACATTAAGAAAAACAAAACAATGAATAAGTAAATGAAAAAAAAACACGACCGTAGGTAATTACTTTGTTGTAAAAAAATCTGGATTTATATTTAGAGGAAGATAATGAGTTTTTTTTTTTTCATAAGAGAGATCAAGGGAAAAAAAATAAAAGCAATGCAAGAAAATGATGAAAATAAAGTTAACCTATTGGTCAAAAAGATTCAAAGTCTTAAGGAAGAAAACAACTCCTTGAAAGCTAGAATTGGGCAAGAGGAATCTAATGACATTATAAAATATCAAGAAATAATAAAACTGGAAAAAATAGGAGAGAATCTTAAACATCTCATTAGAAAAATAATTAATCTGGAGAACAGATAGAGGAGACACAATATAAAAATTGTCTGAATTCATTAAAGTTGTGGTCAAAAAAAGAATCTGGATACAATATTACAAGAGATTATTAAGGATAATTGCCCTGAAGTCCTAGAACAAGAAGGGAGAGTAGAAATAGAAAAAATCTACTATTTGCCACCTGAAAAAGATCCCAGGAAGAAAAATATGGGAATATCATAGCCAAATTTCAAAGTTCCCCGGTTAAAGAGAAAATATTGCAAGGAACAACAAAAAAAAATAATTTATTCTTTTTTTTTTTCTTTTTGTAGGGCAGTTGGGGTTAAGCGACTTGTCCAAGGTCACATGGCAAGTAAGTGTTAAGTGTCTGAGGCTGAATTTGAACTCAGGTCCTCCTAACTTCAAGGCCAGTGCTCTATTCACTGTGCCATCTAGCCACCCCTTTTTTCTATTCTTTTTTTTCTTTGAAAAAATAATAATTTAAATGGCACAGAAATACAATCAGGATTTCACCAGACCTAGCAGCTTCTACTCTAAAAGACCTTAGGTCTTGGAACATTATTTTCAAAGAACAAAAGGGTCCAAGAATAACTTACCCAGGAAAGTTGAGTATAATCCTGAATATAAAAAAAGACATTTGATGAACTGAAAGACTTTTAGATATTTTTAACAAAAAGACCAGAACTCAATGGAAAATTTGATATAAAAGATCCAGAAGAAATATAAGGAAAACATTAAAGGCTAATTATAAGGCACTCATTAAGGTAAAAATGTTTACTTATTATATATGAAAATGTTAGCAGTATTCTTAAGACTATCATAATTACTAAGATAGTCTTAAAGAAAAGTTGGGGCTCAGTTGTATATGATAGAGTGATTCTAAAAACCAAAATTGGATAGGAAAAAGATAATGGGAGCAATTATAAAATGGGTTATGTAAGGATGGGTTATGAAAGGAAGAACTAATACAGAGGAAGTGATGGAGGTAAAGGGCTGGTAATGTTGGAACCTTACTCTCATCTGGCTTAAAGAGGAAACAGTGTATACATCTGGAAGGAGAAGCCTTCTGAATATATAGAGAGATGAGAAAACCAGGGAATGGGGTAGGGGAGAGAATTTTAAAATGCTGGATAGATTGGGATTTGGGAGGGTATGAGGAGAGGATGAGGTAACAAGGATAGGGTAAAATAGAGAGACTGAGAAAGAAAAATAGTAAAAATAAAATGGGAAATTCAGGAATAGTAATTATAACTTTGAATGTGAATGGAATACTTATAGCAGCTCTCTTTGTGATGGCAAGGAACTAGGTTTTTTGTTTTGTTTTGTTTTTTAATTTCAGTGGACCTGGAAGTCTTGTTCTCATTTAAAGATAAGGTGGGGAGGGGTGGAAGATGGAGGCAAGGAATGAGAGAGGGAGGATGGGAGGAAGGAAGAAGGAAGGAAGGAAAGAAGGATGGAGGAAAAGAAGAAAAAATAAAAGGAGGAAGTAAAGAAAGGAAGAGAAAGAAGGAGGCATGGAGGGAGGAAGGAAGGAAGGAAAGAAAGAAGGAAGGAAGAAGGACAGAAAGAAGGGGAGGAAAAGAAATAACATTTCATTGAGGCATCTTTTATTAAAATACTGAGAAAATAGAAGGAACGCCAAAAAGAAGCATAAATAGACTAGTTTGAAAGGTATAGGTTAAACATTGCATTCTTAAAAAGAAAAACAAGCCATATATGATAGCAATCTGCAATTTCTTCTAAAATCTTTCTGATCAATTCTGTTTATGGAAATGCCATTTTATTTGTGGTTTCTGAGGTTTAGAACAAAAAAAATTAAATAAATGTAAAAAATAAAACTGGTTCCTATTAAATTGCTCGATTATGTCATCCTGTCTTTTCATTTCTGTTCTTACAAACTTTCTGTAAAGAATAAAATATTAAAGAAAAATAAAAGTTTATAATAGAAACAATAAGACTTGCTTGAATTTGGACTTTGAGAAAATTTTCAAGCTGTATGAGACTTTTTTTTTCAATCAGTCATGCCCTCTCCACACCCCACATATATACATACACTGATCTCTTGCTTATAAGATAGAAAAACATTTAAGTATAACCATTCTACATGGAGAATACATTTGACAATGTTTAGAATGTTACACATACATACCCCTTTCCAGCTCTCTATTGTGAGGGCAAGATGCTTAATTATCCATTCTATCCATTCCCCAGAATTGAAATTGATCACTATTGAAATTTGTCTTTTTTTTTTCAATGCTTTTAAGTTTTAGATTAGTGGAATCATTGTGTATATGGTTTTCTTTACTCTACTTACTTAGTTCTCCATCATTTCATATGTCTTCTTATATTTCTCTGAAACATTGTCTGTGTTTCCCACAGCATAATAATATTCTATTGTATTAATAAATCATTATTGGTTCAGTCATTCCCAATTAATAGGCACCCGTTTTGTTTTCAGTTTTTCAATTCAAACAATTAAAAATTGTTGCTATGATTCTTTTTTATTAATAGCTTTCCTTGGGGCCAGAGTGGGGGGGATACATGTGTCCATTTTAACATCCTTGGGGTTTATGCCTAGTAGTTAAATCACGAGGTCAGAGGATAAGAACAATTTATTGACTTTTCTCCAATAATTCCAAATTGTTTTCCATAATAGTAGGACAAATTTACAACCTAAGCTATGCATTAGTTCTTGTATTATCATATGTCTTTCAACGTTGACTATTACCATCTTTTATAATAATACTTCTTTGCTATGATGGAAATAAGGTAAAAACTTCAGTTACTTTTATTTGTATTCCTCTTGCTACTTGTGACTTAAAAGCTGGAGGAAGTTTTGTTGTCCCATCTCTCCTTAATTTTCTGATGGTGTATTGGATCTTAGTAAATTAACAGCATAAAACTAGGAGACTCAGTGAATAGGTGGCTCAGTGAATAGACCACCAGCCCTGGAGAAAGGAGGACTTGAGTTCAAATCCAGCCTCAGACACTTGACACAACTAGCTATGTGATCTTGGGTCAGTCACTTAACCCCAATTGCCTTGCCTTTCCCCCTCCAAAACAGACAAACAAACAAGAACAAAACAAAAACAAAAAGAACAATGGTCTTTGATGATCACATACAGAGCAGGTTTTTAATAAGTATTTGAACAGATAATGATAGTAACAGTGACTCAAACTAATAAAAAAATTCTTTAGCTAAACAGTGAAGGACTTGAGGACTGGACACTGTGAGCTTCAATATGTAATGGGAACTGGACAAGGAACTGGACAGGGACCTGAGAGCTATCTGCCTTTTAATCCAGGTGACAGTTGGATAGATTCAGGCAGGAGCTGGGACCATGGTGTAATGCCATGCATGAGCAGCTTCCTAAAAGAATGCTACTGTGAACAGCTTTTAAGGTTCGGTTTACACAGTATAGTGAACTCTCCATTTATTCCATTACAAATCAAGGCAAACATTCACAACAAATCACAATATATAATATCCACAACATTACATCTTATCACAGAAAATCACAATATAGTGTTCACAACAGCTTAACATTAGAATGGCCACATAGTTTTCACCACAGTAGCTGCCATATTTAGAACAAAGAACAAAAGAATAATCATCTGATTTCCCTAAGGGGAAAACCCTTCTTACTTAAAAATTCAGTCATTTCACAATACAATAATCAATCTTCCACTCATGGGGGCAATCATAGATTAATTTAATCAGTCACTTATCTAACAATCAGTCACTAAGTATCGTTAATCACTAAATACAATCATTAGAAGATTACACAAACCCTTTACCCTTTGGTGTCTAGTACACTTCAATTTCATCATCATCAGAGTTTTCTCTTTTGAGGAATATATGACATAGGAATAGACAGGCTTTTGTAAATCATATTCTTTAATAGACTACAACTCATATTTTGCTTATTGTTTGTTGACTATAAGAAAGCATTTGATTCATTGGTATAAATTACTACATTAATGTATCTCCTGTAATAAGGTATTTTCCAAGTATATATTAAGATAATATTTGATTATTTGATATTTACAATCACAGAGAACAAATTTTAAGATTTTTAAAAATGAAGAAAATGAGGGAAAAAGCAACTTTAGAAAAAGACACAGAAAATGAAATTGTAAAAAAAAAATAAACAAAACTAGTTTCAAAAGAAGAGAAAGAGGGTTCTATTTGTGTGTTTACATAAAAGGGGGAAAAGAGGAGGAGGAGAAAAATTAAATAGTTAGGCAAAAGCAAGAAACAAAAAGGAATTAATAAGATAAGCAAAATACTAAAACTAGGGGAAAGGGTAACAAATGGGAGGAATGAGCCTTGAGAGTGAGGGGGAGAGTGCCAGGGGGAATAGTTGCCTTAAAGTAGATTACACTAAAATAACTGAAGAGATACAGTCAGTGTTTACAGAAGAGGTAAAAAAAAAAAAATCCTAATTTGGAAATGCATGAACAGATAAACCTAATTCTCACAACCTTAAGTGTGAATTGACTTGGCAACCTAATAAAATGAAAAAGATTGATAAATAAAAATCCATAACTCACAACTGATTGCTTACAAGAAACACAGTTAAAAATCAAAGACATGCACAAAATAAAAATGAGGAGCTGGGGAAAAAATTACTGTGAATGAGGTAAATACAAAAAAGGAGTAGTTGCAATCATTCAATCAAACAAAGCAAAAGCAAACATTCAAAACGTGAAAAGGGATAAATAAGGAAATTACATTACGTGGGAAAGAATTGTAGATGGCAAACCACATTAGTATTAAACTCATACATATCAAATATTTTAGCATCTAAATTGATAACAAAAAACAAAAAACATTTAACTGACCTACAAGAAGACAGGCAATAAAACAACACTGACAAGACATTGTAATGTCCTCTCAATTTTGGTTATGTCTACCACAAGTTTGAACAAAATGCTGGAGAAATAAGAGCTAAAGGATTTAAGGCATTTTCTAGGACTGCTAAACAATGTCCATATTTCTCAACACCACATGGAATTTTTTATTTTTTTTTACAAGGATTGCCTAGGGATTAGGGCACAGAGATATTTCAAAGAAAGGTAAAAAAAAAAAAAAAGACTCTACAAATAGTAAATATATTCTTTATAGAATGCAATGTAATAAAATGTGTAATCAGTTCACATAGATCCAGACTGGCACTTTACAAATCCTAATTAATGAGAGAGTCAAAGAAGAAATCGTAGAAATAATTAATAATTACATGAAAGAAAAAGACAATAAAAAACCCAATATACTAAAACTCCTGGGATGTAGATAAAGTAGCTCTCACAATGAAAATTACGTCCCTACAAATATATGTTAAGAAAATAGAAAATAGAAGATTAATGATCTGAACGTGCATTTTAATAAAACAGAAAATAAAAAAATAAATATGAAATAAGTACAAAAGGGAGATGTAAAAATCAGATAAGAAATAAATAGGAAACAAAAAAAATCCATAGAAATGGTAAACAAAGTCAAAAGCTAGTTCTTTGAAAAGATTAATAAAATTGATTACTTTATGCAATCTTATTAAAAAGGAGGCAGAAAGTCAAATCAACAAAATAGCAACAAAATAAGGTAAAATGACAACAAAACAAGAAGGAATAAAAAGAATTATCAGAACTTACTATACATTATATCCTAATAAGACAAAAGAAATAAAGAAATAACTTCAAAAAAGTAAAATATCCTAACAAAAGATAAAATAGAGATCTTCAATTGCCCAATCTCACAAAAAGTAAATAGAAATATCTCTAAAGGATTAACCAAAGAGGGAAATAAAAACTCTTGGTCCTAATAGATTCCCAGGAGAATTTTATTAAACATTTCAAGAATAATAATCTCCCATATTCTACAAATTATTATCAGAAATTGAGAAATAAGCACCCTTCCAGAATTATTTTATGAGACAAATATAGTCACAACATCTAGAGCAGAAAAGAATAAAGCTCAGGAGAACTATATGATTAATGAATATTGATTCCAAAATTATTTAAGTTTTATCAAGTAGATGACCAAAATTCATTCATGAAATAATGTATTATGATTGAGTTGTATTTGTACCATGGTTGTGAGTATGGCTCAACATTAAGAAGTCAATCAACTTAATTACCATATTAAACAACAAAAACATTCAAAACCACATGATTATCTTAATAAATGTAAGAAGAGCCTTTAAGAAAAGTACAATACTCGTTTATGATAAAAACCCCCACAAAACACAATAACTGAAGAACTTTTTTTAATGTCATAAAATATCTAAGACCAAAGCAAGCACTATATGCAACAGGGATATACTGGAACCTAGCCTAATAAATAGGGGAGTAAAGCAAGAAAACCCACAGACTCCATCATTATTTGATTTAGTTCTGGAAATGCTAACAAAGCAATAAGACCAGAGGAACATATGACATGATAGTTTACTTAGAAAATCTTAATGAATCAGCAAATATACTAGTTGAGACAATAGCATCATCAAAGTTATCAGCTATAAAATCAACCCTTAAAAATCAATAGCATTTCTATTGAATAATAGCAAAATACTAGAAGCAATAAGAGAAAGGGAAATCCCATTTCAAATTACTACAATGTGCATTATCTGGGGATCACTTTACCAAAGCACACAAAATACTTGAAAAGATTCAATTATCATGTACCTCTGGAAGAGCACCTTAAATAGTTGGAGGACTATTCATTGTTCATGGTTATGCCATGCCAAAAGAATAAAAATGATGATAATACCAAATTTAATCTGTACTTTTAATTCTATGTAGTCAAATTATAAAAAGCTTGCTTTACAGAATGCAATAAAACAATAAATTCATTTAGAAAAAATAAAAGATATAGAGTATCAAAGGGGAAATGGAGACAAAGGGAGAATAACACTGCCAGACCTCAAATTATATTATGAAGCAGCAGTCATCCAAACCATCTGGTACTAGTTTTTAAATAGAGAGGTATATTAATGGAACAAACTGTACAAAGGAGAATCAGAAATAAGGGAATTAAATAATCATGTGTTCAATAAATCAGAAATATAAATTACTTAGCAAGAAACTCTCTATTGGATTATTTGTCCAATATAGCATCTCTTTTCATGGTAGTCAAAACAATTAGAAACTAAACTATTCCCCCCCTTTTAGGGAGGGGCTAAACAAACTGTGGAATATGAATGTAATGGCATATTATTATGCCTCAAAGATCATGAAAAGGATAGTTTCAGAGTTCCTGAGAAGACCTTTATGAAGAGAGGACACACAAAATGAGCAGTCCTAGGAAAACAATTAATATAGTTATAAGACTATAGAGCAGAATAATTTTGAAAGTGTTTCATACTCTAATCAATGCAATGATAAACCACAAGTCCAAAAGAATGGAAACAAAACAAGTCAGTTGCCTCCTATTAGAGAGGTAATGAACTTAAAATGAAGATAGACACATAGATTTTTGGACATGGCTAATGGAGTCATTTGTTTCGTTGGATTTCACAGCTGTTTATTTTTTATTTTTCAGATTTTTAAATTGCTCAATTGTTATACTGAGAAAAATTAACCAAAATCACTTGTTAATTTAAAAAATATATACTCTATTACAGATACTTGGAAATGTTTTCCTATTTTTAAAAATATCAGCACCCTCATTTGTTTTGATGTTGTCTTAAAATAATGGGCACAGTCTTATTATCACAATCAATTAACAAATATTTATTAAGTATTTACTATATTAGGAACTTTGTTGAGTGTTAGGTTTGCAAGTATAAAAAACAGAACAATCTCTGCTTTCAATGAGTTTACATTTTAAAGGAGGAGGTAACGAACACATGTGAAAATATATGTGCAACATAAGTATGAAGTAATACAAATGGACAGAAGGTCAACGACCATGTATTGTCTACTCTGTAGTAGGCAGCTGGGGGACAAATGGATACTGTGCCAGGCCTGGAGTCAGGAAGACCTAAATTCAAATTCAACCTCAGACACTTCTTAGTTGTGTGACCCTGGGAAAGTCACTTAACCCTGTTTGCCTCAGTTTCCTCATCTGTAAAATGAACTGGAGAAGGAAATGGCAAACCACTCTAGGCCTAGAAAACCGCTGATGGGGTCATGAATAGGACATGACTGAAATGATTGAACAACGATAAAATGTACTAGACAGTATGCTAAGGTGTTGGAGATACAAAGAAAGAAAAAAAAAAACAGTCCCTGCTTTCCAGTAGTTCACAACCTAATGGGAGAAAAAACATGAAATTAACTATATACAAAAAATAGAGACAAAATAAAGTGAAGATAATTTCAGAGGGAATCAGGAAAGATTTCTTAAAGAAGGTAGAGTCTAATAGGACTTGAAGGAAGGTAGGGGAGCCAGGAGGCAGAGATGAGGACAAAGTTCCAGAAATGGGGAACAGTCAGTGAAATGGAAATGAAGGGTTTTATGTGATATATAACAAGGAAGTCACTGGATCCCAGAATACATTGAGGGAAGTAAAGCATGAGAAAATGAGAGCTCAGAAGAAGCCAGGTTATGAAGAACTTTAAATGCCAAACAGATCTTTATGTATTTGATCCTTGAGGTAATAGGGAGCTGCTAAAGTCTTCCTTTTATTTCATTTTTCTACCCATCGTCATGAACTGAAATGACACCTACTATTTATGAATGTATATAATGATAGAAACATCTTGTTTATCATAAATACAAGATGGCTACTCCTTTTTGTTTTTTGTCCACAAAAGGCACACCCTTATTGCAATGTAAATACATTTACAAATGTAAAATACATTTAGAGGTATCAAAAAGGTAGGCAAAACATTTTGAGCTTTTAAAAATGGTTGTCACAGTCATTTGTTAAAAGAAATTTTCTTTTGGTGCATTTCAAGGACTGTTTCCTTCACTTTCACATTCAATCTGGATTTCATTATGGGGAAACAGAATCTCCATCTCTGATTTGTTGAGCCTGTCCCATGTGATTAATAGAGCTTCCCAAAGCTATGATGTCACTGTAATCTAGTGTTCAAGGAGAGATGTCATATTCAGTAGAGTTCTGTTATTCTAATTTCCCAAAGCCAAAGTACACCATATAGTATATTGGCATTTTAACGCATCTAAAGAGAGAGCTCCTGTTCTTCCAGGTGTAAGGAAAGGAAAGTTAGGAGTGAGTTTACCCGTTGGAGTTCTAAAGTCCCAAATTCTTTTTCTGCTGCTGTTCAGCTCTGGCCCAACTCCATCACCACGCATACTTCCTGCTTTCAGTCAGTATTGGACAAGGCCCAGGAAGCAGGGGAACAGGGTGACTCTGACTTTTCCCAGTCTTTGGCCAGGGCTAAGTCCGGCCTCACAGTCACACATATTTCTATTCCAGAGCCCTTAGTTCAGTCATTTCAAAGGTGTTTCCTGGTTTCAATTTAAAAAAAAAAAAAATCACACCTCAGTCATTTGGTCAGGTAATCTTTCCTGACTGAACGGTTATATACACTCAAAGGATTCAGACAGATAGAAGCAGTAAGCCTCACGCAAGCTTTACTATGCCACTTACACTCAAATTCTCATTAAGTGAATGTGCTTCTTTGGGAAATGTCTTCTAAAGTCTCATTTTCAAAGTGTGAGCCAAACTGGAACTGAGTCACTGGGATTCAGGGAGGACATTTCAGCCATTAGGAAACTCTTAAATGAGACATTACAACTCCCCACAGAGTGCTGGAAAAACAAATGTTAGCCACATACTTGCCACAGTAAGTGGGACCTCAAAGCTAATTAAACTTATTCTAGGAGATTGGCTCAGACAATGAATAAAGGTGGTTGATGCCGAGAAGAGAACCACAGTTAGTCACTCAAAATGCTTTCCTGACTATAAAAGAAAAATGTATCTTTAAAATGTCTAATAACATTTTGATATTTAAGCTTTAAATGTTGCATACATTTAGTTTAGGTTTTTTCATGAGGTCAAATATTAGGAGATTAAAAACATGCTCTATCCACAGGGACATGAAGAAAAACAGGCTTTATCCACAAAGACATTTCTTCTATCTGAGAAATCCATGAAGGAATCTTACTTAAACCATGGTATGTCATCAAATATCTATTCTTTCCCAAGATGACAATTTTATATGAGATGGTGATGATTAATGCCTCTGAGTAACTTTGTTTAGTTACTTAATTTAGTTACAAAACTAAGTTTGTCATGGGAAATAGGAATTAGATTTGTTCTGTTTGGCTACTGAGAGAACTAGCAACACTTAGTGAAAGGTACGAGGAGGCAAGTTTTGGAAGGTAAGGAGGAACCTCGATCATATACCAATTTTGACATATTGCTGAATATGAAAGAGATCACAGATTCTCAAAGATAATGAGATTGTCTTTGCCTTCTTTGCTGTCTTTGACAATCTAACACGCCCAATCAAATTGGAAAGACTTTGAATGTGGGTCTGCAAATAGACTATTGCCTAGGAATCTACCCACCTAAGCTGGAGACACACTTCACTAGAAGCTTAAAAGCATAAAACCATTTTTTTTTTAAGTTTAGAGACAGCTGTGATCTATATCAAGCCCATGTCATCCAACTTCAAGTGGAATGATCTTTCCACAACATCTACCCTGAAAGTAAATATAGACCTAAAAATGAGTTGTGTAGCTATATTTCATTTCTCCTTCAAAATCCATTCATTTTCTTCTGGTCATGAAAAAATAGGACATAATAGAAACTATTTGTAATGTAAGTGATTAATCATATATATACAAAAATAAGTAAAATGAATACCCACAGTATGGCCTGTCCTGTAAATAAGTAAATAAAGAAAATATAAAAGTAAATTACTGTATTATGGAGAATTATTTTGCATGTATCCTGAATTTACTTATCTGTGGACATAATATATTCTTCAAGTAGAAAGAAGTCACCTGAAGGCAAGGGACTACTCACTTTTGTTTTTGGATCCCAACAGCTAGCAAAGTATTCCGTACATAGTGGGTGCTCAATAAATGCTTGTCAAATCATTGATTCTCTTTAGAGATGACTGAAAACTATCTTTCCAAAGAAGCATGGAAAAAAGCAAATTAGGCAAAATTTAATTTGTGTGTGAAATGGGATGGTGCCTTACCCTAGGGTATAATACCACAGTACTACTCTGCAGAGCTTTTGGCATACAGCTTGACGTGGGAAAAGCAGAAAGCATGCTTGCCTGGAATTTTCTGGGGCACACCTTTAACTCGGGAGCAAGTAAATCCCTTTCACTGACAACCACCAAACAGACAGAATGAGGCTCCAGCTTATCCTCCACCCAGAGATGTTCTGAGGCAAAATTCTAAGATAACAGTGACTTTGGAACTTTTTTTCTTGTTCCCACTTTGAGTGGCCCTTCTGAGAGACCGTGTTGCTCAAAGCTTTTCCTGTGTCCATAATGATTATGATGATGAGGAAGATGTAATCGTTATCATCATCATCACTCACATTTTGACAGTACTCTTCTCTGCACAAAAATCCTGTGAGAATTATTACTCTGCTTTAAAGATAAGGAAACTGAGGCACAGAGTGCTTATATGACTTGCCCTGTATCACATCTGCTGTCATCTAGTTTCCAACTAAACAATCATTTAGATGTTTTCTAGAAAGGGCTTAAGATTTTACCCTTGGAAATGGTATTTGCATTTTAATAGAGGACTCCTTCCAACTCAATCAATAAACATTAAGTACCTATTATGTGCTAGGTACTATGCCTTTATCGAAAAGTCTCTGTAAGCCACGTATGCAACAATTAAAAAAAAAATTCTCATCAATAATTTTTGTTTTTATTTTGTCATCACTTTCAACTGGATTCCTCCCTCTTCACCACTCAAAGAACAATCATTTATGAGAGACAGAGAGGCACAGACACACACAAACACACAAACACACACACAGAGTCAGAGAGAAATTAGCTAAACTAACCAATACATCAACCAAGTCACACAGTACCTGCAGAGTTCCACACCCATAGTCCTCTACTTCTGCAAAGAAGAGAACAAAGTATATTCCCATCCCTCTTTTTGGGGACCAAGCTCTTGTGTGTGTGTATGTGTGTGTGTGTGTGTGTGTGTGTGTACACACACACACACACACACATATATATATATATATATATATATATATATATATATATATATATATATATATATAAAATTATCTATTCTCTAATTCTATATTGTTGTTCAGTTGATTCAGTCATGTCCAACTCTGTGACCCCATTTGGGGTTTTCTTGGCAAAGATACTGGGGTTAGCTTGTCATTTCCTTCTCCAACTCATTTTACAAATGAGGACACTGAGGTAGACAAGGTTTAGTGACTTACTCAAGGTTACCTGACTATTAAGCGTGAGGCTAGATTTGAACTCAGGTCTTCCTGACTTGAGGTCCAACACTTTATTCACTGTGCCAT
>CM053588.1:224920202-224943536 GCA_028646515.1 Pseudochirops corinnae
GAACTCAGGTCTTCCTGACTTGAGGTCCAACACTTTATTCACTGTGCCATTTAGTTACCCAGGAACATGTCTAGCATTGGGTTTTTCACACCATCCACTCACCTGAACTCTGTTGCCTGCTCTGTCTCTATGGTCTATTCAACATTGGTGAGGACTGGTTCACCAGGCTTAGGTCTATGGTCCAGATTAAATAGTAGTACCTATATATTTTTCCTGGGCAGCTAGGTGGCACAGTGGATAGAGTACTGGGCCTGGAGTCAGGAATCCCCACTGATATCTGAAATGTTTAAAAGAAGGAAGATTATACAAATACTCAGTTGAGTGTAGAAATACATTTCAATTTTTAACGAGGAAATAGGAGGTAAAGGAGAAAAGGGGGGAGGGTAGATTAATGGATTTATTAGTCCTAAGCAAAACATATTCTAAGTATGTACAAAATATTTATAGCTCTTTTTGAAGTTACAAAGAAGGGAAATCTGAGGCAGTTCCCATAAATTGGGGAATGGATAGACACTCTATGGCAGATAAATATGATAGATAACTATTTTTTTCTTTTTAATATGAGGAATAAAATGAGCATTTCCATAACATAGTACAATAAAGAAGATGATTGTACATGAAACTGAAAATCTACTATGCACAACTTGCTATTCCTTTAAAATATTCAACAATATTGTCATATAAATTTTTTTCTCTGCCCTCCCACCCAGGAGATGACTATTATTAGACACAAATATGTGTGTGCATGTAAAATTATTCTATACATATTTTTTATCTATAAGTTCTTTCCTAGATGTAGATAGTGTCTTTCTTCATATGTCATCTATTGTTAATTTAGGTATTTATAATAGACAAAAAAGACATTTGCTCAGTCATTCTTAAGATAATAATTGCTGTTATAATTTATAAGTTCTCTTGGTTCTGTTCATTTTGTTCCTGATTATTTCATTCAAGTCTTTCCATGTGGAAATAGCTGGGGGGGGGGGGCGGGGATTTTTAGAGGGAAGGGGAAAATAAGGAATAAGAGGGAAAGAGGAGAAGATAAGGTAACAGGGATAGTGTGAAAAGAGGCTGAGAAGGGAAATAGTGAGTAAAAATAAGAGAGAGGGAAATTCACAAATAGCAATTTTAACTTTAAATGTGAATGGGAAATAAATTGGAGAATGGCTGAACAAGTTGTGGCATATGATTCTGATGGAAACCCCTGCCCCATCTATTTTCACTCCTCCTAGTCCTAGGGCAACATTACCCACAACTCAGGATTAAAACTTGATAATAGTAATATTAAGCTGCTAAAAGTAAAATAAGACACATTAAAAATAAAAATGAGTAAACAAAGGAAAAAGGGTGCAACCATTGATAGCTACTTTAGTGTAAAAGAAGATCTGAGTTCATATTCAGAGGAAGAGAGTGAGGTAAAAAGAATCACTCCTACCCTAATGAGTGTGACCCTCAAATGGTCACAAACCCTGAAAGAAGTCTTGGAAGACATTAAAAAAGGAATTCCAAAATAAAATAAGAGAGAATGAGGACAAATTAGAGAATTTAAAAATTAAAGAAATTAGAAAAAAAGCAATTCGAGAAAATTTTGAAAACGTAGTTAATCAATTGGAAAAGAGATGGAAAATCTTAAGAAGGAAAATCTTGAAAACTGGATTGGGCAAGTAGAATCAAATGATGTTATAAAACACCAAGATAAAAAAAAAAACCTAGAAAAAATAGAAGAGAATATGAAACATCTCATTAGAAAAATAGTTGATCTAGCGAACAGATGAAGGAGAGACAATATAAGAATTGTATGACTATCTGAAAGTTATGATTAAAAAAAGAATCTGGACACAATATTACAAGAAATTATTAAGGAAAATTACCTGGAAATTCTAGAACAAGAAGACAAAGTAGAAAAGGAAAAAATCCACCAATTTCCAGTTGAAAGATATCGTAGGAAAAAAACTTACAGAAATGCCATAGCCAAATTTCAAAATTACCAGATTAAAGAGAAAATATTGCAAGCAACAAGAAAAAAGAAAATAATTTAAATACTCTGTGAAAACAATCAAGATTTCACAAGACCTAGCAACTTCTCAACTAAAAGCCATAAGTCCTGGAACATCATATTTTGAAGAACAAAGGAGCTGGGGTTTCATCCAAAAATAACTTATTAAGCAAAGTTGAGAATAATGATGAATTTTTAAAAATGGGCATTTGATAAACTGATAGACTTTTAGGTATTTGTAACAAAAAGATAGAATACTATCATGATGAACTTTTATCATCATGACTAACCAGGATTCCTGAGGACTAATAAAGATAATTACTTTTATGTTACCCACCTCTTGATAGGCAGAATGCAGAATGAGAATTTCCTCCATATGAATGATACTGTTTGTTTTTTTTCCTGTTCCTTGCACACAATATCAGGCCTTTTCTCTATCTTTCTCTTATACTTATAATGTTCTTCTTCACCTGTGCCTCCTGGCCTCCTTGGTTTCCTTCAAGTCTCAGCTCACAGCCTACCTTCTTTATAGGCCTATCCAGGTCACACTCACTGCTAGTGTAGTTTCTTAGACTACCTTCTATTTACATTTTTTATGTTGTATATGCATAGCAGTACCTGGCACACAGTAAGCACTTAATAAATGTTTATTGCATTGAATTACTTGCACAGTGTCTCCCCCATTAGAATAGGAGCTCATTAAAGGCAAAGACAATGTCCCCCCCACCCCCATACTATGTATCCATAGCACTTAGCATAGTATATTAATGGTTAATAAGTGCTTACTGACTGACTTAATACCTTTCACAGAGTTTATGTTGCAGGCAAAGTGCACTATGACTGGTTTCTACAACTCTGTATTTCACCTTCTGTCTTTGAGTCTAGAAAGATGCTGATTTCGTGCCTGAAGTATATTCCCTGCCTTCTTTTCTTTCTTAGAATACTTTGTTCTTCCCTTATCTCAAATTACATGGAAACTTTCCTCATCTTCTCAATTTTAATGGTCTCTTCTCTCTCCTCAGATTATGTGATATTTAATTAAATGTGTGCACTCAATCTCTCCCAGGAGAATTTAAACTCCTTTTGTATAGAAACTATTTTCTGTCCTTTGGACTTGTACCCACAGTGCCTAGCAAACAGTAATTGCTTAATGATTGTTAATGCTGACTTGGGTTTTTGGATCCACTTAATGAGCTGGCTTGTTTCCTCTAGGCTTCTTAATGTTATTATCCCCAGGTAATAAGTTTCTCTCAGGGGAACTACTCATTATCTATCCCTCAATCTTGGTATTTCTTTCTTTTTTTTAGTTAGACTACTTATTGTGCATGATTCATCCTTATTAATATGCATCATCCTCTTTTTGCTACCATATAACTTTCAATTCATTTTTTGGAAGTTCATGATTATGATACTTTTTTATTTCTAATTTTTATTTTCAGTTCTGAATTCTCTCTCTCTTTCCAGCCCTTCCCCCCTACCCATTGAGAAGGCAAGAAATATGATACCCATTTTACATATGAAGTCACATAAAACATTTTCACATAAGCCATGCTGTGGGGGGAAAAAACAAAAAAAAAAGTGAAAAAATACGTTTCAATATACACTCAGCATTTATCACTCCTCTCTCTGGAGGTAGATCATATGCTTCATTGTGAGTCTGTTCAAAGTATTGTAGATCATTGCACTGATCACTTACTAAGTCTTTCACATCATTGTGACAGTATTGATTTTACCTGTGTACAAAATATTCCCAGGTCTGCATGTTTCACTTTCATCAGCTTACCTAAGTCTCCTCAGTTGTTGTTTTTTCCCCCTGAAACCACCCCCTTGATCATTTTTTTACAAGACAATTGTTTGCCATTTTTTGTCCTTTTTTCTTGAAGAAGACCAATGACGTCAGGAAGGTGAAGTCTTGAGTTGTGCATTTATTGGATTTAAGTGAGTCAGGGCTGTGCAAAGCCATAAGCCTCACTCTTTCCTCCAGTCATCTGGGTCCAGTGGCAAGACACAGGGCAGGACAACTGGAGATGGTCCTAGATGTAATGGGGAGACGTTGGCTTTTTTAAGCTAAGGTCTTTCCCAGGTCTTAGTTTGTCTGAGGGAATGCCCATTCAGTAATTAAAGGCCAGGTTGTTGGTTGTTGTTCATAGTTCATTCTTGAAAAGGATCAATGACATCAGGAGGGTGATGTCCTGACTTGCAAGTGATGCACTGCTGGACAGGAACTAAGATAATTGAATGAAGAAGACCTTTGACAGATGAGTATACTAAGAAAGAAACCAACAAAATGTCAAGTTTGGACTAAAGGGAGGGACTACTTAGCAGTGACAGTATCCAGACCTCTCTAAACTATGAGATAAAAGCAAAGTCCTGATGGATCAGAAAAATGTGAATTTTGTGGTATGGAGGTGGTTATTTTATCTGAACTGCATATTTCCATTGGGCTGGAACTAATGACCATATTTTACATAATTAGAGCTTTGAATAGCTAATTACATTATAATGTAGTTATATATAGAATATATAATATATTTATATAATGTTATAATATGTACGATATAATATAATAATAATTATAACTTCAAATACAAAGGACTACCTCATGGGATTCATTATCAGCATTTATTGAGACCTAGCAGTACAGATTGCCTATGGATTTCACATCTGGCTCCCTACACAGCTTTATCAGTATTTCCTAAGCAATGGTGAACACCACTTTGTATGATTGGCTCATGGAGTCATAGCTTTGGATCTAGAAAGAACCATAAGGATCATTCAGCTTAACTTTCTCTTTTTACATATGAGGCCCCATGGCATTAAGAGGCAGCAAAAGATGGTAAAAACAGCATTAGATTTGGTAAACAGATAGTATTTGAATAGCTTGATTAATGTTTTACCACAATAGCTACTTGCATCTTGTTGGCATATCATGTTGGACTTAAAAAAAATGTTTGATTTTGGTAGCCTTACTGAGAATAAGAAGATCTGAATCCAAGTCTTAACAGCTATGTGACTTTGGGTAAAATATTTCTCCTATCTGGGCCCCTGTCCTTCATCTCTAAGAAGGGGACAATATACTCATGCCACCTAGAGTCAGGGTGGATGTAGCAGAGGGCATGCTGAACTTGTAGTCAGGAAGATGTAGATTCATCTCCTGCCTCTGACACTTTCTAGCTATGTCTTTAAGTCTCAGTTTCTCATCTGTAAAATGGACACAATTGTACTCATGGAACCTACTTCACAGGATTGTAAGTCTAGTATAACAAGGACATTGCAAATTTTAGAGAACTATAAATATTTCAGTTGCTTTTGTTGCCTAAGAGGCAACATGATATAGTGGATACATCACTGACTTCAAAGTGAGAAAGAGCTGGGTTTGAATCCTCTGAACATACTGGCAGATTCTGGTCCCAGCTCTGTTGTCAGCTGACCATGTATAGTAGCAAGCACCCTAGCAGGCCCAAGATGGCTGCTAGAACAGGTTCTTTAATCTGCTTTTCTAAAGGAAAGCAATTCAAAAGGGTTAAAAATCTTAGTTTAATCAAACATATATCATTTACATAGTTCAGGGGGAAAAGTCAGCATCCTGAACTTCAGAGAAAATACAAACAGAAGTTTCAAGCAGACAAAAAAAAATACAGACAGAGAAAAATAATACAATTCAACAGACCAACAGATAGTGTTTCTAGCTGTCTGACTGTTACATACATACAGTATAAGTTACCAGAGAGAGAAGCACCAACATCTGGGTTTTCAAAGTCTGGGGGGCTCAAAATGGCTAGGCAAACTCTCATCTGGCAAAATCACACAACTCTTCCCATAAGTGAGCCCTAAAGCAAAACTTCACCTCAGGGAGTATATATAGCTTTCTCCAGGATCAGAAGGCATCACAATTTTTGTGACCAACTGTCTAATTATAAAGTAAGAAAAAGTGAGCCTTCCTGAAACACAAGCCTCCCCTAAGCAAGTTTCTCTTGTTGGGCTCCAAGTGAGGTACATCAGGGACAAGGAAGATCTTCAAATTCCCCAGGCCTATTAAGGGGCAGGGAAGACCTTCAAATTCTCTTACCATTACATTGATCCTCAAGATTTTTCATGTCCATTACATAGGCAACTTATATGTGAATTGGCATTAACATGCCTTAAGTACAACACAATGTCCACAAAATAAACACCTTACATTTGCAAGATACATAACATAACAACTCATTACCAGAGTGGCCACATAGCCTTAAACAAACACAAAATACATAACATTATAATCCTCTCAATCCAAAACAAGATATTCAAATAAAGTTCTCTTGGGTGTATGTCCTTCCCCCTATACTGCCCTTGCATGCTTCCTCCTGCCACTCTCAGGTGCACTCTAATGAGCCAAGTCCCAGTCTTAACACTGCTCCAGGCCTTGCTTCGAAGTCCTGAGAGGCAGCTGGGCAACAAAGCCAACAGAGTGGGGTCCTTGGGAATCCATAGCACTTCCCCCCACCAATCATAGACACAATTCTACCCTCCCTCTGGGTCTCAAACTGGGGCATGCAACAAGAAAATACATTCATGACCAGAACATGGATACAACAGGTGCTTATCTGAGCTAAGAAAACACCAGGTGCTGATTAAAGTAATATAATAGTTATATGAAACAATTCTGGAATTTTGCTATGGTGATGATCATCCAGAGGGTGAACACAAGGGATTGTTGTTATGCTAAGCTCAAGGCAGAGCTTGCTTACTGGACCTTAGCTCTGGAAAGCAGGTTTGTCTCCTAATTTCTTGATAAGATTTATTATTTAGTTCTGTTTCACTTCTTCAAATCATCTCATAAGGAAATCAACCCCAATGCACCTTGGGAAATGAGATGCCTCTAAAAATAGGTAGGGGAGGTGGGGGGAGGATTATACTTGGTACTTCAAAATTTAAATCCCCATCAACAAGGAAAGCATTGTTAAAGGAGCAAATGTATGGCAGAGTGGATAGAGCACCAGGCCTGAAAGTCACAAAGATCTGAGTTCAAATGCAGTCCCAGACACAATGAAAGTGAGAAAGATGAGAACGATACAGATTCTGGGCTGTAGGTAACCTTAGAGGAGAAGGCCCTGACAGTTGAGGGATGGATGGGGAGATAGGAAGCATTGATTGAGCTGGGAGAGGAAAGAAGGGGATAACAAGTCGTCCATAGTAAATTTGCAGTTTCATGTACAAACATCCTTTTTGATTATACTATGTTATGTAAGTATTTGTTTTATTTCATAAATAAAATAATTTTTTTTAAAGTTAAAAATAGAAATGAGAACTAAATAACCAAGGGCTATCAAAGTTAAGGCAGTTACAGCTAAGATATTTATCATACATGCCCACTGTTAAAATTGCTTTTTACTTGCAAAAATATTATCAATGTGATTTAGGTATTAATAGTAATAGCCAGCATTTATGCAGTGCTTTTAGGTTTGCAAAGAACTTTATGTATTTTATCTATATACATATGTATCTGCATACATATTTTGATTCTCACAACAACTCTGTGGGGTAGGTTCTATTTATCCTCATCTTACAGAGGGGGAAACTGAGGCTTAGAGAGGTCAAGTGACTTACCCAGAGTCAAACAGCTAGTGTCTGAGAGTATATTCAAACTCAGCTCTTCCTTACTTTACGTTGAGTATTTTCTCCACTAGGGCATCAAGCGTAAGCCAATAGGCAGGAGGGTATTCTGGGAGAAGATAGACTAGAAATATGCAAACGAGGCAGTTAATAAAAACATGCCAGACCATTTTTTTTTGAGGCAATAAGGGTTGAGTGACTTGCCCAAGGTCACACAGCTAATAAGTATCTGAAGCTGCACTTGAACTCGGGTCCTCCTGACTCTGGGACCAGTGTTCTTTCTACTTTACCACCTAGCATTGGGATGCTTCCAAAAAGTCTTTTGAGGACCAGAGCTGCTGGACTCCTGACAGTTATCTAATGTATTGGAAGAAACTCAACAAATTTCACCTACTTCACAATTTTGCTGAAGATGTTTAATGTGTGACATTAGGTAAGTCATTTAACCCCTCTGGTTCTCACTTTCTCTTTCTATAAAGAGGATTTAGGCTAGAAAATCTCTACAGTGTCTTTTGGCTCAAAATCTTCTGATGCTATGTTCCATTTATTTTCCAAGGCAATCTAAAACCAAGTTACACAAGTATTCATCTTATGAGGGACAGTTAGGTGACACAATGTATAGAGCACTGGTCCTGAAGTCAGGAAGATTCATCTTCCTGAGTTCAAATCCAGACTCAGACACTTACTAGCTGTGTGACCCTGAGCAAGTCACTTAACTCTGTTTACTTCAGTTCCTCATTTGGAAAAGGAAATAGATAGCCATTCCAATATCTTTGTCAAGAAAACTCCAAATAGGGGGAGCTAGGTGATGCAGTGAATAGAGCACCAGTCCTGGGGTCAGGAGGACCAGAGTTCAAATCCAGTCTCAGACACTTAACACTTACTAGCTGTGTCATCTTGAGCAAGTCACTTAACCACAATTGCCCTGCCTTCCCCCTTCCAAAAAAAAAAAAAAACTCAAAACAAAACAAAAAAAGAAAACCCCCAAATAGCATCTCCAAAAGTTGGCTATAACTGAACAAGAACCATACATTTTCCCTCTATGTGTAACTAGCTTTTAGAAAATTCTGGTTCTGTAATGTGGTAGAATCTTAACATACTCCAGTGATTCAGCCTTGACACATCCTTTACTATGTTAGGCACTGACCTACTATTCTCCTGTGAAGCCTGGGAAATATGTACAAGAAGTCTAAAGTGGGATGGTCCGTATAACTCCCAAGGTGGTACCCAGCATTTACCACAATGCCTGGCACGTAGTAGGTACCTTATAAACTGTTTATTGACTGAATGGCTGACTGACTTTCCTCAGATTCGTTATTCCCTATTCTCCTGAAGAGAAAAAGTACTAGGATTAGGATCATAGTTTTAGAGTTAGAAGAGATTGCAGAGGACATCTAGCCCAGCTCCTTCATTTTATAGATGAAGAAACTGAGACAGTTGAGGGTTAGGTGACTTGTCCAAGGTCGTATAGGTAGTAGGTAGCAGAAGGAGAATTTGACTGAAAGTCCTCTGACTCATACCATACTACATTTCTGGGGCCAATTTTGCTATATTTTTAATCATCATTGGTCCTTATTATAACCTTCTGTGTTGCAATATATGAATAATATAAGTAAATATAAAATAGGTATAATGTAATATATATATATATATATGTTTATATATAATATACCTGCATGTATGTATATATACATAATTGTATATAGACATATATACATGCATATTTCATGGTCTTCCTCAGTGAGATTATTTAATTTTGCCATTAGTATTAGGCTATCCCAATACTGTGATTTCATACATTTTTTGAGAAAACCAGTGATTAATTTTAAATGCATTCCCAGGTGGAGTGCATTCTGTTTAATTTGTCATCAATTGGTGACCAAAGGGAATCAAGGTTCCCCTTTCCTAGGCATATCTCTTCCATCTGCTGCTTATGATATACAGCTGGCCTCACACATCCTCGACTAAGACAGATGTCTATGATAATTCTATTTCTTAATTTCTCCCCAGTGAATTTGAAAACATCCTTCCTGTGGTGCGACATAGCCTATTGGAAACAAATGTATGAACCTACCAGTTAAAATACTGCTATGGTTTTTTCTACAAGGATTATCTGTTTATTACAAGTGACAAATATGGGTCAGAAAGTATGTGAAGATGTTTAAATGGCAAAGAGGATTTGTGTCATACAAAAGAAATAGCTATCAAGAAAGGAAATATTTCTGAACGGTGACTGAAGTAAATAAGAAAATCCTCAATCTAAGCTTCTACTTCAAAGATTAGAAAGATTGTAGAGCAGAGTTTGGTAACCTCAGAACCGACATCCCCAGTCTTCATTTATTCATTCCCTCTGGAACAGAGAGAATTTTTTTTTTTTTGGCTTTTTAAAAAAATTTTCATTTATTTATTTTTGCTTTTTGGAGGGCAGGGCAATTGGGGTTAAGTGACTTGCCCAAGGTCACATGGCTAGTAAATGTTAAGTGTCTGAGGCCATATTTGAACTCAGGTCCTCCTGATTCCAGGGCTGGTGCTATATTCACTGTGCCACCTAGCTGCCTCATTGCTTTTGTTTTTAAGAGTCTTCTTTTTAAATATAAATAAACCTGGGAAGAAGTGTCATTTAAGCCATTATTAATTAACACTTAATTTCTATTAGCAGTTTAATAGGGATGAAGTGACTTGTACAGGAATCAGACCCTAAGGGACTTGAGAAAGATGGCAATAAGAAAAATGAAAGGGAAAGTGATTGGGGAGGTGACCGAGTATCAAATATAAAATGCTGCTGGTGGTGAAACCACTGTCTCAAGGTCACTGGTCTGAATAATGGGGAATTAGTGGACAACAGAAAAATCAGTAACAAGTTGGCAAGTTAAAGGTGGCAGGATAATTGCAAAGGGATATAATTCAACATTTGTATTTCTGCCTGAGCTAAGTACTAACTGTTATGTGTGTTGCAAAGTGTAGGCTAATCTTCCCCTTGCAGAAGGCAGAGAGATTCAAAAAATAGCTCTTTACAGTCTTAAGTTCTTAGGGAGAGTGAAGGGCCCTTAAAGAGAACTGGCATGTGGTTTTGATGGGAAAGATCTCAATCTGAGTTTTAGGAGAAGTAACTTGACCCTAATCAGGATGATAGAGAAGCAAAACACATTACAATAAGAAAAAGGGAAGAAAGGACAAGGTCATCACGGGTCTATGTGTCATACAAGAGAAATAGCTATCAAGAAAGGAAATATTTCTGAACAGTTACTGAAGTGAACTTATGATTTCTCATGAAAGAAATCAATCTGAGGTTGTGTCATCATGTCTCTATGTGAATACCCAAAGTTTAGGTAAAGAACAAGAGGAAGTCAAGGTTCTAACAAAAGAAGGCAAATATGACTGAGTATTGGTGGGATGAAACTGATGACATACAAGTCATCCCAAGAATGATTCGGTAGAGCCACAGTAGTTACTGGATGAAAGATCATCCATTAAAGTGAAGAGATGGAAGAATGATTGTTGCTGTTAGTGATCCCCTCTCCTCCCTCAAATATACTGAGGCAACTATTTGCTGACCTCAAAACAAGCCTAAAGAGCTTTCTTATTGCTGAGAGGTGTTGAAGACACAAAGGAACCTCAAAAGACAATGATCACTACCCACTTCTGGTGATTTGTGCAAGTAAAATGACACTTCCAGGATGGACCTAAAAAGTATAACCAATGTTTAGTGAAGTCATGAACAAAGAATTGAAGATCATGCGGGCTATGTTTTTCATATTGCTATTCATTGAAGGCCAACGTTAGAAAAGAAAATAATAATAATCTGGGAAGTTAACAGGTATCTAAGAAAATGTTGTCTTAGAATGTGATTAGGATATTTGGATCACAGGTTACAATGTAGGATTGACAAACTCCTGGCTAGAGATGGTGTACACCTACAAAAGCCTTGTAAGAATGTTTCCCAGGTATCTTACAAATCTAATCAAACAGTCTTTAAATTAAAAAGGATTGGAAAAGTGGGAGAATGTTTATAATTTAAATACAAAATACAGAGTAGAAATTCAAAGGAAACCAAATCCAAGAAAGGAGACAGAGTTAAAACCCATAGCCTTAAATGTCTCTATGTGAATACCCAAAGTTTAGGTAAAGAACCAGATGAAGTCAAGGTTCTAACATAAGAAGACAAATGTGACCTTATAGGTATCACTGAGTATTGGTGGGATGAAACTGATAACTGGTCTATTGTATCAGAATGGGAAGTAACAGAGAACCCTCACCCTAACATTAATTGTACTATAGTTGTTTGGGTATATTTTGTATCATTCTAATAGAATGCAAACTGGTCCATCTTTTTCCTTGCCCAGATGTAGTGACAGACAGATAGAAACACAGGCAAAGAAATTCAACATAGAGTCTTTCGAACATGGTATGTAGGGAACAAATAATATAGCCTTTGAGAAATTCAGTTTTATGAAAATTCAAAGGAAGAACTTCAAACAATTCTAAGATATATGGCTATAGTGATTCACCAAATGTAATTATTCTTAAACGTGTACCTGGTGAAAGAAATTAACTTCTATGAAGTTCCATCCAGAGTCGAGTCATAATAGCTCACATTTATATTCCATCTCAAGGCTTTCAAAGTGCTTTTCTTTCATCACAACAGCCCTCTCGGAAAGATTATTCATGTAATAATGCAAGTATCTTCTTATGATTAAATAATTTATCACCGAACAGCCACCTTATTGCTGATAAAATTCTCTGTACTTAACTGGGCTTGTCCTTAGTCATCATATACAGTCTGTCTCTAGAAATACACAATGCCTTCCTAATTTCAGACAACCTATAGAACTTGTATTCCATTGGCATAACTTTAAACAATGCAGGGTCACGTCTATGTCATCATGAGCTACCAGAATCAGGTTTTTGTGATGGATAATCAAAATTTCACGTATATGAAAACTCAGACCCAAGAACAAAGAAACAAGAATTGGCCTAGGAATGCAAGATCAGAAATCCTGACTCCAAATCAAAACTGTCTTCTGCTAAATCATGCTGTCACGCTAGTAAATTCTGGTAGAATTTTAATTATACTTGAGTGACATCACAATTTTTTCACCAAAAAATGATGTGTATGTACTTATATGTATGCACTTCTGTTCATGTACATAGGAATTTATAGAACCAAAGCACAAAGAGACAATGATTTGCTTTGGTGGAAGGAGTGACCAAACAAATGAAACCACGCATATTTTGATGTATTGAAGTAAATGTAGTAATGCAAATGTGTGTATATGAGTATTCATACACTAAATATGTTTGTGTCTATATCTACATGTGTATACAATTATCTCAGCATTTGTTATATTAAATAATAGGAAAGATCAATGAGTCTGGAGTTGGGGCAGGGTGACATTATGTTTCAAGATTGGAGGTCATACATACAGCATCACTGGAAAACAATGGTTTTGAAAATTAACTTTTTGATTAGCAACTTGGGAATGCTTAGAAAATTCTAAAATTTTATAAATGTGAGCCATCTCTCTCTTCACACGCTCCAATTCTGGGTCTATTTCCTTGTCATCTACAATTGTAGATAATGATGGATTGGCCAACAAACTTCATGTCATAGTATAGACAATACACATTTATAGTCAATTGTTTTTTCCGCCTTTATGTATTATTGAGCTAATTTTTTGAGTAATCAGGTGCTTTTGGGGGAAGGGGAGAGAGTACATCTCCTTATCTTGACTAAGCTAAAAGTGTAGAGATATTCACGGAATTAAACCCACTATTGATCAGTACGAAAGCTTTGAACTGTTCCATTTCTGACCTAGGACAGTATGCCTCTCCTTAGGAAGTCTCCTTCTCTATTAGAGACTAAATATATTGGTACCTAGAAACACTCTATTGACTTTAGATCTACTGTAGCTCAGAACTCCAAAACTCAAATGATCCATCAGCTTCAGTCTCCCTAGTCGCAGGGACTTTGGGTGGGATACCATGACAGGCTAATTAGGCTTTCGCTGAGGAGGCACTATGAAGTTCTTGATGCAACCAGCACACCACATACAAAAGAAAGAAATTCACCTTGAGGATCTCATCAAACCTAGCTCCATTTGGATCTCAAGCAGTCCTTCCTCTATGTTGGCTGTGCATGTATTTGGTGAAGATACAACTTTATGTTTTATATCTAGTTTTATTTTAATAATCAAAGGATCATTGAATGAAGTTATCTCCCTATAGTTGAATTTGTTAAGGAATACTATATAACCTTAGCAAATACATGGCATTTTGTAGGAGAGTAATAATGTTATGTTTTGTTCTACTAAGTCAAATACTAATTTATTTTTTTGTAGCAAACAGAGAATACCATGGGATAAATGTCTCTCAGTCAGATGTATGATTTTGTGGTCTTCTGTAGAAAATCCTTTGTGAAAAAATATCTGTTATCTTTTCATAAAGTTTTAATTAATTTTGTCTGGACCTATGATTTGATGCACATTGGAAACTTCTAATGAAGGAATTATTTCTACCAATGCAAATGAGCAGTTATAATGTAACTTAGAATATTAGATTGATCATACTAGAATAAAGGACTTCCTTCTAAATTCAATCCTCTATCCACAGCCACCGTCTATTAAAGGCCTTCATCATCTCATGCCTGAGTTGTTGCAATGGTGTGATATTGGGTCTACCTGCCTCAAGTCTTTCCCCACTCCAATCCAATCTTCCATTCAACCACTAAAGTGGATTTTCTAAAACACAGCTTTAATCATGTCACATCCCTCAGTCCCCACTGGATAAACTCCAGTGGTTTTCTATTGCCCCAGGAGCAAATATAACATGTTCTGTTTTAGCATTCAAAGCTCTTCATAATCTAGCCCCCCTCCTACCTTTCCGGTCTTCTTACACCTTACTCCTCAACACATGACACTGGCCTCCTGGATGTTCCATGTACAAAACACTAGCTTTCTCTTGGCTCTGGGCATCTTCTTGAGTTGTTCCCCATGCTTGGAATGCTCTCTCACCTCCATTCTGACTACTGGCTTTCCTGGCTTCCTTTAAATCCCAAATAAAACCCCACCTTCTAAAGGAAGCCTTCCCTAACCCTTCTTAATTATTAATCCTGCCTTCTGTTAATTACCTCCTATTTATCTTGTATATAATTTGCTTTTTATTTGTTTTTTTTTTTTCACGTTGTATCCCTAATTAGATTATAAACTCCTCAAGGGCAGGGACTGTCTTTTGCCTCTTTTTGTATCTCTAGCACTTAACACAGCGCCTAGTAAGTAGTAAGCAATTAATAAATGTTTAAAAATTGATCCAATATGCCATGTTCTTGATTAAAAAAAAAAAGAATATAGATCAGGAAGAATTGATGTCCTCTAAAAAGCTTTTACTGAGTATACATATCAGTAGTGGGTCTTTCCTAATATTTTGGAATCTTCTCCTCATATCTTGCAAAATGATCCCTTAATGTTTTCAACACTGTTGAATCTAGGTGGTTTTCCTAATTTCATATTTTTAAGTCTCTACATTCTCATATGGCAACTGAGATGTTCTCATGTTACTATGATGACTCCACTGCCATTGACAAAGATAATAGATGGAACCAGAAGCTCTGACAAAATCTTTCATTTTCTGTTGTTCTCTTGACAGTTTTAATTATAAATATACTTGGCATGATATGAGTTTCAAACCAAGCTTACTTCAGACTTTATTTTTCAAACTCCGAGGTTTTTCACTGTTTCACCATTCATAACATTCTGCCATCCTATAAAGTAATGCTTTACAAATGAGTTGGTGTTCTAAACAAACATTTAGAGACATGGCAGGCAGGAGTATCATTTGTTTAAAACCCTACATAAACTAACCATACTATTATTTAGGTGTACTGAACAAGCTCTCTTGGGAACTTTTCTTCATTTTTAATGTTCTGTTCCCAGAATTCTCCTCTTTGTATGAGACTGTAGCAGATTTCCATTAGATGTAGTTCAGAATGGTATAATTCTAAGAATGTAACTAGCCACATATGCATAGGAACTGAGGACATGTTTTGTCTGTACATGTCATTGTGCTCAGCGATTGGCAGGATATATCATGAAAATATCACTTCTCATGGAGTAGACAATCCACCGTATCAGTGAGAGAGAATCAAATACCTACTGTGGAGCTCCTTTTATGACAAATGAGCCTTAAACAGAGCTCTCTGACTTGCAGTCAGGATGTGGTGGAGCCAACTTGCCTCAGAAGTCTTGATTGTTAAATTTTCAGCGTGAGGATTTACACCTGAGCAAATATTACAAATCAGGACTTGATTTATTGTTTTGTTGATTGTTTAGACTTTAAAAAGTGACAGACAAAATGATAATTATGCAGACTAAACTTTAAAAGTTTTTCGTATACATTTTTTTTTTCTGGAGAGCCAATTATCAAATATCTACTATCTTCCCTGCTTGAAGCTGGAATACAACTTTCAGTTACAGCCACCAAAAATATTAGTAAACATTGACTTTTCCCCATTAGTTCTATCTGCAGATAAACTGCAAAGGGAGGAAAAAGGTGAGTGATTCTATATAGGATTTAGATTTGTACTTGGGAACCAGATTCTTTTGTTTCTGTACGCTTGTGTCTCGTACATTATATGCATCTGGCTTGTATAACTTCTCTGCTAAATAAATTCAGTCTTATCCTCATCCTCACCTACATAGAGTGTCAGAGAAAAACTCCAGTGAATGGAAAAATACAGGAAGATATTAGGAGTTCAGAAGCAAAAAAAATTAAATAAAATAAGGAAGTGAATCTTATTGGATAGTTATTTTTCTGCCTGAAATTAGATTCTGTTTGTTTCTGTGTTAAGGTGTTGATGGGAATGGAAATGCGCTAAATGCCAGTTTCAACCAACTGAACATATGGTGTTGAAATTAAAGTAAGCCTTGACCCTAAACTGAGACTGAGATCTCACAGCCGGGAACAGACAATCAATGAATCATCGCTGATACTGTGGGCTAGATACAATGCTAAGTGCTGGAAATCCAAAGCAAAAATGAAACAGCTTTTGTCCTCAAAGAGCTTAATTGTGACAATACGCACAGGTTATAGTAATTAATCATGAGTATTAATCAAAAGAGCCACCAAAAAGAAGATAAAGAATCACAAATCTTGGTCTAAGCAGGTAGAGTTTAGCAATCTAAGGAAAATCTTGAAACTTCTGAAAGTAGTCTATTGTGTTTCTGTCATGCAAAACAAAACCAACAGATGCACAAAGTATAAGCAGAACTTTGGGGTGAAGAGGCAAGAGAAATACATCTCTCTTGATCAGGTTATCAGAGGAAATGAAGTCATGAAAGAACAGAGGTATTTTAAATTGGAAAAAAAAAAAGAAATAGGAGTGGCTAGGTGGCACAGTGAACAGAGTACTGGCCCTAGAGTCAGGAGGTCGTGAGTTCAAATCTTGCCTCAGACACGTAATACTTACTAGCTGTGTGACCTTGGGCAAGTCATTTAACCCTAATTTCCCTGCCCTCCCCCCCTTCAAAAAGCAAAAAAAAAAAAAAAAGAAATAGAAGTGAAGACAAGATATGAATTCTTCCTTAGGTCAGGAGCTATGAAGGTTAGAAGGATGACCCTGGAGAAAGGGAAGGAGAGAGATGACAACATTAGGAGCTAGGTAATAAGTATGTTGCTCTTCCTGTAGAGGGGGAAATGAGCCACCTCTGGACTCCAGAGTCTGGAGGAAGTGGCTTATTTTATTTATTTTACTTCTGGTCAATCGCTCAAGCAATCAATTAATCAGTAATGATGATATGAATCAGCTGGATCTATCAAATGAGAGCTCCTCGAGTAGTAGTCAGAAAAAGAGATGAGTAATGTCAGTTGGCAACTCTCTGAAGATTACTTTGGTTGTTCTTTGTTCTCCAAGAGGACCAAAATGACATCATTATACTAGAGTCAAGTTTCAATGGGGCTGACTGTGGCTGATCAGACCAATATGAGCTCGGAATGCTCTAACACAGGTTGGACACAAATAGTCCATGTGAACATTTGGGGTGAATTCTCTAAAACTGCATGTCCTGCATTTCCTTTGAGCTCTTTCAATTCTGCTTTGCTCATACAGCATAGCACCTTCTCTGACATGGGCATACCATGCAGAGTGGTACTGTGTCAGTGTCTCCCATGTCACAATCAATTCTAAATTTTTATGAGAGACCCTGAGAGAGTCCTTCTATCTCTTCTTCTGACCAACAGGTGAACACTTGCCCTGTGTGAGTTCTCCAAAAAATAGTCTTTTTGGCAAGTGTAAGTTTTGCATTCAAACAATGTGGCCAGTCCATTGCAGCTGCACTCTCCGAAGCAGAGTTTGAATACGTGGCAGTTTAGTTCGAGTAAGGACCTCAGTGTCTGGTACTTTATCCTGTCAGGTAATCTTCAGAATCTTCCCAAGATGATTCAAATGGAAGCGATTCAGTTTCCTGACATGCTGCTGGTATACTGTCCAGGTTTCACTGGCATACAACAATGAGGTGAGCACAACAGCTCTGTAGACCTTCAGAAGATTACTTAGGAAAATATTTGTAGACCTGATGTAAACATTCTTTTCCTTCAGATGTATATTATGGACATGGAAGAGAAATTCATAAAATTATGCAATGAGGGACTAGCACATGCCCAGAGCACCTCAGATAACATTTCTAAATAGAAGATATTAAGGAAAAAATGACATTTCTTCACATGGAACATAGTAGAGATTAACTTTCATGAGTAATTGTGACATATAACAGAAGTACTTTGGAGAAGCAGACTATGGAATGTGTGTAGATATTCTATAACTGGTTTTAGTTAGCTTGAGCATTCCAAAAGATCTGTTGGCTTTAGCTATACTCTTGTCCTTGTTAAAAGAGAAGGGATCTTCTGCCAGTAAAGGTAATGGAGTCAGGTCTAGAAGATTCCTAAGTAATCCATTGTTCAGAGATTGGTCTTCATAGCAAATGCGGCATGGATGCTATGAGAAACAAGGAGCAACCTTTGGAAGTGACCTATGGAACCCTAGCCCAGTAGTGGTGGAGATATGGATTCATCTAACATTCATGCCACATATGGACATGAACTTCATAGGACAGATCTACGTAGGAAATGACATGTTTGCATGCTTATCCTTGTTATCTTCGAAGAAAATGTCCCTTTGTATAGAACTGGGGTACTACTACTACCGCTATTTATCACCACCACCACCACCACCATTACTACTACTACCACTACTACTACTACTACTACTACTACTACTACTACTACTACTACTACTATTACCTAACATTTATATAGCACCTACTATATACCAGACACCGTGTTAAGTGATTTATAATTATTATCTCCTTTGATCCTCAACAACAACCTTGGGAGGTAGGTGCTATTATTATCCCCATTTTACAGATGAGGAAACTGAGGCAGGAAGAGGTTAAGTAACTTTCCCAAGATCACACAGATAATAAGTGTCGGAGGCTGGATTTCAACTCAGTTCTCTCTGACTCCAGGTCCAACACTCTATCCACTATACAATCTGAAGCCACAACAATTAAAGGAACACAGTCAACAGGAGCTAAAGCCATTGGCAATAGAGAAAAAAAATAGCCACAAACCCCTCAGAGTACCCTAGAAGCCTAAAGATAACCTGCCTCACCCTTTCACAGAGAGCCAAAGCCAACACTTTACATTTCTCTGATCCCATGCTCACTATTCATTTCTTATGACTCATTCAGGGACAAATGATACCACCAGAAGGAACCTAGAAAAGATTGCTAAGGATTATGAAGTCCTAGACAAAAAGCTGAAGGACTTTAAGCTCACATGGTATTTTCATAGCTACTTGCTAATTGAATGGAGTAGATTTAGAAGAAACATATATCTGGGAAATGAATAGCTAGCCAGGAAGAAGATGTCTGAGAAAGCAATCTGGATTTCTGGAGCATGACTTAAAATACAGGAATGTGGGGCTTTAGGGCATGATATTTTTACCTAACAAGGGCTGGTTAAAACATAAGGGATCATGCAATTTAGAGCTGAAGGAGAGCTTAGAGATCACATATGCCAAGCCCTTCATTTTATAAGTGAAAAAACTGACAGCTCCAGACTAGGTAGAAGGGTCCTCAGGTTCTGAAATTCAGGGCTCTTTTTATTATCCTATTTGTCTGGCATATTATAAATATGATCAAGAGAAATATAAACTAAAAAAGAGAGATGTGTATGGGGAGTCAGAAATGGGTAAGTAGTAGAGACAAAGGGAAACTGAAGTGCTTCCATAAGCTAGGAACCACCTACAGAGGGGGAAATTAATGATCTAGATACTCAGGGACAAAAGTATCCTTTGTTAGGGATGAGGTGTGCTTTTGTGGACTTGGCCTCTAGGAACTCTATCAACATAAGCCATGCTTGTCTAGGGAGGAGGAACTGCTCTTGGTTAGGATAATTGCCCTGAAAGGCGGAGCTCTTCACTCCTCCAACCCCATCTCTGCTAACCTAGAACATCAGGGATGAGGCATTCACTGCTTCATAACACAGGTTGGTTTCAGTTGATCAGGATGTGTTTAGTCAGAATGAGATCCCTAGGGTATGACATCTATACTAACCACCTGTTTTCCAAGAGCAGCTGCTCTGGCAGAAAGGGAGGCCTTTCTTTCTATCCACTTTGTCCATTCCTGGCCTGCCTTTCACTCTTACTCTCTCTGAATGTCCACCTGCCAATGGAAATAAAGTATATCCATATCTTCCTTCCCGCATAAAAGTTTGTCACCCATGTCAGCACCTGGCCAAAGTCCCACTGACCCACACAAGTTATGATTCTGCCTGAGTTACTATTGATGCTCCATGAGAGGTGTCAGAGAAGGGGAGATGTGCTGTAGAAGGAGGAAAGGGCTGATATTGACCTGATTTTTCATTTTAGGGTGGAGTACGCAAGCTATGGGTCAGTGAATTTTGTGATTATTCTTGACAAAACTTTAGAACTTATTAAAGATATGGTTTCTAAGCACTGAGAAAGGGCAGCAGTGATCACTAAAACCCTCATAACTTCATCAAATCTTGGTTATCAGGCACCCCATTAGATTGTCAAAATGATCCGATGGCAATAGTTAGAGATGTGCAAGGATAGGCTCACCGATTCACTGATGGTGGAGTTTTGATTGATCTAATCATTCTGGAAAGCAATTTGGAAGGAGAACATACCAAGTGATATATCTGAAACGGGACAAACAGACTTCTTTAAAAGGACCTCTATGTACCAAAATAAACATAACAGCACTTTTTGTTGTATCAAAGAATTGGAAATAAAACAATGCTCATTATTTGGGGAGTGACTTTTGTGCCATCAGAAATGATATATTTGATGGGTTCAGAGAAACCTGAGAAGACTTGTCAAAATCAATGGAGAGTGAAGTGAGCAGAACCAGAAAAAACTATTTGTAAAATGACTACCAAAGTGTAAAGGAAAACAACTTCGAAAGATTTAAGAGCTCCAATCATTGCAATGATCAATCCTGAGTTCAGGAAACAGATGAAGAAGCATGTTTCCCACCTCTTGGCAGTGAGGTAACAGACCAGTGATACAGAATTTTCAGATATAACCACTGTATGGAAATGCCTTGCTTGACAACTCTGTTTATGTGTTATTTGTTAGAAGTTATTTTTGAAAGACACAGGACTGGGAGGTAGGGATGGGGAGTTACCTTATGATACAAAATAAAAGCACTGACAAAAATTTTTTAAAGGACAAATGTAGCACCACATTTTTATGTGTTTCTTAAAGGGTTACTATACTTTACACACAGAATAAAGTAGTTCAGGAGGACACAGACAAGCAGAATAATATACAATCAAAGTTTGGGATTCCATATATAATCCTTTCCCCTTATCACTTGTATATTGCGATGCTCACAATTGTCAATAGTTGTTAATAATAAAAAAAAGAAAAGTTAACCATTTTAAAACACTTGGTTGACTGATATTATTTCCTTTTCTTGGCAAAGTAAGTAGTTGGGTAAATTAGGAGAATTCTGCAGTTTCCAACAAAGCATTTGACAAAGTGTTTCATGTTCTCCTTAAAGACATGATGAAGAATCATGTGAAAGTATGTGAAAGTACAACTAAGTTGTTTTTAATTTAATTGTGTGACCAGACTCAGAGACTAGTCATTTGGGGTTTAGTGTATAACTTCAAGGAGGTTTCAAGTGGAGTGTTCCAGACATCTGTTCTAGTAATGAAATAGTACTTAACTTCACCAAACAGATTGAATTCCTAAAAAAAGGTGTATGATATTCAAAACGCATTTCTAAGTGACTTTGCAAGAATGATATTTGAAGGAACCTTGCCTAAATTATTTTTAAAGTAAACAATCATGTCCAATTTATATAAATTCAAATTATGTAAATTCAAAAATTAGATTATTTTTTAAATGATCAGAAAGGTTTTTTTTTTAATGAAGTACATCAATAGTTTAAATAAGAAACCAAATTTGACTTTTTATTTAAATAGTCCTATAGCAGTAATGACTTTCAGCAGTATATGTTGGGTGGATGGAGGAGAGGAGGGCAGTAGTTTGTTGAAATGTATAGTTTGCTATTACAATTTAAAATAAGTGATAGATGAGCATCTTCTTTTGGATATTCCCTAGGTTACAGAAGAATTGTTGGATTTTCTTTCCCCAGGGTGCCGTCCAAACCTACATTTTCCAGCATTCATTTCCTTTTTATTATAACTGAGCTAAATAAGTAGTGCTTTTTCAAAAGCCACCCACAGAGTTGTAGCAGGTATTCTAAAATGGCTCCGCCTCAATCAATCTGCTGTGCTGTAGGTAAGGGCAATTGAAGTATTTCTGTCCATGAATTTATTAATTCATCCTTTGAGTGTTCTCAGGATGTGTCTGAAACCTAATTACACAATTGTCTACTCAAGTTAACAACCCTTTAGAATGAATAAAGGGTGTTCTAAGCAAATTGAAAATCTTGCCTTCAGTTAAACCACAAATTTTAAAGTCCTATTTGTAAGGAATTTTATGAAGTTTTATCAAGAAATCCATAGGTGTGAATTCAATACAAGTGAAATTAAATTCTATTCATAGTCACATTTCCTAGTATGTTCTGAAATTTGCACAACGACTTTTGCTATAATTGCAGAACATACTTCCCCCCCCCAATATCTCTAACATTAAGCACTACAGAAAAGGTAATCCAAGGAAACAATTGCAATTACTTTGGCTTTCCTAATAATGAATTAACCTCCTCCTCCTCATTCTCCTGCTCCTCCTCCCCCTCTCCTCCCTCTTCCCCCTTTTCTTCTCCTCCTATTTTCCCCCTCCTCTTCCTCCTCCTCATTCTATCCTTTGCACTAAGAGGCAACAAGAACCCTTTCATCATACCATCTCCCCCAACTACAATATGATAACTCATCCATGGAAAGTATGTATTGTGAAACAGAAAATGTCTTTGTTTTCTGAATATTATTTTACAACAGAATATTCTACTGAAAGCACCAGGGGATTCAATTAAGTTATATTGAAACAAATATATTCTCTTTTGAGAAAATTGGGGGGAGGTGGTTGTGGAGCCAAGAGGGCAGAGTGAAAGCAGGGACTTGCTTGAGCTTATATATATATATATATATATATATATATATATATATATATATATATATATATATATATAAGCTCAAGCAAGTCCCTGCTTTCACTCTGCCCTCTTGGCTCCACAACCACCTCCCCCCAATTTTCTCAA
>CM053588.1:224944036-224964580 GCA_028646515.1 Pseudochirops corinnae
TGTGTGTGTGTGTGTGTGTGTGTGTGTGTGTGTGTGTGTGTGTGTTACACACTCGTGTGTGTATATGTATATATATAAAATCATATGTTTTAGGAATATCACTCTTGCGATAGTGAGTAGTATGTTTTCACAGAGGAGAAAGACTGGAGGTGGCAAGGCCAATTAGGAAGCTATTGCAATATTCAGGGAAGAGGTAAGGATGGCCTGATGCAATGGTGAGTGTGGTTTAAGAGGTACATAAGGACATTGAGGAGGCAGATTTGATAGTACTGGATGGAGGCAAGGAGAGAAAAGGAGAAATAAACTTGGCCTATTTGCTTATATGTCTCTAAAAATTGCTGTGAACAGAAGCAGAGTACGAAGGATTAATGCTTTGGGTCTACTAAATTTCTGTTATGTAGCTAGAAAAAAAATTCATCTGGAAGATTAAAAAGTCAAGAATATCTAGGGAATTAATGAAATGTTTAAATATAGAGTTAGGTGCTTTAGTCATACCAGATCTCCAATTATATTACAAAGCAGTAATCATTAAAACTATCTGGTACTGGCTAAGAAATAGAGTAGTGGATCAGTAGAATAGATTAGGTACATAAGACAGTAATACATAACCATAGTAATCTAGTATCTGATAAACTGAAAGACTCCAGCTTTTGGGGTCAGAACTCACTATTTGACAAAACCTGCTGGGAAAACTGGAAAACAGTATGGCAGAAACTAGGTATAGACTGACATCATATACCATATACCAACATAAGGTTAAAATGGGTACATGAGTTAGAAATAAAAGGTGATAGCTCAAGCAAATTAGGAGACCAAAAAATAGTTTACCTGCCATATCTATAGAGAATGGAAGAATTTGTGACCAAACAAGAGACAGAGAATATTATGAGATATAAAAGGATATTTTGATCATATTAAATTAAAAAGTTCTGCAAAACAAAAACCATACAGCCAAGATTAGAAGGAAAGCAGAAAGTTGGGAAATATTTTTTACAGTCTGTGTTTCTGATAAAGCCCTCATTTCTCAACTATATAGAGATCTGAGTCAAATTTGTAAGAATATAAGTCATTATCCAATTAATAAATGGTCAAACAGTCAGTTTTCAAATGAAGAAATCAAAGTTATCTTATAGTCATATGAAAAAATATTCTAAGTCACTATTGATTAGAGAATTGTGAATCAAAACAGCTGAGGTACCACTTCACACCTATCAGATTGGCTAATATGACAGGAAAGGAAAATCATAAATTTTGGAGGGAATGTGGAAAAATTAGGACACTAATGCAACTGTTGGTGAAGTTGTGAACTGATTCAATCATTCAGGAGAGCAATTTGGAGCTATGATCAAAGAGCAATCAAACTATGTATACTCTTTGATCTGGCAATTTCACTACTAAGTTTGTAAAAGGGGAAAGGACCTATTTGTAGAAAAATATTTATAGTAGCTTTTTTTTGTGACGATAAAGAACTGGACAATGAGGGATATCCATAAATTGAGGAATCGCTGAAAATAAGAAATTATGAGCAGGCTGATTTTAGAAAAACCTGAAAAGACACAAACTGATGCAAAGTCAAGCAAGCAGAACCAGGAAAGCACTATACAGTAACAACAATATTGTAAACCGACCAGCTGTGAGCAGTTTAGCTATTCTCAGCAATATGATGAGCCAAGACAATTCCAAAATGCTATCCACATCTAGAGAAAGAACTGATGGAGTCTGAATGCTGATTAAAATGTGCTATTTCTCACTTTATTTTTTTTATTTTGTTCTGTTTTTTCTTTCACAACATGACTAATACAGAAGCATGTTTTACCTGATTGCACATATATAACCTATGTCAAATTACCTACTATCTTAAGGAGGGGTGAGTTGAGGGAGGAGAAAATTTGGAACTCAAAAATTTTCTTTAAAATAAATGTTAAAAATTGTCTTTACATGCAATTGAGAAAAATAAGATACTATTTTTGAAAAGAGGCTTTACAATGTTCAGGGGTTATATATAATCAACACATCTATCATACTGAAATACTTCTCTTCCTTCAAGATCAAATATGTCTTCCTCCATGAAGCCTTTCTTGACCTTCTCATCTAAGAGGGATTTCATTTCTTCAAAGGACTGAGCACATTTTGTCTCACCCTCTCCTTTGTGCTGATCGTTATCTTACCTTGTATCATTATATGTATACATGTCTTACTTTTTTCATTAGCTTGTAAGCTCCTAGAAAATACAAAATATATTGCTATTCACCTTTGTATTCTCAAAGCCTAGAATCATACTTTGAACAGAGAAGGTACTTAATTAATGTTTGTTGAATTGAATCCATTATACATAGGAATGAGAGTTGCAGTAGAAGGAGCAGACTAGGTTACCAAGAGAGATTTCCCACTCATGTGACCAACAGGATGGAAGACAAAGACATTTTCTCCAATATAAAGGCCCTCTCAGAACTCTCCAAAGTAAGATTAATGCACAAGACATAAAGTAATTACAACTGGTCCCAGGGGTTAAGACACCAAAAAGCTTCCTGAGGAGGAAATAAAGTGATGAATTAACAGAAGAGAATACTATTTTGTAACTCTTTCTCAACATACCTTCCTCCAATAACCATCATTCTCTGGCAGGGCTCCACAATGGAACTCAGAGGCTTGTGCTATGGGATTTACTCAGCTATTTCCTTGATGCTTGTGAGTTTTCATTCGAAACATTCCTCTGCCCCTGCCTTCACCTAGTTATTCTATGGCAAGAAGCAATAGAACTTAGCTCTGCTCTCCCAACTCCCTGAATGGAGGAGGTTTTGTTATTCTTTAGTTGTTTCAGTTGTGTTAAATTCTTTTTGACTCCATCTGGATTTCCTTGGCACACATACTAGAATAGTTTGCTATTTCCTTCTCCAGCTTATTTTACAGAGGAGGAAACTGAGGCAAACAGAATTAAGTGGCTTGCCCAGGGTTACATGGCTAGTAAGGGCCCGAGACCAGATATGAACTTGAAAAGATGAATCTTACTGACTTTAGACTCTATATACTGTACCACCTGGCTACCCAATGGAGTAGGTAGACATATAGAAAAGTAGGAGCATGCTCTTCTTGGAGAGGCAAAATGCAGTACTGCATAGTAGCAGTGAGCAGCAAAAACAGAGGCAGGAATCTGGTATGGGTCAAAGGGAGAAGCCATACCAGTCCTGAAGGAAAGAGAACTCGAATCCATCTGAGGCCAGTTCTATCCCTCAGAAGGCACTTGGAACAGGGAAGGAGACTGGCGAAAAGGGAATTCTCCAGCATTGGAGGAGATTCAGACAACCATGAGGAAATGGACCCAGGGAAATCCTCAAAGGAGAAGAAATCAGAAATCAGTCTACACAGATATGAGGGGAAAAGTTTGAAATGGCCAAATATCTCAGTTAAAATTTTTGAGCCCAAGCTACTAAATAGAGAAGATAGTAATAAAAAAGGGAAGATGACCTCTAAGACATCTAAAGGAATCCAAACACCTTTGAATAAATATTGCAAAACAAAAGAAAGTAATTCAATGCCTGATGGAGCAGAATATCATGTAGTTTCTCAAAGGAGTGTGGAACAAAAATAAGATTTTCCTAAATGATATGAGGGGAAAAAAATAATCATAAGAGATGAAATTTTGGGCCTGCACAGCAAAAACCATTGGCAGAATTAAAAAACTTGAATCCATAATGCTGAGGGTCTATAAAGAAATAAAAAAGATAACAACTGAATGGGGATATAAATATACAGAGTGAAGGACAAAATAAAAGAATAAAAAGGGAAAAATCACATTTTTAAAAGCACTTACGGTGTCTATAGAAGCAAAACATTGATTTCAAAGATAAGATGCAAAGAAGCAACTTAAGAATCAATAAATCATGGAGGCAGCTAGGTGGCATAATGAATAGAATACTGGCCCTGGAGTCAGGGTTCAAATCTGGCCTTAGACACTTGAAAAATTTACTAGCTATGTGACCTTGGGCAAGTCACTTAACTCCAATTGCCTTGCTTTCCCCCCCTACAAAAGAAAAAGAGATAGAGAATCAGAAGTCATCCAGAAGATCAAAACAAGTGAACAAACCCAAATACCATGATGGAGAAATAACACAAAATTGCAAAGGAAAAAAAATAAAAGAGGAAATAGAAAAGAATGTATGATGAATCTTTGAGGAATACCCATATATAGGAAGGCAAAGGAAGAAAAGGAGCCTGATTAAGAAAACAAAAAGAATTTAAAACCTTTCAAAACTTTAGGAACATTTAAAAATAACACTACCAAAGTACATTAGTCATTTCATGAAAACAGCATTCCTTGAGCATATATTCATGTTCAAATAATAATGCATATTTTTACATACATAGTACCACATAGAAATAGTCTGAACCTGGCACTGAGTTTGAGTCGAATATGGAACATGAAGTCCAAAAAATGTGTGTTCAAATACGACTTTAGACCCTTACTGACTATATGACACTTGGTACTCAACATCTCTGAGTCTCAGTTCCTTATTTGTAAAATGGAGCTTCTTTAGTTTACCCCATAGGATTATTGTGAGGTTCAAATAAGAATGATGTTAAACATTTTGCTAAAAGTACTTTATAATTGTGAGCTATTATTATATGTGAATAGGCATGGGAAAGAACATGAACCAACAAAATGCATAGAAAACCTGAAAACCTTGCTTTGATGAAGTTAGATATACTTCCCCTAGCCAAATTTTTCTATATCTGGCAACTAGTAAAGGGAAGTTTGGATTCCCTTCCCCACCTCCTTGACTTAAATTCTTTGCTTTTTCCTCCAATTGGGGATCTAATGAAGATGGAAATTGGGTCAGCCAGAAGTGGAAATAAGAACATCAAAGTCTCTGCATGAGTAATAACTATAATGAAATCCCTAAAGCATTGAAAGCTGAATACATAGTCATTAATTACCATCCCCTACACTTTGTGAGACATGAAACCCAACCCTCAGAGCCTACCATAGTTTCAGCAAATTTCAAGTAAAACAAATTATTCCTGACATATATGGATAATGTATGCACATATCTACAATATAGTATATGTATATACATATATACAATATATATGAAATAAAGCCGGATTTCAATTAGTATGAACCATGAATCCCCCAAAGTGGTAGCATGTATCTGAATTCATATTATTCAAAGTTATAATTGTACAAAATGTAGTCATTGGTTCCAGCTCTATGGAAACACAGAGTGTGAATTCAAATAATTCAACCACTTCAGGGGATTCGTTATTCTCACTAATTAGCATCTAGCTATACTCCTTTCCCCCATTCAATACAGCAAATACAAATACTATCTGTTTCAATACAAATGACTTGTGATAGAAAGCTTTCTCTTCTCTCAACCTACACAAATTCCCTATAGGAACTGACTCTGAAGAAATCATAGCATGTCTTCTTTTTATGATAGGGTAATTCCTCTTAAGGACTGACTTTGGCATCTTTAGTATGGCATTCACTACTAAAAGACTTATATCAATTCCACAAAATTCTCTGCAGGGAGGAAGAATGAGTTACTTAGGGTCCTATATTGCACTTGAAGTGATCCCTCTTTGTCCTCTTAGGTCTGACAATGTATCTGTTGCTTGAGTAAAGTTCCCTTTCATTTGCAGGATTTCATGTTATATAGCACCAGAAATTGTAAATTACACATCAGAATTCTACAGTTCTTCTTTCATTCTTTCATTTAAGCTATATAGCAAATAGAGGAAAGATACTGTTGACTTGATTGCTGTAGAAATCCTTAGAACCAAGTTGCCCAGGAGGCGGTGGTGGCTGTTATTGCTACTGTTGATGTTGTTTGTTCTTTGTTTTCCAAGAGGACCAATGACATCATGAGGTGATATCTTGACTTTCATATGAATTGCGTTTAAGTGAGACAGAGTTGCAATCTTCCAGAGTCATTGAAATCCAATGGCAGGACAAAAGTCAAGATAAACAGTGATTGACCTGGGATGCAGTGGATGACCTTGGCATCTTTGATATCTGACCAAGCTCTAAGTGGTCCACTGTGCCTTGTTTCAGCCACCTTCATGGCCGTTAGAACAAATTATTCTCATCTGCCTGTTTCACCCGGGGAAGTCTTCACAGGCCAACAGCTCAAGGCCTGTTATTTAAGTCTAACCACTGCTCATGTTACAGCTTCTTGGAGTAAAAGGTAAGAGCTGGAGCAAAGGAGGTCATTATACAATGGCAGATTCTATATTTCATTATTGGTCTATAGTATTGAGATACACTGAGGTGGCACCAGACACTTGTAACATACATATCGGATTATATTAAGATGGATAGACTAATAATAGCTTAGGATTCCATAAAGTTTTACAGTTCACAAAGGGTTTTCCTCAAAGAAACTATGACTTCAATAGTATAACTATTATTATCCTCATTTTACAGATGAAGGAACCAAAGCACAGATATATTAAGCAACTTACAAGTGATTGGACTAAGAGATACAAGAGTCAGAGTTTGAATCGGTGTCTTCTGACTACAAGATCAGTCTCCTTTATGCTTACCTGAGTCTGCTTCTACCAGCTTCCCCAAAGATTAAGTTCTTCACTTTTTTATCCCTTTTCTAGTCAACCCCTAAAACAATTAACATTAAACTCTTACTCTTAGATCACCTCTACAATACAGACAGTCTCCACTGTACATCAAACTAACAACTTGATCTGCTTAATCACTCAGAAGCAAGTCATCAAACATTGTCTTTTGGAGATGATGATTTTCCTCTGAAATTGATTGTATCTTCAATTTTTTTCCTTCCAAAACTATACATGAACCACTTTTCATGGACTCAGTTTATCAAAACTAACAAAGGATAATAGTTACCTAAGCTCGTCTTTTTTATTTTATAATACACGTCTTCAGTGTATTTCAGACCTGTTATATCCATTGGTAAGATATAACCCGGATGACCCCTGAGGAATCTCTCCCTACTGTAGAATCCTTAATGCTGTGACTCTTAATAATAATACTTATCTTTACATTTGCAAGAGAGCTATGCACATTTTTACATTATCTCATAGAACCCAATGTGGGGCCTGGCCTCTGCTTATCTAGGGGTGATCTGGAATGAGTCTTTCAATGCTAGGGATTGGCATCTAATCAGAGGGGAATGTGTGAACATTTCTTATGTGAACATTTCTAGTTACTAAGTTATTATTTCATTGGTACATAGGGGAAATCCTTATTTTCATGTCTGTTCTGTGAGAAGAATTTTTGTCCTGTTCTTAAAAAATGCTAAGAAGAGAAATCTGAGTGAATTTGTCAAACAACAACCAAAAATTTCACCTTTTGACTTTTCTTTGTTACTGTTATTTTAACATGCATTTCAGGCCCATTCAGTTATGCTGGCCATGTCTCAGGAGCGTGAGTCACCATTTGCTGCAGTCCACAGATGGAGAGGGCTAAAAAGTGTATCTCTTTTAATTCTTTTGTTTATAGCATCAGCATTAGGAAAAGGAGGCAAACCTGATTTTTCCATGAAACATGATGAGTCAGATTATTTCTATTTGTGAATAATACTGATATTTGTGGCTAATTATATGAGATCAAAGTAACAGAATTGGGGTGAGGAGACATACTCTTCAGAGCAATCTTTCGATTAGATCTTAGCCAGTAAATCCTTTGACAAGATCAGAAAGCTTTCCCCCCCTTAATTTAAGTGTCATGAATACAAGTGATAAAGTTCAAATTGCATTTCTTAAAAAGTTCATAAAATCTTGAGGTCATAAGCAACGGTAGTATGTGGAGAATTTTCCTTTCTACCTCCTTCACTCTCTAGATATCACTCTGAGTTCTAACTGTTGCCAGTCTTTGAATTATATAGTGTGAAATCTGGAAAAATTCCTAAGTTTGAGTCTGTGCCCAAGGTTTTAAAGATAAGAAAACTAAAAACCAGAGAAAGTAAATTATTTGCTCAGTTAATTAATGGTAAAGTCAGATCCACAGTACAACAACTCTTATTACTTCCCAGTGTTTTCTCCCATACATCTCACTATTTTTTTGTCATTATGTTGTCCAATAACTACTTTTTGTGCAAAAGTTTTGATAAAGCAAAAAAAAAAAAAGAAAAGAAAAAATAGTCCATGCAATTCTCAAATAGATATCATTCAGTTATTAATAGGTGGTCTGACAATTGCAAATCAAACTAGGGTTGGCATTTAGCGCGTTTCAATAAGTGGCAAAAGAATTTGAAATAATGTCGAGACTCTTCACCTTGACTGAAATCTGTAATAATGGGCTGCAAAAAGTGCCAAATTGAGAGGTAAGTATATCTTATTGTCATTCAAAATAAAGGTACACCGATAATCATGCACACACTCATGCTTATGCGATGAGAATAGTTTAACATAGCCAGTTGGCTGACAGCTCCATTCAACACATTTCTCCATTCCCTAAAGAGGATAAGAGTTAAAGAGGCCAAGGACAAAAGTGAATTTGAGTATGAAGACATGCCACGTAGACTCTCAGTAAAAAGACCAACAGAGAACTCTTGAAAGTTTATTTGGGAATGAATCCTACATTTTTAGTGATTCTTTCTCCTGAACTTGACCTTTGAATTATGGTGATAGTTGTTTTAATTGGTTTTAATTATGTCAATCCATTTAATACAGGAGTTCTTAGTGTTGGGTCTTCAACCTTGCTTTTTGAATATTCTGATAGATGCATTTCAATTTCATTAGTTTTCTTTTTAATTCCTTGCATTTTATCTTACACATTTAAAAACATTCCATAAAGGTGTCCTTAGGCTTTCCAGACTGCCAAGGGGGGGGTCTAACACACACACACACACACACACACACACACACGCCTTATTTTAATAGAATCAGTAATTCTCTCATATAACCATGGCCATTCCCTTCAAATTCAATGTTACTTTTTGTGCTGAAGACCACAGAATCAGGGTTACTATCTATGAATAAGTTAGTGTTATTCCTCCATATAATTGCATAATACATAACACATGCTTTCTGGGCTATTCTACTTTATGGAAGAGATAGTTGTCCTTAATATTTGAAGATGATATTGCCTTATTTGTATAGCCCAACAGTGCTTTCCATATTATAAAAATTAAATGTCTGATCTTTTCTAACTAGTTTCAGTGACTATGGAATTCTATACAGGGTTTACACATTATAAATGTAGAATCAGAAAGGACTTAAAAAAGTATCTGAGTCAATCTCTTCTATTAAAGAAGAAGAAATGGAAGAAGCAGAAATGTTAAGTGACTTGTGCAAGGTCATAGAGTAATTAAGTGACAACAGAATCTAGTTTTGAAACCAAGGTCTTATGCTACCAAATACAGCTCAATTTCCCATTACCCCACAGTACATCTAGGATTACTGATTCCATTAGGGCAGTTCCTCTCTCCTATCATGCAGCTCTGGTTCTCTGAAGGCTTTAGAATATTCTGTCACATTCCATTCCATTTTTTGGTCTTCATGACTTCTTGCGGCTTAAAAAAAATTAATCACCTGGAAGCCAATCTTCTTGAGGTGAACTCCAGTTATCTTGAATTTTGATGACAAAGAAATCAGTTTCTCTATATGAGTACAAATAAATGTGAACAAAAGAAAGTTTCCTTTACTACATAAAACTTTGTCTATTTTTCTAAATATAGTAATTTAGCATGTTTGTTTCCTCTTAGGGGATATTTTTGAGATTGCTACATATTTTGGAAGCTTATTGTCAGTAAATTGTGTATGATGTCATTACTCTGACCCATCAAGAGCCTCTGATTGTATTAGTGTCGGTAGTGCTTCTACATAGACTTACCATCTTTTTCAATTTAAATACATTTTTTCTGGACAGTTTTCATAAATAGCTATGGCCTACAACAGAAGAGACAAATGTGTAGCCCCAAGGTCCAAAACACTCCCAAGTATAACCTAAACAAGATAAAAATATAATTAGGATATATTTAACAAAATAAATAAAAATAGAATAAAACAAAGCTAATATGAATCTGTGCTTTTCTAAGTCAATATGCGGTCTACAGAGATCCTTGTGTACAGTTTAGTGTCCTCTGTTTCTATTTGAGTTTGACACCACTGACCTACAAAATATGTTACTTCGTGTCCAATTCTGTGATAATGAGCATTTCCAAAATTATCCAGAGCAGCCTCAGTATGACTGACATAAAAACTGTGGTCATACCCATACAGTATTCATTTCTAGGCTGCAGGACCTAGAAGAACATGTGCTCTGCTGGAGCAGCCTTGAAGAACTTAGGATCACCTCCCTACTATGATCAGTAGAGGATTTTGTGAGAAATATGCTGCACAGAAAGCATTTATATGTGAGTGGCTAGGTGGCACAGTGAATAGAGCACTGGCCTGGAGTCAGGAGGACCTGAGTTCAAATCTGACCTCAGACACTTAACACTTACTAGCCATGTGACCTTGGGCAAATCACTTAACCCCAATTGCCCTGCCTTCCTCCTCCAAAAAGACAATAAAAATCCATTTATATGTCTGTGGATGGAGGATTCCTTCAATTTAGTTTGAGTCAAAGAACAGTTCAATTGCTCTGAAGGTCAGACAAAAGAAATGGATTTTCAAAAATGCAGAACAAGAAGAGAACATTGGGGAATTTAAATTCCCTTAAACAACCCTAATGTACTATCGTATTTGCTATCAAGTGGAGACAAACCAATACATGTTTTCTTACTTTCTTCTCATTCTGATTCAAAGAGATAATATTAACTATGTAACCATAAAAATTTAGAGTTTGGCAAAAATAGTCAAGAAGGAATACTTCCCAGGAAAGAATCCTTATAGATCTGTGCTAATGAAACTTGAAGATATTAAGGTTTCTTTTTTATGATTAAACCCAAGACCAGTGTGATGTAGTTCCCATTTCCATATCTATAAAACTAATTCTGGCCTGTAAAATACCTTATAACTTTATGATTCTCTAATTTGATTATTCTAAGTTCTAAACACATTATGTAATCACACTAGTACACCTGCTGTTGAGATAAACTCCATTCATATTTGGGAATTTGGTAATAAAAAGTTCTACCTCTATCTGCATATGGGATTGTTTATGGTTGATTTTGATAGAAAGTTTTATTTTTTATTTTATTTTTTTGGAGGAGGGAAAACAAAGCAATTGGGGTCAAGTGACTTGCCCAAGGTCACACTGCTACTAAGTGTGTCAAGTATCTGAGGTCAAATTTGAACTCAGGGTAGGTGCTTTATTCACTGCACCACCTAGCTACCCCTAGAAAAAGTTTTATTTAGAGATTTTCCATATTAGAAAAACAGCTCATATTTACATGACAATTTATATACACCATCTCCTTTGATCCTCACAATAATAGTAACACATGATATGTGGTACGCATAATATTATTCCCATTTTACACATAAAGACATTGATGGTGATAGGTTAAATGAAATGTCTAAGGTGACATAGTTAATAAATGGCAGGCCTAGAACTAATATACAAGTCACCTGACTCATTCCCAGGATTCATTTCACCACATCATGCTTTCTTCATACCAATTAGAATGATATCCTAATGACAGATCTATGACCAACTCTATTGGACTGCTGTTTCTCTGAAAGGTGGGATGATTCTTTTATAGAAGCAACCCTTTAGAATAAAAAGAAAAAAGTCACCTAAGTGTGGAGTTATGGGAAAGTGGTTGCCTGTGGTATGATGTCCCCTTTCTCCATATCCATTTTGACCTCCTTTCCTTCTCAAAGAACAACAAATTGGATACCAGGAACACAGGTGGTTCCCAGACCAGGGAAGCGATGATCACATTTTTAAATCAATATTTGAGATGCATTTTTTAACAAAAAATAATCCTTTTTTCAAATCTCGTTTAAAATCTTGTTAGAAGTATGCTTTCCTGAAATTGGGGCTGTCCCAGGAAATCTGTAATATGTGATCACTATAGTCAGGAGCAGCTGGTGTTCCCACAGCTGGACTCAGACCTTTCTTGTATTAGGCCAAACAAGCAGTGGGAGAGATAAAAAATATGGCTGTATCTAGCTGGGACTATTAATGACCAAACCAACCCCACCATTCTTATTAGCCTCCAATCAAAAGAGTGTGAACTAATGGAAATGTAGGGGTGTTTTTATTTTTATTTTTTCAGCCTGATAGGTCCATAAAACCCAGCTAGGAAAGCACTTAGTTGCATCAGTTTTATTCTGCTCTTTGCTCTCTTTTGGGCTCCCTGCTCGTCCCACCCTTGGCTAAGGAACAGTGATTTTTCCTTAAATCTGACAAGTCTCTGACTTGGCTATTCTCTAGCATTGTTTGTTTTTTTTTTTCTTTTTCGTTTTTTCATGAGACAGCTGCACTAACCTCCTCTGGGCCTCTGTGTTGGTGAAGCCAACATTTAAAAGAGAGGTAGTAATACTGATTTTGAATACATAGAACGTACAAAATGTTAACTCAAAATAATTACATTTATTGGTTGAGAAAGGTCCAAAATAATTGTTCGAAATCTTAACTTCAATTTACTTGCAAAGAGAGACACAGTTTCAGTCGCTTTAGAGTAGTTGGGAAGTAAATGATAAAAATGATGGTCACCACCATCAACTCAGTTCCAGATTGTTCCATGGCCACTTTGATTTCCAAATTAAATTTAATTCAATTGAACAATGATTTATTGAGCTCTTGTACTGTGGGAATGCAAAGACTGGTGGTGTTTTGGAAAGAACAATGTTTTGGGGTTCGGGACCTTGTGACCTGAGGCTGAATTCTTTCAAGGTATTTCTTCTCTCTGTCTATCTCTCTGTCTCTCTCTGTCTGTCTCTCTGTCTCTGTTTCTGTCTCTTCTTCAGTCTCTTCATCTGAAAAAAAAATAAGGGAGTTAGCCTAGATAGTCTTGAATGTCTCTTCCAGCTCTAAATCCTGTAAAATAACAAAATATTTCAATGGCAATTTAGAGTTTACTAAGTAATCTCCTGTGCAGCTAGGTAGATTGATCGTCAGCTAAGTAGTACAGTGGAAACTGCTGGGCATAGAGTCAGGAAGATTCATCCTTGTGAATTCAAATCTGGCCTCTGACATTTACTAGCTGTGTGACCCTGGGCAAGTCACTTAACCCTGTTGGCCTCAGTTTCCTCATCTGTAAAATTAGCTGAAGAAGGAAATGGCAAACCATTCTAGTATCTTTGATAAAAAAAAAACCCAAAAGGGAGTCACAAAGAGTCAGACATGACTGAAAACAACAAAAAGTGTTCTCAAAATTGAAGTAGATTACTCAAGTATTATTTCCATTTTAAAGTCAAGGTTCAGAAAGACTTGAATTACCCATGGTCTCACAGTTAATCATTATCAGGATCCAAATTAAACCCAGGTTTAGTCATTTTCTCCCTGTACTATGCTATTTCTCTTACTGATAGATGAACAATAGATGGTCTCTAGTCAGGTGGATATCAGTATCAGACAGCTAACAAAATTAGTTTTCTTTTTCATAGAACATGCATCCTACTAATAACCAGAATGATGATGACAAACGTATCCATTTTTATATAACATAAAACAGGTAACGTGGAATATAAAAGGCTCAGAAAATAAGATTTTTAGGAAGATCAACACCCTTGTGGAGGCTCAAAGGGATCTTTGAACAACAGGGGAAGCTAAAATGAGAGGTCACTACAAAAACTATAGCAAATATCAAGTGAATCAAGTTACTTGTTATTAAATCAGGATGTCTTCCTTACCTTTAAATACCATCCATTCAATCTTTCATCTTCTCAGGCTATTGTTCTGCAGACTTCCTGCCTATCATTACCAAATAACAAAAAGAGAGGTCTTCTCTCTGTGTCTCTATTTCCTCTTCCTACTCATTTCTCAAACTGACTTCTATTCCCACCATTCCACTGAAACGTTTCTCTCAAAAGTTGCCAATGATCCCTTTAGTCTAAATTCAGTGACCTTTTATCACTTTTAATTCTCCTTGACCTTATTCCATATTTTAATGCTAGTGACCTTCCATCCCAATGTCCTTGATACTCCCATTCCTTAACTTCCATGATACCACTTTCCCTTGGTTCTCCTTCTACTAATCTAACAGCTCCTTCTTAGTTTCCTTGGTTCCTTCACCTTCCTCCTGAGCCCTTTGATCTCTCCACCTTCTCTTCCTTTATCTCACCAGCTAACAAGGGTTTAATTATCCCTTTTATATAGATGGTTTCCACATCCTTATCTCACTGAATTCCACTCCAATATCCTCAAATACCCGATGGCTACTTTACTTGCCAGTACCTTAAATTCAAAATGTCCAAAAATGAACTCAGTTTCTCTGCTAAGCCCATTTCTCTTCAAGTTCTTTTTCTTGTTTTTGGAATCTACCACCATTCTCCCAGTCACTCAAGTACAAAATCTTGACATTATCTTTGATGGTTTTCTCTTTTTTAGCACCACCCCTAACACATAATCAAGTTACCAAGTGCTCTCAAGTCTATCCCACAGTGTGTCTATATGCTTTTCACCATTCATATGGATACTATCCTCATTCAATGCTTCATCATCTCTCCCCTATACTGTTATAATTCTCTGCTAATTTATCTCTATGCCTTGAGTATCTCCCCTTACAATCAATCCTTAATACAGCTTCCAAGTGGCTCAGGGGTAAAGCACCACACAGTGACAGAGTTCTGGGACTGAAGTTAGGAAGACCTGAGTTCAAATTTAGCCTCATACTTACTAACTATATCACCCAAGTCCTTAACCTCTGTCTTCCTCAGTTTCCTCATCTGTAAAAATAGGAATAAAAATAGCACCTACCTCTCAGGGTTATATGATGATCAAATAAAATCATATTTGTAAAGCACTTGGCATAGTGTCTGACACATAGAAAGTACTATGTAAATGCTAGCTACTATTATCCTAAGGAATAAATATGACTATATCACTCCCCATCAAAGGGTACCTATTGTCTATTGAATTAAGTACCAGCTTCTCAGGCAGGAATTTAAAATCCACAGGTAGATCCTATCCTTCTTTTATAGCCTTAAATCACATTAAGATCAGACAACTAGAGCTGGAAAGGAGTTTAGAGACCATCTAGGTGATCCCTCTAATTTTTTTTACCTAGGAGAAAAGTGAGGCCTAAGGAGGTTAAAGGACACTTATTCAAGCTCGCACAGGAAATCACTGTCAGAGGTAGGATTTGAACCTATGTCTTCTGGTTCTAGATCCAGTGTTCTCGTCACTGTCCCATATTGCATACCCTCTATTCTAGTTAAATTGCACTACTAGTCGTTTCCTGACCTCCACATTCTGGCTCCCATTTCTGCTTATTTGAATGGACCTTTCCCCGTTGTACTCTCACCAAGACTTAGCTCATTGACATTTCTTTTGGAGAACCTTCCTTGGTTCCCCACATGAAAGTAGTCTTTCCCTTCTCAAATATTTTATCTGAATATCTACTTTTGATCCATTACTCCTTGGCAGGAGTGTGTGGGGGAGGGGGCGGGAGGTTAATACCTGTGCATCCTCTGAACTGGAGGGAAGTCTACTTCATTGATCATCACCATGCGGATCTTTACATACTCCCTAAAGCAGGTTCTTCATAATAATAACTAATAATAATAGCTAACATTTATATGACACTATGTGTTGTGCACTGCGCCAAGAAATTTAGAATTATTATCTCATTTGATCCTCACAAGTTATGTGACTCAATAGCTATGCTATTATTATCTCTATTTTACAGATGAGGAAATTGAGGCAAAGGGAGGTTAAGTGACTTGCTCAGGATCACATAGCTAGCAAATACCTGAGGCTGGATTTGTACTCAGGTCTTCCTGACTCTAGACACAGCAATCTACCCAGCGTACTACCAGCTACACCAATCCCCAACATCGGTTGACAACAGAACTCCCTGCACATGCTGTCAGCACTGGATTTCCAAAAGGTCATTCCCTTCCTTACATTTGTCTGTGTACGTTCTATATCCCACTCCACTCCCTGTTAACTAACCCAGTACAATGTCTCACTACCCACCCACCTCCAGGTCAAGAAATACATCATTTTAATTTTTGTTTTCCCAGTGCCTAGCTCGATATTCTTCCATGTAGTAAGAATTTAATTAGCACTTTGGGGGATTTTTGTTGAACTCCAATTAACACAGTCATTTATGTTACCTTTTTGAATCAACATATCTGTTCTTATTTCCGGGTAACAAATTGGATTCCTTAGGGATTAGTTTGAGAAATTAAGAAGATTTAGGCGTATGGCAGGATCTAAGAATACAATTTGCTGTGGCCCATTTTGCTGTCCATTTTCATGAAATAAAAATGTATAACCTTGAGAATTCCACAGTAAATTACATTTACTTTGGAGAAGTTTGCTTCTGGATTATTCTAAATTGTGGATCTCAGTACAAACTTTGATATTCATAGATGTTAAGAACTCATCTCAGGTGTTCTCAGTTTTATGAAGTAGTGCAATAGTGAGCCTGTTTTGATTCACTAGTTACTTTCCCCCCCCCCCACTCACCTTCATACTCCGATTATGTCTCTTTATTACATTTTATCATGTATTATTCTGTATTATTATTATTTGAGTATGTCTTGTGGACTCCCCAGTGGACTCCACAGGGACAGCAACTAGGTTCTCTTTAAATCGTATTTTTCCTCCACATTCATTGTAGCCCTCTACACCTGGGAGGTAGTAATTAATTAAGCCTTTATTGAATTGAATTCTCACAGGATCCCTGACCATTTGAAGACAACAGCATTAAGTTCATTTGCCAACTAAGAGACAGAATAACATTTCTGAAAGGTAAAGCCAATTAAAGGCCTTTGTGTTAAAATTAAAGAATAAACATGATGACAAATACTAATTACTCTGGATTAAAATAATTTTCCTATGAATTTCTTAATTCAAAATGGCAGCTGCTTTCAAAGTGTAGTCTCTGCATATGTTCAAACATCACCCAATATTCTGCCTTCCTCCCATGGAATTAAAATGGAAGGGGAAGTTTGTTGCTAATATGCAAGTTTAATTTGGGAAATAACTAAAAAGATGTGGCATAGTACAGTACCTCACTGGAATAGGAATTAGGAGACAAGGCTCTCAAGTGTGTCAATAATGAACTCAATTATCTTTGAGGAGTGACAGCTTCTCGGGACCATAATTTCCTAACCTATCAGATGGTTATAGGAATGCAAATTCAAACATTCATCAATTCCCTCTGTATGCCAGTTTCTGTGCTACCTTCTACTTAATCTGTCAGGCTATTGCAAGCATTACAAGAGATCAAATATTTCAATTTAAGTAGTACAAAGTCATATAAATAAAAAAGAATTATTAATTAAAGGGGACTTTAATGTCCTTTTAATAGTCAACCCTATAATTTTACAGATAAGAATGTTATTACTGTTTTCACTCAAATCTGATTCTTCATGGCTTCTCAGACCATACTATGCATAGGGTTTTCTTGGCAAAAGTACTAGAGTGGTTTTGTCATTTCCTTCTCCAGTAGATTAAGAAAAACTGAGGCTAAGTGACTTATCCAGAGTCACCTAGCAAGTAAATATCTGAGGCTAGATTTGAACTTAGGTATTCCTGAATCCAAGTCTAGTGCTCTATCCATTGAGCCATCTAGCTGCCTCATAGGGGAGAATACCAATGCACAGTTAAGTAATTGATCTAATATAACACAGGTGGTAAGTGGCAAAGCAAGGATTTGAACTCAGTTCCTGTGATTCCAGGTTCAGAGTTCTTGAATTAATATCATGTCATGCATTCCATTCTTCTATTATCTTCTTCGAAACATCTTAAAATCGATCTCAAATGACTTTTAAAAACTGTGATCTCCAATATTGAAGAAGGAAATGGTCTAATCAACTCCATTTGATGAAGAATTAAAGTAGGAGAATGATGAGGGTATTATTAATTATCAGTATTACTATTCTTGTTATTAGGACCATTTGATATTATTAATTTCCTTTTTTCACATACATAATAAAATGTGTTTCTCAGTAGAAATCCATGATCCTGAACAGAGTTGGGAAACTCAGTGGAATGCATCTGAGAGAAAGTAAAAAGAGTATAAAGCACAGGCAATTCTGTGGTTAAAACTCTGCACTTCTCATACAGATGGAAAAAATTAATGATGAGTTCTTTATATAAATACTAAACTGGAATAGAAGTAACTTATAATAGTGATGACTGACTTTAATTATTATCTGTAGAAAGTCACAAAGCCATGAAAGCTCAGTGTCTAATAAATTCTTGATTTTCCTTTCTATCAATCTGATTTCTCAGAAGATAGAAGAAAAGAATAATACTCAATGACATGAAAAATCTAGTTTGTCAAGAAAGAATTAGGGGAGTCTTGAAATAAAGTAAAAACACTTTTATTCATGTTCATGATCACCATGGAATAGGAGGCATGGGTGGGATTGCACATATTTAGGAAAGAAGATTTCAAGAAGCCCTTAGAAAATCTGGGCATGATTCCATGACTAGAAAATTAAAATTGGGGAACAAGAAGGCTAGGAGGTTCTTTAAATCAAATTCAGCTTGTATAAAATCATGAATGATCCTAATAAGGAAGGCAGGTGAAGGCATTAAAATACCAATGCAGCTTCATGGGAGGTTATATGATGAGCTCAGGTACATGAAGGATTTTTACTGTCAGCTGTAAGGCAACTAGCATTTGTTAAATATCAAGCAATGTGCTAAGTACTGGATGAAATTTGAAAACAGAGGCTGTGTCTGGAAAATAAAAGCCAGCAGGTTAACACCTATAATTTTCTTGGAATTCCTCTTAGCAGCCAAACATAATGCAATGATATCTTAGGTGAGCACTGGACCGGATTTTAAAATTAGGATAGATTTAGAACTTTAACAGTCATTTAGTCCCACCCTCTCAAAAAGGAAAATTAAGCCCTGAAAAATTAAATTATTTTTTTTGTCCATGTCCACACAAGAGTAATTGATAGAGTAAGGATTTGAACCTGGGTCCTCTCACTCAAAGTCCAGTGTTCTTTCTCTGGATCTTGTTCTTAGTAACAATTAGGCTTAGACAAGTCACTTGGCCTCTGAGGGCTGTAGTATCTCTCATTTGATAAATAAAAAGGGTGGAAAGTGAACAAAATTACTTATACGTTTTCGTTAAATCAAAATTAGTAAACTTTAGAAACACAGTATAAATGAGATTCTATGCAAGTACTGTCCGTCATATTTTTTCAGTTGTCATGTACATCCATCTATCCTCTTTTAAGTTAAATGACCAGAATTAACTTAAATAAAAATGTTGACAATTGGATTCTGACCTTGTATTTCAAAGCTATAATGTGGATAGAGATAGAGGACAGAAAACATGAAGTAAAAGCAGATAGGATGTTACAGTAACCTCTCTTTCTGACTGTAGATATGAGCATTTTTTTTTTTTGTATTTAACTATAAGGTAAATGCAACGCTATGACATCAGAAAGTTTAGTCTTCATGATTTTTAATCTACATAAAAATCAGTGTTTGGAAGGACCAAAGAAAAATTTAGGAAATTTGTATTGATTCAGGCCTATTGGCCATATTTTTAGTAGTTGATTTGCTTAATCTTATTGGGAAAATTGCTTTTATTCTGTTAAAAATAATGGGAGCCCTTGTTTTAGGTATATATATTTTTTAACACATTTTTAAAAATTCTATACTTTTTTAAAACAATTTAAACATAAATGAATAATATATATTTTTAATGTTTTTATGTAACTATGGGAATGATCTTGTGATTTTCATTATTAATATGATTATGCTAATACCTTTAATGTTGATTTTCTGGTATAATTACAACTGGTCAAATTGAATAAGTTTTTTTAATATATTGCTGCAACCTTTTTGCTAATATTTTATTTCATGTTTCTACATCAATATTGATTACTGATTTTGGTCTTATAGTTTTCTTTTGCCGATTGATTTCTCTTTGGATTGAACATAAGGATCATATTGGTCTTATAAATGAAGTTTGATAGATAATATTCTTTATCTTTTTTGTGAACAGCTTGTTATATGTATTATCATTTATTTAAATATTTGATAGAATTCACATGTAAATCCATTTAGGTCAAATGGTTTATTTCCTTAGGAATTTGTTTATTTCTCTTTTTGAAATTGAGTTATATAGATCTTTATTTCCTGACTTTTTTTTGAGAATTAAAAAGTTTTGGAAATATTCACTCACTTCATTTGAGTTTGGGGGGTTTTGGTGAGGGTTTAGTAGAATGATTACTAGATGTGTAATTGGAGGACCTGGGCTCAAATATCAGTTCTATCATTTATCTATATGACCTTCTTCAAATCTATTACCTATTCTGGGCCTTAATTTTTCCATCTGCAAGATGGGGGAGAGAGATTAGGTCATATGACATTTAATATTCTTCCAATTTTAGATCTCTTACTATTTCATCCTATGATTAGATATTCTCATTTCAGATAATTTTATTTTCTTACACTTGTCATGAATTTTTTGTTGTTCTTTTATACTAGCAATTTACCCTCTCCTCTCCTCTCCTTTCCTCTCCTCTCCT
>CM053588.1:224965080-224984885 GCA_028646515.1 Pseudochirops corinnae
TCCTCTCCTCTCTTCTTTCTCTCTTTCCCCCTCTGTCTCTTTCTCTAGACAGAGAGAACCCTTTTCCTTCTTCTCTCCAAATTACCTAGTGGTTTATTATTCTGTTAGGTTAATAACTCTCTGACTCTTTTGTTTAACTGCTGTATAATCACATGATTTCCAAAATTTCTGTTGTGCTGTTGTGCTGTTCTGCTGCCGTTGTTAAGGGTTAATTATAGATTTTCTGTTTGTTTAATTACATGCTCTATCCATTAGTCTTCTTTTCCTCTTTTGCTAATTTAAATATTCAGAGATATAAATTTACCCTAAGGACTACTCTAGTTATATCCCATAAATTTAGGTATTTTGTAGTATTGTAACTATTCTTTTCAATATAATTATTTTGCTCTCTCTATAATTTCTTGATCCATCCATTATTTAGAATATTATTTATTCCACATTTATCTCTATTCCATTGGCTCATTTTCGCTTCATGGGTTATATTTATTGCACTATGACCTGAAAAATGCATGTTATATATATATGTGTGTGTGTGTGTACATACGTGTATACATATATTTTTTCTTTTGTGTACTTACTTAAGGAGGTCTTTATGCCTCAGCATTCAGATTTGTAAAAGTGCCATTTAAGGTGCCAATGAAGTCTACTTATTAATATTTTATATCATCATATTTGTTATTTATATTACTAATTAAATTAATTAAATAATATTTATATTCATTACTTATATTATAAGAATTATTATTTGTATTACTATTATTAATATTACCATTCAATAATCACCTAAGTTCTATTTAAGTAATTCAACACTACAAATATATTTATATATATTTGCATGTATCTATACATATGTTTGTTGTGTATGTATATGTATACATATACATATTTATTGAGTTAAATTTGTTTATACAAATTTTGCTATATACAAAGCACTAGTCAAAGGAAGGCTAGGGAAGGGAAAGAAGGCAAGGGAAAGCAAGACAAGGGAAGGGAAGGGAAGAAAGAGAAGAAAATAGAAGGAAGGGAAAAGAAAGAAAAAAGAAAAAGAAAGAAAAAAGAAAAGAGAAGAAAAATGATTTCTATATTTCTCTAAAGGTTGGGATGTTCTGCTTCAGTTCATCTCCTTAAGTGGGAATGAGTGATTGGGGCAGCTGCTAAAAAATTTGACCAAGTCTGACCCCTTTAACCAAACATAGAGAAGGGCTGTTTTTGCACAGTTCTTTTGAGGAATGACTTCTAGAAAAAGCTTTGAAATGGCACTTTCCATCAACAATGTTTAAAATGGTTTGGAACAATTTGGCTTAAGGGACAAGACTTATCAGTTTACAGAATGGGGCACTTCACATTTCTTTGGTAAAAGGTCATGAGCTTAGGGTATCCTGCTCCATTCCTAACAGTTTAATTGTTTTAAACACAAATAGAAAGAGAGGTCACTACAATTTCTATCAGGACTCCCACGAGCCACACTTTGATGCAGTTGTAAAATGTAATGCCATCTATATTTTGTTGTATTTTGATTTTATTAAATACAGCCCAATTACATTTTCATCTAGTTCAGACCACACTCAGAGTATTATTGCAGTTAGCAAGGTTCTGTGTTTGAGATGTCTGCCTTATATCTACTTTTCTTTCCACTCTTTTTCATTCTCTGTTTTCCCAGTGCATCACCCTCCCTTCCCCTGACACCCAGTTGAAGTTTACCACAAATCCCAAATAAACTTAGAATATGATACCTTAGGATAATATAACATGTGTATGGAAAGCCTATTTTTGTATTTGATTTGGTGCTAAGGGAGCCAAGAGAGAAGCATCTGAAGCATCCACCCACTCTATTGGGGTATTTACATTTTATATTAAACATATGTGTATATAAGACAGTACTCTCTTTCATAAGTGGACTTCACATTGCCACAGGAACTCAAGTGCTAGACTATTAACACCCTCCATAGGGTTTCATTTCTTATTTTCATCACTTCAATCATTCACCACACTAAATCACAGTAAATAGCAAATCATAGTAAATCATCTACTCCTTAGGGCCAGCAATCTATGGCACCTCATATAATCGGTTGGTGCTCTGCCATGTACCATCCATGTTACTTTCCCACACACCTCTTGTGTGTGGGGGTGTGTGCTTCCCTCTATTTTTGCTGCTTCTTTGTTTCCTCCTTCTCCTTGTCTCTCATTCTTTTTCCCCTTTTCCTATGGTTCTTAATTTTTTGTCTCTGCCTGAGTCTTGCCAATGGTAGATTAATTAGACCTCTCTCCTAATATATTTTCCCTGGTTGTCAGAATAGTGTTTTTGATAAATAATTCTGATAATGTTGTAGCTTGAAAACATTAGGATCCTATATTTGGAGCTAGGAATAACCCAACAGATCATATAATACAACCTCCCTCATTTTATAGATGAGGAAATGAAGGCCCAGGGAGAGAAAGTGTCTTTACAAGATCATGCAGGAATTTAGTAGCAAAACTAAGATTTTTAAGTTCAAATTTAGTGCTTTTTCCACTACACTATCTTGCTTCTCATTATTCCTTTAACAATTTCTTAATGCTTATTGAATAGAGTTCATTTTTTTAAAGTCTGGCAATGTACTCTATAATTTAACTTTGACTGTCTCTCTTTCCCAAACACACACGCACACACACACACGCACACACACACACACACACGCGCACCCTTTGCATTTCTGCCTATTGCCATCCTCAGGATCCATCTCAGCTTCTACATTTTCCATTAATTCTTCCATGTCTGTCTTTTTTGTATCCTTGTGTTCTTGATGTTATCCTTTATTGAGTTCTTTGGGAGTTTCCCTCTTAATTTTTTTCTGTCTTCACTTTCTCTTTATTCATTGGCTTCTTCCCACAGACCTAAAAAAACATGCGTATGTTTCTTCTGTCTTAAAAAAAAACAACTTCATTTGACCCTATTATCCACTCAAATTATCATCCTATCTTCTTTTTTTTTTCACAGAAAACTTCTAGAAAAAGTTGTCTACTCTCCTTGTCTCCATTCCCTCACCTCTCTCTCACTTATCAAATAATCCTTTACATTATGGCTTCCAAGACCACTATTTTATTGTGATTTACCTGCCATGATATATAATAATACAGCTTAGAATGATGCAAATAGATTGGCTAAACTATCCATAACTTATCCATGACCCAGAGATTTCACTGAGGGGCATATCATAACAATGATGACAATGTTGATGATAACTAACATTGTATTACCCCTTATGATTTGCAAAGTGCTTTACAAATATTATCTCATTTGATTCTCACAAAAATCCTAGGAGATAGGTGATATTTTTTTCTCTATTTTATAGATGAGAAATTGAGGTAGAGAGAGATAGAGGATGTGCCCAGGGTCACATAAATAGTAAGTATCTGTGGCCAGGTTTGAATTCAGGTCTTCGTATCTCTAGATCTAGTGCTTTCTCCACTGTGTGTATACACCCCAAACAGGCCACATGCACCAAAACATTTTTAAGAGCATTTTTTTTGTGTGTGGTAGTAAATAAACAGAAACAAAATAGATGCCCACTGACTGAAGAATAATAAGAAAATTGTGGGATATGAATGTAATGGGATATTACTTTGTGGTAAGAAATGACAAACATAATTAGTATGGGGGGGCGGGGAAGGGTAGAGCCAAGATGGCAGAGTAGAACAGGAATCTGCTTGAGATTTCTCCCAAAGTCCTCCAGATACCTGTAAAAATTACTCTAAACAAATTCTAGAGCTGCAGAACCCACAAAATTACAGAGTGAAACAAATCTCCAGCCCAAGGGACTGAATCACTGGCAGCCGTGGCAGTTTCCACAAACGCCATTGAATGTAAGTGTGAAAACTCTGTGGAACCTGGGTGAGAGAGAAGCATGATCTGATTCCAGCCCTGTTGTGGCCAAGGTGGCAGTGGTGGCAGCAGCAACAGCAGTGACTGCTTCTGGAGCTCCTAGACCATAGAGGTTGTAGGGATCAAGAGGCTGATTAGAGGCGGATTTGAAGGATCTCTTTGATGATGCTAAGTCAGAATTATCTTGCTTTGCTTATGCTTGGATATGGGTTGCAGTCCTGAGGTGAGGAGGAACACTGGTGAGGTAGAGCTTGTGGTGCAGTGGAGAGGGAATTGTCCTCACAGTTCCAAGGCAGAAAAGAGTGCTTGTGGTCAATCAGAGACAAGAGCTTAGGCCAGGAAAAGAGCAAACATCTGTCCTTTGATCATATCACCTTGGAAGAACTGAAAATGTACAGGTCTCTAGAAGTATTTCTGAAAACAGTGGCACTGAAGTTTAGGACAGAACTCCCTACACACAGGAAGCAGAGTCTGACCTTGACAAAGGCTTAGAAAGTTAAGTATTTGGCTGGGAAAATGAACAAATAGAGTAAAAAAATCTCAGACTATAGAATATTACTTTGGTGACAAAGAAGATCAAAACATACAACCAGAAGAAGAGAACAAAGTAAAAATTTCTACATCAAAAGTGTCCAAGAAAAATATAAATTGGTCTCAGACCATGGAAGAGTATGCAAAGAATTTTGAAAATTAAATAAGAAAAGTAGAGGAAAAATTGGGAAGAGAAATTAGAAAGATGCAAAAAAAATCATGAAAAACAAGTCAACATCTTGCTAATGGAGACTCCCCCAAAAATACTGAAGAAAATAATACCTTAAAATATAGACCAACCCAAATGGTGAAAGAGCGCCAAAAAAAAAAAAAAAAAAAAATGAAGAGAAAAGTGCCTTAAAAAGAAGAATTGACCAAATGGAAAAGAAAGTCCAAAAACTCATTGAAAAAAATAATTCCTTCAAAATTAGAATTTAGCAAATGGAAGCTAGTGACTATGAGAAATCAAGAAATTATAAAACAGAAATGAAAGAATGAAAAAATAGAAGGCAATGTGAAATATCTCATTGGGAAAACTACTGACCTGGAAAAATAGACTCAGGAGAGATAATTTTTAAATTATTGGACTACCTGAACTTCACAATCAAAAAAAGAGCCTAGACATTATTTTTCAAGAAATTATCAAGGAAAACTGCCCTCATATCCTAAAACCAGAGAGTAAAATAGAAATTGAAACAATCCACCAATTGCCTTTTGAAAGAGATCCCAAAAGGAAAACTCCTAAGAATATTGTAGCTAAAATCTAGAGTTACCAGGTCAAGGAGAAAATATTGCAAGCAGTCAGAAAAAAAAAAACAAAACAGTTTGAGTATTACAGAGGCATAATCAGAATAACACAAGATCTAGCAGTTTCTACATTAAGGAATCAGAAGGCATGGAATATGATATTCCAGAGGTCAAAGGAGCTAGGATTAAAACCAAAAATCACCTGCCCTGCAAAACTGAGTATAATACTTCAGGGACAAAACGGATATTTAATGAAATAGAGGACTTTCAAACATTCTTGATGAAAATATCAGAGCTGCATAGAAAATTTAACTTTCAAATACAAGACTTCAGAGAAGCATGGAAAGGTAAACAGGAAAGAGAAATCATAAGGGACTTGGTTTCTTACCCTACAGGCAAGCAGGGGAAGGAGGATAAAGGGAAGGGACATAGAAGAGAGGGGAGATTGTGGGAGCAGGTAGTCAGAAGCAAACACTTTTGAAAAGGGACAGGGTCAAAGTTGAGGATAGAATAAATGGGGAACAGGATGGTATGGAGAGAAATGATTATTATGGCAGTGTTTTGCATAACTACACATGTATAACCTATATTGAATTGCCTTCTCAATGAGGGTAGGTAGGGAAGGAAAAAGGGACAGAATTTGGAACTCAGAGTTTTAAAAACAAATGTTAGGGGAAGCTAGGTAGTGCAGTGAATAGAGCACCAGTCCTGGAGTCAAGAGTACCTAAGTTCAAATCCGACCTCAGAAACTTAACATTTAGTAACCATTTAAGCTTGGGCAAGTCACTTAACCGCAATTGCCCTGCCTGCCCCCCTTCAAAAAAGGAAAAAAATAACAACAAATGTGAAAAATTGTTTTTACAGGCAACAGGGAAAAATACATACAGGCAATGGGGTATAAACATCTATTTCACTATACAAGAAAGTGAGGGGAAGACGTATGGAGGTGTGTGTGATAGAGGGAAGGGAAGACTGAGGGAAGGGGTAATCAGAATACATGTCATCTTGGAGGAGGGGAAGGGTAGAGATGGGGAGAAAATTTGAAACTCAGTATCTTGTGGAAATGAATGCTGAAGACTAAAATTAATTAATTAATTTTTAAAAAGAAAGAAATGACAAGCATGATGAATCCAGGAAAGCATGGACAGACTTACGTGAAATGATAAAAAATGGACCAAGTAGAACCAGGAAAGTAATAGACACAAAGACTACATCAATATGAATGGAACAAATAAGAACCACAAAGTAATCAACCATGAATGTTGCAAAATTTCAAAGGACAAATTTGGCTCCATAGAAGAGATATGAGAAGACACAGCTCTGCCAGCTCCTTTGTGAATGTAGAGATGGGAGGGTCTACTGGTATGGAATATGAAACACTGTATGTTTTCATAATTTTTCAATATATTGATCCATTTTCTGTGATTTTTTTTCCTAATATTTAAAAAATTAATTCTTTTTCACTATGATGGCTTTAGATGGAGGGATACGTATAAAATCTAGTTGACATAAAAACAAAATATATTAATAAAAATTTATTTTGATAAATTTTATTGATATACTTTAGCTTTGTTGTTAAATCATTTGAGATGTGTCCAAATCTTTGTGATCCCATTTGGGTTTGGTTTTTTTTTGGCAAAGATGCTGGTGTGGTTTGCCATTTCCTTCTCTGGCTCATTTTACAGATGAGGAAACTCCAAAACCTCTCAAAGAAAATATTAGTGATAAATAGGTATAAGGTATCACACATTTTGCCTTTGGCCAAATAACATAATTTAAGTGAAACATTTTAATGAACAAGAATAAAATACTCATACAAATTCAGGCCCTTGGAAAAGTCAGTGAGTCACTCAGCCAATAAGCATTTATTGAGAGTATACTATATGCCAGGCACTGTACTAAGCACTAGGAATACAAAGAGGAACAAGAGGCTGTCCATACCCTCAAGGAGCTCACAATCTAATGGGGGGGGAAAACAAATATGTACAAACAAAATATATAGAAGATAAAGAGTAAATAATTATCAGAAGGAAGGAATTAGAATCAAGAGGGATTAGGAAAGTCTTTTCATGGAAAATGGGATTTCAACTGGGACTTTAAGGGAGTCAGAGAAGCCAGGAGGTAGCGATATAGAAAGAGAATATTCTAAGTACAGATCACAGCCAGAGAAAAGGCCTGAATCCAAGAGACGGAGTGTCTTGTTCCTGGAATAGCAAGGAAGATACTACTAGTGGATCAAAAAGTTACTCAGGGAAGGAAAAGGGTATAAACTGTAATGAGAAAGGTAAAAGGCAAGACAGGTTATAAGGGGCTTTGAATGCCAAACAGAGGATACTGTCTTTGTTCCTGGAGATGACAGGGAGCTATTGAATTGTATTCAGTAGGTGAGTCATGTGGTCAGACCTTCAATTGTAAGAGATGACTATGACATCTGAGTAGAGGATAAATTGGAGTGGGGGGAGACTTGTAGCAGGCAAACAAATAAACAGGCTATTGCAATAATCTGGATGTGAGGTGATCTGTACCTATACAAGAGTAGTGGCAATGTCATAAGACAGAAGGAGGCATATTTGAGAGTTGTTGCAAGGGTAAAGTTGATAGACCTTGTCAACAAATTGGATATGAGGGGTGAGAGGTGCCTTGGTTATGAACCTGGAGTACTGGGAGGGTAATGGTGCTCTTAACAACAGGAATGATATGAGTTCGGTTTTGGACATGTTGAGCTTAAGACATCTACTGGACAGTAGATTCTAGATGTCTAAAACATAGTTGGAGATGTGAAATTGAAGGTCAGCAGAGAGATTAGGGCTCGATAGGTAGGCTTAGGAATCAGCAGCACAGAAATGCTAACTAAATCCATGGTAGCTGATGAGATCAACGAGTGAATTAGTAGAATGGGAGAAGATAAAAGGACCCAGGACAGAGCCCTGGATGCCCATGGTTAGTGGACATGACCTGAATGAGGATCCAGCAAGGAGCCTGAGAAGACGGGTAGGAGGAGAATCAGGAGAGAGTAGCATCACAATAATGTAAAGAAACAAGAGTATTTAGGAGAAAGTGATCAAAAGTGTCAAAGGCTGCAGAGAAGCCAAGAAGAGTAAGGATGGAGAAAAAGCCATTGTACTTGGCAAATAGGAGAACACTGGTAACTTCAGAAAAAGCAGTTTCAATTGAATGATGAGGTTGAAACCAGATTGTGAGTGGGACAAGGGGAATGGGTCAAAGTGCAGCCAGTGCTGGAAAAGGTGGCCAGAGTGACTGTCTTATTAATGAGGAGTCAGATCTGGATAATTGCCAGAAGATGGAAGGAATGGAAGAAGATGTAATTTATGAAAAAAGTGAGTTTTTTGCCTATGGAAAGTGTATTCCAGAGGGTGCTATGGAGACACTAGATTATTTGTGACTTTTGGGTGGGAGAGTTAAGAGGGATGAAAATAAGGAACTGAGTAGTGGAGGATGGAGAATAGGGTTTGGATGATGATTTATAGAGTTTTAGATTCACTAGAATTTATAGGGTATAACCAGGGATGTGTTAATTAATAAGTGGAAAGCACCTCTCCTCTTCCTTCCAAAAGCTAGAGATCAGGCAGAAGACAGCTGTATCAAGAGATGGGAATAGCAGGAAGTAGAAGTTCCTGCTCTCCACAGACTTTCCTCTTTCTCCTCCCCAGGGTATAGGCAGCAGAGATGAAAGATATTGTCAGACAAAAGGTCACACCTGAGATCAGGTGGCAGTTCAGGTGGGTGTGGCAGGAGATGGAAGTTGAATTACAAAATCCAAAGTAGTGAAAATAGAAATTTCACTGAATGGTGTTAGCTTTTTTTTTTTTCTCTGTGTAGCAGGAGATGGAAGGTGGGTGTCATAGAAGGTCAAACCTTGGCCTCTCCTCCTGGCTGGAGGATGGAGATCAAGTGGTACAACAGGAGGGGAAGTTGTGCTCAAACCTTTCCTCTTCTTCTGCTCAGTAGGAGATGGAACCCATAGACCAGAGCCTAAAAGTAACCAGATGTTTCACCCATTCGGAACTTAAACTCTTTTGGAAAGTCTTAAAGAGGAGGAATAGAATGAAAAATATTGCCTCATAAAACTAGAAGCAGTCAACATAAAATAAAATTTAATGAAAGTTTAATGAGAGTTCCAATTAAACAAAATCATCCTAAAGGGCATTTAAGGATCAAACTGAAAGAGATCAACAAAGAGATGAAATGTAAAATGTTAATAAAGATTTTTAAAACATATTCTTTTTCACCACCAACAAGCAGAGATTCCACATTTGAACTCTTATCTTACAGTCTGAGATTTGTTGTGTAAGGGAGTTGAAATGCTAATAAAGAAAACTAAGAATAAGAAACCAACTGGACAAACCCCAACTCTGCTATGTCCTACCTATGTGACCTTGAGCAAGTCACCAGACTTCTCTGAGATTCAGTTTCTTCATTTGTAAAATAAAAGGGTTGAACTGGGTGACTTCTAAGGACTTTATCAGCTCTCATTCTATGATCCCATAATCTTATGTTCCATTGTGCTTGCTATTTGGAATACAAAGACAAAAATGAAATAGTACCTCTATTCTAGGAGCTTATGTTCTACTGGAGAGCTATATAAATATAAAGACAAAATAAAGTAATTTTGAGTAAAAACACTAACAAATGTGGGATCTGGAATAGAATTAGATAGGAGATAATACTTCAACTGAGCATTTATTGCTACAAAGGATTCCAAGAAGTTTCTGATAAGTAGATGAAGCATCTCAGGGAAGGAAAATACTCTCTGTAAGGACATGTAATCAGGAAATGGAATGTCATGTATAGAGAACTAGTCAAACATAGTGTAATGGTAATGTAATTTGAATTTGAAGACCTCTTTTTGTATTGACAAGTAAGCAGGTACTTAGCACTTAGTAACTAATCAAACCTCTGTGAAAGAAACAGAAAGCATTAACCCCTGTTCCTGAAGTAACGGGAAGGGGTTAGCTGAAACAGGAAGTAGCTAATGCTGTGTGTCTGTAAGGAAAAGCCCCAGAGAGGAAGGGTAAGAATTTCTTGGAGGACCGTGGAGGCAGAAGCAGCTTCCAGAAGGAGGATGGAGAGGAGCAGAGGAGCCTAGGAGCCCAGGAGCTCTCTGGATAAGATGATTCTGATGTTTTAAATGAGCTGCAGAAGACTGAGGAAGCATGACCGGGATGCTAAGACTTTGTCTGTTTGTGGCTTGGTTGAGCCTTGAATTCCCAGGAACAGAAATTGTGAAGGATCTGAGGACCGGACACTGTGAAGCACTGAGAGCATTGAGCTCCAATACAGAGCAGGAATTGCCTGGAGAACTGCACAAGGACCTGGGATCTGTGTGCCTCTGAATCCAGGTGACTGTTTAGTGGATTCAGGTAGGAGCTGGGACCATGGAAGGGGATTCAGGGAATCTGAGAGATCACCCTGAGTCAAGCTGAAAGAAGACTTTACTTGGATACTGTATACTGACTGAGAAATTGTAGTTTACTAGTGACCTAGGGGTGGAGGGTCTGTGTATTTTCTAATGATTGTTCTTAGTGATTAATGATGCTTAGGAATTGATTGCTGAATAAGTGACTGATTGAGTTAACTTAGTTGTCCCACGAGTGGAAGACTTTGACTATTGTACTCTACAATGACAGAATGACTGAGTAAGGAGGCAAACCTCCTTAGGGATGATTGAATGTACTAAATGATTATACTTTGTTGAAAACTATTGTGATCATTCTGGTGAAAATTATGTAGCCATTTTAATGATAAGCTGTTGTGAATATTATATTGTGATATTCTGTGATAAGTTGTAATATTGTGAATGCTGTACCTTGATTTTCTGTGAATGTGTTGCTTTGATTTATTATGGAATAGAGTGTTCACTATACTGTGTAATCAGAACCTTAAAAGCTGTTCACAGTAGCATTCTTCTGGAAAGCTTCTCTCGAATGGCATTACACATAGCTGAACCATAGACCATGTAAGAGGGAACAACATGAAATTACAAATTTAGGGGTTTAAAATCTCAACAAGACTATAAGCATCTGTAAATTCAACAATGAAGTAAGGAGCTCACAGAAAAATAATTTTAAAACTTGTCTTACATCATCTTGTCTAAAGCACTACTATAAACTTTATGTTCTAAAACATAAGCAACATCTGCACATTTTTATTTTTAAAAAATGTTTGTGTTTCTGTGACATTGGAATTTTTCCTCTTCTTAGTCATTTTACTGCTTTTGCCTACTTCATGTTCCTTTGGTCAGATGATTTCAATATTTGGTTGTTGCTGTTCACAAAATCATAACTCATCTTGCAGATGGTGAATTTTTGCTTTGTTTCTCTCATCATATTTTGTTTATTTCATACTGGTTTACTTTTTAATATTTAATTATTTTATTTTTTCTCCATTACATAGAAGCAAAATATTCTTTTTTTTAATTTTTAAGATTTTTATTTAAAGTTTTGAGCTCAAAATTCTCTCCCTCCTTCCCTTTCTCCCTCACCTCCTCCCTTCCTAGATATTAAACCATCAGTTTAGGCTATACATGTGCAGTTATGTAAAGCATTTCCACATTAGTCTTTTTGTACAAGAAGACTTGAATAAAAGAAAAAAGAAAAGAAAGAAAGTGAAAAATCACATGCCTCAATCTGTATTCAATCAATATCAGTTCTGGAGGTGGATAGTGTGCTTCATTATTGTTTTGGGATTGTCTTAGATCATTCTGTTGCTGAGAATAACTAAGTCATTCACAATTCTTCATCAAACAATATTGTTGTTATCACGTACAATGTTCTCCTCGTTCTGTTCACTTAACTATTCATTAGTCCATATAAGTTTCTACAGGTTCTTCTGAAATCATCATACTTGTCATTCCTTATAGCATAATAATATTCCATTACAATAATATACCATAGCTTGTTTAACCATTCCCCATTTAATCCCTTTGTTTGTCAAGTCTTAGCCACTGCAAAATGAGCTGCTATAAAAATTTTTATACCAAATATCCTTTTACCTTTTTTAAGGGATGTCTTTGGGATGTAGACCTAGCATTAGTAATGCTGGATCAAATGGTATGCACAGTTTTATAACCCATTGGGCATAGTTCCAAATTGCTCTCCACAACTGTTGGAGTTCACAACTCTACCAACAGTGCATTGGTGTCCCAGTTTTCCCACCCTCTCCAACATTTAATATCTTTTTTGTTGTATTAGATACTCTGTTAGGTGTGAGGTGGTACCTCAGAATTGTTTTAATGTGCATTTCTCTGATCTAGAGTGTTTTAGAGCATTTTTTCATATGACTATAGATACTTTTGATTCCTTTGTCTGAAAACTACCCTTTCATGTAATTTGAACAAATGGATTTGAGAATGAATTCTACCATACATTTAAAGAACAATTAATCCAAATACTATATAAACTATTTGGAAAAGTAGGTGAAGAAGTCCTAGGAAATTCTTTTTATGACACAAATATGGTACTGATACCCAAATCAGGAAGAGCCAAAACAGAGAAAGAAAATTATAGACCAATTATCCTACTGAACATTGATGCAACTTTTAAAAATAAAATACTAGCAAAAAGATAATAGTAATATACCACAAGGATCATACATTATGACCAAGTGGGATTTATGTAAGGAATGCAATGCTGGTTAAATATCAGGAAAATTATCAGCATAATTTATGATATGCTGATATCAGCATAGCAATAGCAAAAATCAATAGAAAATATATGATTATATCAATAAATGCAGAAAAAGCCTTTGACAAAATATATCACCCATTCCTATTAAACACATTAGCATAGAAATTAATAGTTCTTACCTAAATATGATAAATAATACTTATCTAAAACCATCAGCAAATATTACCTGTACTGGGGATAAGCTAGAAGTCTTCCCAACACAATCCAGAGTGAAGCAAGGATGCCTATTATCACCTCTATTATTTAATACTGTACTAGTAATGTTAGTGATAGCAATAAGAGAAGAAAAATAAATTAAAATAATTAGAATAGGCAATAAGGAAACAAAACTATCATTCTTTGTAGATAATATTATGTTATACTTAGAAAATCCTAGAGAAACAACTAAAAAACTACTTGAAATTATTAACAACTTTAGGAAAGTTGCAGGATGCAAAATCAACCCACATAAATTATCACAATTCCTATATATTATTGACAAAGTCTAACAGCACGTTATAAAAAGAGAAATTCCATTTAAAATAGCTGTGGATAATATAAAATATTTGAGATTCTACCTGCCAAGACAAACCCAGGAACTATATGAATACAACTATGGGACACTTTTCACATATATAAAGTCATATCTAAACAATTAGAAAAATGTTAATTGCTCATGGTTAGACTGAGTCAATACAAAAATTATAATTCTACCTAAATTAATCTATTTATTCAGTGCCATACCAATCAAATTATCAAAAACATTCTGAAGAGCTAGAAAAAATAATAGTAAAATTCATCTGGAAGATCAAAAGCTCAAGGATATCAAGAAAATCACCAAGAAAAATGTGAAAGAAGGTGGCCTAATCATGTTAGATTTCAAACTGTATTATAAAGCAGTAATTATCAAAACAAACTGGTACTACCTAAGAAATAGCATGGTACAAATGTCAGTACATATTATAACAAATGGCGTGGTAATCTAATACATGATAATCCCAAAGATTTAAGCTTTTGGAACAAAAACTCATTATTTGACAAAAACTGTTGGAAATACTGAAAAGCAGTGTGGCAGAAACTGGGTGTAGAACAATATCTCATGCTGAATACCAAGACAAAGTCAACATGGGTACAAGATTTACACATAAAGGGTGGTACCATGAACAAATTAAGAGAGCATGGAATAGTTTATCTGTCAGTTTCATGGATAAGGAAAGAATTTAGGACCAAAGAAAATCTATAGAGAAGTACAAAATCTAAAACAGATAATTTTGTTTACATAAAATTAAAAAGTTTTCTTCACAAACATAACCAATGCAAACCAAAATTATAAGGAACTCAGAAAACTGGGGGGAGGAGGTGATTTGCAACAAGTATCTCTGATATAGGCCTCATTTCTCAATATTTAGAGAATTTAGTCCAATTTATAACATTCTTTTTTTTTTAATTTTGAATTGCATAGTCTTTCCCTCCAACCTTTTTCTCCCCCCTTTTGGGAAGACAAGCACTTTAGTATAGATTATAATTTTGTGCTTGAATGAAACATTTTCTTATTAGCCACATTGCAAAAGAAAGCACAGAGACACAAAAACCAAGAAATATAAAGAAAGTTTTTTTTTTTTTTTAAGTATGCTTCAATTTGCACTTCATCAGTTCTATCTCTAGAGATGGTAACATTTTTCATCATGGGTGCTTTGAAATCGTCTTGGGTCATTGTCTTGATCAGAGCAGCTAAATCTTTCACAGCTAATCATCCTTAAAGTACTGCTATTACTGTGTACAATGGTCTCTTTGTTCTGCTACCTTCATTTTATATCAGTTAATACAAATCTTCCCATGTTTTTTCTGAAACCATCTTACTCATCATTTCTTATAGCGCAATAGTATTCCACTAAAATTATATAGCACAACTTATTCAGCCATTCCCTAATTGATGTACATCCCCTCAGTTTCCAATTCTTTGCCATCACAAAAAAGAGCTTCTAGAAATATTTTTGTACATATAAGTCCTTTTCTTTTTTTCTTTGATCTCTTTAGGGATACAGACCTAATAGTGGTATTTCTGGATCAAAGGGTAGGCATGGTTTTATAGTCTTTTGTTCTCCAGAATTGTTGAATCAGTTCATAATTCCACCAATAGTGTATTAGTGTCCCAATTTTCCTACATTTCCTCCAACCTTTGTCATTTTCTTTTTCTGTTATGTTAGCCAATCTGATAGGTATGAGGTGGTATATCAAAGTTATTTTAATTTGCACTTCTCTAACAAATAGTAATTTAGAGCATTTTTCTTATTGCTATAGCTTTGACTTCTTCTTCTGAAACTTTATATTTTTTGACCATTTATCAATCAGGAAATGATGTGTATCCTTATAAATTTGACTCAGTTCTCTATATATCTGAGAAATGAGGACTTTATCAGAGAAACTTGCTATATTTTCCCCCAATTTCCTGCTTTCCTTGTAGTTATGGCCACATTGGTTTTGTTTGTGCAAAACTTCTTTAATTTTTTGTAAGCAAAATGATCCATTTTGCATTTGTTATCCTCTCTCTATCTTGTTTGGTATGATAGTTGATCTTAAGCAAAATTGTGAGGGAGGTAGATTGTTTTTTTAAAAATAGTTTCCCAACCTAGTCTGACCTCTCTTCTTCCTTACCTTTATATAAAGAACCAGAAGAGTGTGACATACTATACTCTCACTTGTAATTTTTTTAAACTATATTTCGTCATATTTTCTTCAGACCAAAAGCATTTCTCTGCTTCAAAAATCTGAAATAGAGAATCAAGTTTCAATCCTTCTCTTTGGCCTTGGTACTATCATGTTTATGCTCTATGCAGCATCACATCTTGATCCCAATAAAATAATAGTTCATATTTATATAGAACTTTCAGATTTACAAAGTACTTTCATCACACTATTTTTTGACTATATGGAAATTTTGAATTCACAAAAGCAAAAGGCCACTCAAAGGACCCTCTTCCATTAATGTATCTCCCATGCATAAATAAAAAGTATGCAAGATTTCTTGAAAGAGACAGAATAGAAATGCTCAGAAATCATCCATATTAGATAAAGCATAAAACATAAAAACATGTGCTTGCCAAATTCTTTTAGATAGTCCTCAAGGATAATCACCACAGAACTCAAGTTGAAGAAGCATTCCCTTCTTTAACTTCCAGAGTCTCCTTTTTGTACATGGCACTGTACTGATTGCAGTAAAGTATGAGATACAGTAGAGTGTCCAGGACAAGAGTCATCACTACTGAAAAGAATTTGAAAACCATTCACACAAGGAAAATCAAACAGATAAAGAATACTTGTTGTTCAGTGCTTTCAGTCATATCCATCTCTTCATGACCCCATTTGGGGTTTTCTTGACAAAGATACTGGAGTGATTTGCCATTTACTTCTCCAGCTCATTTTGTAGATGAGGAAACTGAGGTAAACAAGGTTAAGAGATTTGCCCAGTATCACACAGCTAGTAAGTATCTGGGCTGGACTGAACTTAGGTTTTCATGACTCCAGGCCTGGAACTCTATCCACTGTGCCACCTAGTTGGCCTTAAAGAATACTGATTGACAAACAATTAAATTAGCAACCTCTAAAGGTTGCCTATCAGTAAATTTATCTTGCATAAACAAGGAAAATAGACAGTTACTTGAAACTAGAATTAAATGGGAAGAGGAGAAGGAGGAAGAAAAGCAAAGGGGAAGAGGACAAGGAGGAGGAGGAAGCTGGTTTGTCTACAGGAAATTGTGAAACTCTTTTAATAACCTCAAAATTATCCCAGAAACAAATCCCCCACCTTTTTTAATACCAATATTCTACACAAGGATCATAGAATTTAAAAGTTGACAGAAATTTTAAGGACCATATAATTAATTTATACATGACACAATCCCCACTATGTTAAATCTAATCCATCCTACACAATGTAGCCCTTTAAACACTTGAACACAGCTCTCTATTCTCTTCTCTCTGAGTCTTCTCTCCTCCAAATTAAACAGGCCAAATTCCTTCAAACAATCCTCACATCTCATTTCCTCACCTCTGATTGATTTCCTCCATACACTTTCTAGCTTGTTATTATGGTGCTCAGTACTAAAAATAATACCATAGATGATAACTGACAAAGAATATGGTGATTTTATTACCTCACTCTTCCTGCAAATTATCACCCGCCTAAAACACTTAGGATCACAGCACTTTCTTTGACTGACCCATCAAGCTATTGACTCATATTGAGTTTGCAGACTCCTAAAACCCCCAAATTCAGTCATGTAATCAACAAGCTGGAAGAACAGACATTTTTCCTGATTCTGCTACCCTCTAGAACCTCTCCAAAAAAAGAAACTATGTGAAAGACAAAATTATTTTAGCTATTTCCATTATTTAAGTTACTCAGAATCCAAAAGAGGTCATTAATGATAAATAATAATAAAGCCCATAAACTGATATCTACACTGAGCTCACTCATCTCAACCTCTCATGGTAAGGACGTTGTACTATGTGACCCCGGGATCCAATACAGACTTTCACAATAAAACCTAGCCCTAGACCCCAGTCCCCTCCTTCTCTCCAGTGTCGTGCAGATCCTAGCTTTGATCTGGCTGTTCTCTAAGCCTGGAAAACTCACCTTTCCCTGCTGACGGTTGACCTCCCTGACTTCCTTTAAATTCCAACTAAAATCTTACTTTCTAGAGGAAATCTTCCCTCAACCCTTCTCTTTCACTTTTTAAAAAAAATCTCCAAAGCATTTGGGTTTTTTAAATTAATTTTAAACTTAAATACTAAAACTTAAATACAGAATAAGAAAATAAAAAGAAATGTATTATAAAAAATATTAAAACTTAAATACAGAATAAGAAAAGGTGGGGGAGGGGGAGGGAAAACATTGCCATGTGCACAGCAGAAGATAAGAGAGCCTTCAAAACATACAGCAATAAATTTCCATTTTAAGAAAGCCTATATAATAAATACTACATGTATTCAGAGCTATCCATCTTTTTGTCACTTTCTTGTAAGCTTTCTTTTGTTTTCTGCTGTGCATTTTTTATTTTGTTCTTTTTTCCACCTTCCTCCTCTCCCCCCAAAAGCTACAACTAAAGATATATATATACACACATATATATAGACACACAAACATAAATTCATATATACATACTTAGATATCTATAATCATACTAATACACAGACATACACATTCTTCACTCACATGCATCTGTGTCAGTACTACACTATACTTGTTTGTCCTCCGTTTCGCTGAGAGTGGATAACATCTTCCTTCATAAATCTACCAACTCATCATTTCCCACACCACTGCAATATTCCAACCTTATGCTGTTTGGTTATTTTAAATAGTCTAAAACAATATTGATTAATATGGTTGACATATAGTAGGGCTTCCCTATTTTTCTCTTTTGATTGAATCTGTTTTAGCTTTAACTTTGTCTGAGATCATGATTTCCTGTTTTTATTTTCCCTAATAATTTCTACTCCTGATCTTTATTTTATTTTTCTGTGTATCTCTTATTTTCTAATTCCTAGCTCTCCTAACTCCTCTACTTTCCTTCTATCTGCCACCTTGAATTCCTATTATACTTAACCTACAACCAAAGATCCTTCCTTTCTTCTCCCCCACAACACCCTTTTCCCTTACCCTTTTGCTTCTGTAGGAATTTAAAAGACTTTTATAGCCCACCAAATGTATGTTATTCCATCTTTATCTCATTCTTGTTAAAATAGACACTCTTCTACACCCCCTTTATTCTATTTTCTCACCATCTTATTTCTTTATAAATTTAGAAGACTTTTATTTCCTTTTAAATGTATATATTGCCGAATCCCGAATTCAGTACCTTCCCTCTGTAAATTATTTTCCATTTAGCTTATATATAGCTTGCTGTGTGTGAATGTAGAAATATATGTGTATCTCTCTTTACATATATATGCATAAATGTATGTGTGGACATGTATTGTTATCTTCCCCATTTGATTATGAATACCTTGAAGGGAGGGCTATTTTTTGCTTCTTTTTGTCTCCTCAGTGTTTACCTATCATAGGTGCTAAATAAATGTTTATTGACTGAAAGTAGACATTTGCTCAGACCTTGACAGATAGTAAGAAATATAGCAATGTTACAGGGGCAGAATTGGGGTGGGGTGGGGAGTAGGGCAGCAGTCTCTGTTGCAAAATATCTACACAGCAGAGGACAGAGGGAAAGAACATTTGTCTGGGCTTGAAACAGAGTTCAACATGATACTATATACCCCTCCTTCTAGATAGGGTCATTGTGTTAAGTGTGATCTGCGGGGTTTGGTTCTCTTATCTTGGAAGGTAGGGAATTAGAACTCCTCGGGGCAACTGCCCTTTGGGGTTGTAGGAGGGCATGGACTCAGGAAGACTTTGAGGCAAAGGGGAAAAGAAGGTATACAGGGAATATATAGATCAGTGATGGCCTATATGGGATGTGGAGAGGAGGATTCTTACCCTGAGACAGTGTCTTTTTTGTCATCTGAAGGAATTATCTTTGTTCTGGGATTAAAATTAAAATGCAATGGAAAAGAAGAATCCAAAGGACAATTCAAAAAAGCAGTAACAGAAACTGCTTAGAGAGGAGAGCCCAGAATGGATACCTTGACAGTTTTATAGATTCCATGGGAAATATTGAGAATAGAAGTGAGAGTCAAGAATTTCTATAGGAGTCTGATCAGAGAACAAGGGTCAGAGTAGACGGGAAGAAAAAGATGGAAAATGAAAAGAGTGAAAGTAAGTAATGAACAGGTCTAGTTGAAGAGGAGCAAGGGAAGGAAAAATCTACTTGACTAATTGAGAAGGTGAAAGGAAGGCTGGAGGAGTGCAAGGGAATTAAATAACCGGATAAAAACAAGAAAGATAAAGGAACTAATAAGAAAAAGTACAAAGGGAAATAAGTGACTAATGTGAGGGGGAAATCAGGGATGAGAGGAAGGGAGTTGGT
>CM053588.1:224985385-225007502 GCA_028646515.1 Pseudochirops corinnae
GCTTTTAGTGGAAATAAGGATGGAACAGAAGTCTGGAAAATAATTAGTTATATGAAACTCTGAGCCATTCTGATGGGTTTAATGGAAATAAGAATGGGATAGCAATCAAGAAAAACAAATTACATTAGTTACACGAAGTTCTGCCCTCTTAGGGGACTTCAGGCAACTAGCACAATGTCATCTGAAAATACGGGCATTTTATAGGAGATAAATAGGAGCATTTTATAGGAAAAAATAAAAGACCTCACCATCTACAGGGAATCATTCTTGAATTTAATTTATTTAATTCTGCACTGGACTTTCTCCATGATTGTATTGAACACCTTAGGCAATAAGCATGTGCTATTAACTATAAAAGAGGAATGGAGACTAAGAAAGGCAGGTCCCTTAGCTTTTCTGAGTTTGCAATTCCTTATTTATGAAGTGAGTGTTTTGTACAAGGATATCACCAGTGACCCTTCCACCTCTCATGTTTTATGTTCTTATTTGTGATCTCATACACAAAAAGCTTCATGAGGAAAGATAAAAGATGGATCTATCTATCTCTCTATCTGGGAGATGTAGATAGGTAACTCTAGATAGATGCTAGATGGATATATATTTATAGATAAATCAATAGATACCTTATTTATATTAAAGATAGATAGATGGATAGCAACAGATAGATGAAAGATAAGAGAGAGATGGAGGGAGAGACAGACAAACAGCCTTTCAGTGTGACTGGCTAGATTGATGATATTCTCCAGTTATATAATAAGATCTTATTTGTATGAAGTATTTTTTTTTCTGTAATACTGAAGTATATTGGTAGCATGCAAGAAAATAGAATGTCATATCCAGAAAATATAGTTTGCAGGTTCTTGTATGGGTCATAATTATGATCCTATTTTCATTAATGGATACTCCAGACAACTAAGTTAGCAGGTTCAGATTGCATAGCAGAGTCAGCTTAAATGATATGAAAGGATAAACATGAACTTAAATAGAAATATCAAATTAATTATTAAAGAGAACTGTAGAACAGAATTAATGCACAAGCAGTTTATAAAACCCTAAGCTTGAATTACACATGAATAAGTTATTTCAATAATCTTGGAGTTGTTACTAGCTGATTCAATGGAATTTCATTGTCTTAAGGTTTTTTGTTTTTTGTTTTATAAGACAAATTATTCTGGAGAAAAAAAGATTTTTATTGTCATTGTAATTTTTCCATGTAATCCAAAAATCACTAAGCGGCCAAATACACCAGTCTTTCCATCTGTAAAATGGAGGTAACATTCATATTACTTGCCTCACAGAGGTTTCACTTTACGAACTTTAAGCATTATATAAAGGTGAACTTTTTTTCCCATTGGATCTGCATTCAGGAGCTGTATCTATGACACATACTTGCGTGGTCCTGGGTATGTTTGTTAACCTTTCTGATCTTCATTTCTGGAGATAATACACTAACCAATTCATAAGATTACTATGAGAAGGTCCTTATAAACTTTAAAAAGACTACTAAAATATGTGTTAATATTATTTCATCTAAGGAAAAAAGATATAAGACAATGATATGAATTAGTTTGGCATTAGTTTTGTGCATGGGTGGGTTTTTTTTAAATCATGTATTATTTTTGAAAGTACCTTTTTTCATTGAGATTTGTCAGTCTTTTCTCACAAATATTCATAGTTTCAGATTATTTTGCACTACTTCACAGGGTGGTTGTTGGTTTTTTTCCATATTTTAGATTCTGTCGTATTGCTATGGGGAATAGTCACTTTTTTTTCCTTTGGATGAGAGAAGTCAGGGTAATTGGGGCTAAGTGATTTGTCCAGGGTAACAGGGCTAATAAAAGCATTAAGAGTCTGAGGTTGGATTTGAACTCAGATCCTCTGACTCCAGGGCCAAGGCTCTATTCACTGCCCCACTTAATCACCCCTGAATATTCACCTTTTTAACCATCTGATCTATACAGTGATTGTATCAATTATCCGGGTGATGTATATACCGATGAAGCATTTGCTTTTTAATTGCTGCTTCTTCAGAGATCCTTCCTTAGGACCTAAAAGTAGCCACTACTGTTCAAAGCTCATGGGGAACAGTGTCTTTCCTATAAGCCTAAGCCCAGCACACATACCTTTGTACATCTACTGTCTAAAGCAAACCAGAAGTTTATGCACCTAGACCTAGAGGTGCACTCAGAGGCCATCTAATCTGACCCTGTTATTTTACAGAGGAGAAAGCAGAGATCTAGGGAGGCTGGCACTTGCTCAAAGTCAGGGATCAGTAAGTATCATAAAATTTAGAGGAATATTAGTTATTTTCATATATTTGGAGAACCATCAAATGGAAGGGGGATAATATTTGCTCCGCTTAGTCTCTCAAGGTAAAATTAAAACTAATGAGTGGAAGTGACAAATTTAGTCCCGATGTGAAGAAAAATGCCCTAACGGAGTTCTTCTAAGTTTAAATGGTCTGATGGGAGGTGACCTATTCACCTTTGTTGGAAGTCTTTAAGCAAAAATTAGATAACCATTTGTTGTGCATTCCTTTTCAGTTATGGGTTGGATTAGATGGCCACCATCTACTTCTGAAAGTCTGTGGTAGGTTTTCTACATTTAAGGGAACTGAAGGATCCCTACAATAACCTCCATTCCTTGGCCCCTTGGGTAACTACCTTCAAGGGTTAAGAGACTGGGAGAAGTGTGGGGCAGCCAAGATTTTGACATGGGAATTCTCTAGAAGCTATAATATTTAGGTAATGAAATGGTTCAGCGGATAGAGAGATAGGTCTAGATGAGTCAGGAAGGTGCCTCTTCCTGAGTTCAAATTTGACTTCAGACACTTACTAGCTGTGTGATGCTGGTCAAGTCACTTAACTCTGTATGCCTCAGTTTCCTCATCTGTAAAATAAGCTGGAGAAGGAAATGGCAAACTACTCCAGTATCTCGCCAAGAAAACCCCAAATGGGATCACAAAGAGTTGGAAATGACTGAAAAACAACTGAACAACAATGATTTTGAATATCGTCTCCTAGCAACATCCATAGCAATAGCCTGCCTAGTGTCTATAGCCTCCTAGAGAAGTGCTGAAATGTTCCATGCTGTGGACATCAGGGGAATGTAGGATACTGGTCTTCAGCAAAAAGTGAGAAAAAAAAAAAAAACGGTCTGAAAAGCAAAGAAGCACTGTGTTATAGTTGAAGGTACACTCTTCTTGGAGCCAGGAGAAATAAATTTGGTTTCCTAGCTCTGCCACCCACTACGTGGCAGGCTGGGTTAAGAAGGTCTTTCTGAGTCTCAATTTCTGAATCATAAAAAAAAATAATTGTTCTGCCTATCTCACAGAGTTGTATTTTGCAAACTTTAATGTGTTACGTGAATATAATTTGCTTTTTAAAAAATTCTCTCTATCCATACTCAGATCACAAAATGACAGAAACATAGAATTTGAGAGTTAGAGAGAACCTTAGGGGCCATCCAATCCAATCCAAATGTCATTTATGAAAGGTTCATTCACAACAGCATCTGTCTCATAAGGGAAATAGAATTCCTCTTCCTGAGCCTCTTAACATGTCCCCAGAGAGACCCCTGGATATTTCAAACTTTTTATTGTTATTGTTGTTCATTTGTTTGTTTTTGGCACACACACACGAAGAAAGAAAGAAAAAGAAAGGAAAAAAAAAAACAATGGATCCACTATGTTTTTAATTAAAGGATGACCCCTACAAAGAAGGCAACATGATTTATTCTTATACCATCAATTTATAAAACTTAGAAATTTAATTTTTAACTCATGAAGCCTCATAGAAGTTTTTATGTTCTAACCAGAGAACTATACCTAGTTCATTGTATCGCTCTTTTCAACTCCAAATATACTTCCATTTATCCATACATTCTTCACCTTCTACCCCTCAGCATCTGGGTAAACACTTAAAATTTCCCACCCCAAAGAGACATAAAACTTGGAAAAAAATCTGGCTGGCAAGAAATAAAACTTTCCCATTTCTTTCCAATTAAGTTTTACTTTGCAAGGAAGCAGAGATAAATATGGACCATTGTCTAATTCTGTTTTAATTTTCTACATCTGCTATTTTCATTTTGGAACACACAGGTTTTCCAATCCTTTCTGTGCTTCATTTCTTGTTCCTGAGATAAGTATCGAACGTTTTCTTTTCATTTAATTCGCAAGCATTTATTATTAAAGGCTTACTACATGCCATAAACGTAATAAGTCTCCCTACTACCACTAAGCAGTGGGGTTACAAAGACAAATACGAAAGCCTCCTTTTTCTTCCAGAAGCTCACGTTCATTGTGTGCTGAGGCATGTTATATGGCACACTTTTTCCTGACCACTGATGAACATTTGGCTTTTCCAGAATAAAGTAGGTAATTAGAAAGATGCTTAGTTTGGTTGCTTGGCCAAGCTGCCAAAACAACTTTCTCTTCCACAATTTAATACATTTTCTTTTGTATTATTGCAACTACCCATATGTCTCTAAGGTTTCATGGCATAAGATAACAGCTTTTGGAAATATCCTGGGACTAATTCATCTACACTGAATCAGTGCTAGGATAGTGAAGTTGTACAAAACATTTTTTTTTATTTTTATTGCCAACAGTCCTGATGTAAGCTGTCATGAACTAAGTACCGACAGAGAGCTAGCTGTTAGATGGAAAAATGTAAGACATGGCTGTGTAACCATCTAATAATTTCAGATGTACAAAACCAACCACCCAGCAAGGGGGCAGTTATACTTTGTAGAGTCATGAGAACAGGACAATCAGTTCTGTGGTTGGAATCAGCATCATTTCCCCTTCTGGAGCCTAAGTCATTTTCCCTGCAAACCAACATTTAGAAGCTCATAATTTGGTCTCCACATTTCCTATTACTATAGTACCCTTTGGCCCCATTCTGTTGTTGTATGTTTGTCCCAAAGGGCTTCAGGTTCAGACCACAGATGGTACTAGGAAAGCCTGTGCTTTCTGCAAAGTATGATATTTTGTAAAGTGTTTTATAGCATTGTTCTGAGCAGAATACTCCTTGTCCACAATGGCCATGGAGATTATATAAATATTTTAACTAAAAGGCAGTCTTGCCAATACCCTTTATCTGTAGTATAGACTGAGTCCAGCTTTTGACAAGTTTGAAATATTCTTTACAGAGGTCATTCATTCTCTTGGGGTTCTACAGCCTGAGATTTCAGAAATGAACTGAATTTGAAAGGATATTGAATTATGAAGTTCTCTTAGAGAAACTGGTAGGGTGGGGATTATGCTTACTCTTGAGTCTCCTGACACCATTTTCCTGGCCTTGGTTATTAACCCCCACCCCATTTTTTTTTCCAGTTCTCATGAGCAGATTTCTGGAAAGATATTTCCTGGTAAGAGAAAAACATAGCCACATCATCATTCTGTACAATCTTAAAAGGCAAATAATCCAATTAATTACAAACATTTGTAGAATGTTCACTCTGGGCCAGGCAAGGTACATGGATCAGTGAGCAATCTTTTTCATTAAGTACCTTTTTAGGCTTCAAATGGTGGTAAAGTAGCTAGAAAACCCATGCTCCAAGGTTGGTTTTGGAGTCAAGAAAACCTGGTTTTGCATTGCACATTTTACACTTAGTGGCTTTGTGAGCTTCTCATCCCTACCCCACCCCCCATAAATCCCCCCCCACAAGTTCCTTGTCCACACTTCTGAGAACAGAAGTTGCAGAACAGTAGCTGTTTTTAATAGGGGTTTCCTCTCAGGGAGTCTAAGAGTTTCCCATATCAAGGAAATCATAGGTCTGGACCAAACAAAAAGAGTTTTGCTCCATATTAACTCTCGGGTCTTTAAAGTAGCATACTAGAAACTCACATTTAAATAGTGCTTGGTTATTTACACTGTGATTTACCTATATTTTCTGTGATCTTCACAATAATCCTTTATTTTAAATATCATTATCCCTATTTTATGGAGGTGGAACCTGGGGCTATGAGAAATAAAGCAGCTTGTTTGTTCGGACACTAGAGCTGGAATCTGAGGCCTTCTGATTCTAAATCTAAGGTTCTATCCTTTACCCCACTGGTGCCCAACTCAAAAGAATCAGATCCTTGCAGGTCACATATTGCCTTAGAAAATCACGAATTAACATTATCTGTGATGTTTGGCATTTTTATTTATTACTTTCAATATTTCTCAATTATATTTTAATGTGGTTCAGGATGCACTTGGGAGTTTTGCAGGTCATGACCCAGATCAGTTTGGCAACTTTGCAATATATCATGTTGAAAAAGTATAACTTATCCCTGCAATCCAGGGTAACTCCTCCTTTCATTTACCTATCTTTTTTTTTTTTTGCCTTTTTGGGGGAGGGGAGGGGAATTGGGGTTAAGTGAATTGCCCAAGGTCACATGGCTACTTTTTGTGTTAAGTATCTGAGGTCCGATTTGAACTCAGGTCCTCCTGACTCCAGGGCCAGTGCTCTATTCACTAGTCCACGTAGCCATACCATCACTCTTCCTTTCTAGCCTTAGCTCATATCACTATACCCATACCCCAGCCCAACTGGAATACTGTCTGATCTTTAAACTTATCCCCTGTGTTTTTTTTTTTTTAATGCTTTTTCCTTTGCTTCTCTTTCTTTGTTGAATTCCTTCTCGTACTTTTAAAACCCAATTCAAAAGCTGTCTGCCACAGTGCTTTCCTTTTTACTCGCCTTTTGTCAATAAAACTCTCTGTCTAACCTCACAGGGCAACTGGGTGGTGCATGTGTATAGAATGCCTGCCCTGGACTCAAGAAGACTCATCTTCACAGGTTCAAATCTGGCCTCAGACACTCACTAGCTGCGTGACCCTGATCAAGTCATTTAACCCTGTTTGCCTCAGTTCCCTCATCTGTAAAATGAACTACAGAAGGAAATGGCAAACCACTCCACTATCTTTGCCAAGAAAACCCAAATGGGGTCATGAAGAGTCAGATATGTCTAAAACAACTAAACAACAAGTACCCTTATATACCACTCTGTTCTGCACAACTAATGTACTTGTCATATGTTATTTTACACTATTGTTATGGATGTGTCAAAGGCAAGGTGAACTCACTTCTTCCTGATTACAAATCCAGTTCTTGGTCCACTGACTCTGTGTTGGTCATGGTTGACTCTGGTCTCACTTTCTCAAGACCTGTCACATCTACCCTCTCAGGGTTCTCAGGTGTCCTGAGAATGTGGAGGTGATGATTTCTCTACTGCCATCAGCAGTGGCAGTTACATTCTTCACCCTCTCTTCATTTTTAGGGATGCAGTAAGTAGGAACCATATTCCTTTAACCACTTAACATGGGATAGTTTTTAAAAAGGAATATTCTCCTCAAAGATATAACTATAACAAAGTATAAACATCCCCCCCAATATCTGGGGACCAAACACCCCCCCCCCCATATCACCTTAGTCTCTTGAGGTAGAGCAGTTCTCACAAAGTTCACATCCAAAAAGTAGCATTGCTACCAGATTTTGTTGGGCTGGAATCCCAGGCTCTTGCTACTCAGGTTGCTGGGCTGATGGTAACACCTGGAGTAGATTCCTGGACTCTCAGATCCCCATGGTGCATCCTCCCAATCCAGTTAGGATACTCTGCTCCCTACACCTAGAATCAAAAAGAATACACTGAAAGACCAAAGACCCAGACCTGTTTCCCCAGAGGCTATATGCCGCAAGGGGCCTGCTAGGGAGAGTCCCATAGCTTTCTCCCTTAACAACAGAATTCTTTTACAGGAAGCCATTAATGGAGTCACTTTGCTCCCTCAGACACAAATGCAACTAAAATCTCTACAAGGTGCTGTTGTGGGCCATTTTTAAAGATATCAACAAGTTGAACTTTGCAATAAATTGAAAAAAACTCTTCCTAACCACATGGTGGACTAATACAGAATGTTTACACATACTGTGGTTCTCACAATTCTCCCTGAAGCAATTGATTAGTGGCCCCTTTGTGGATGATGCCTTCTTAGCAAACTGATGGGTTCTATACACATGCCAGACCCTCTTGACACATCTACTTCTTATCACCTTACTAGACTCTGACAAGGACCTTATCTTACCTCAATTTTTACCTCTATTGCCTCAAATAGTTCTCTAAATATTGAAGATACTTAATATATGTTTGAATTTATATGACTTTAAAGTTAAAGTTTTAATTTGGTTTTAAAAGTTTGGAGAAAGATGCTGCCATATAATGGTCACCATATTTTATTCCAGTATCTAACAATATTCCAACAGTATTCCTTTCATATCAAACTATTCATTAGTAGGCAGAGGAAGGTTAAGGTTCTAATAATATTCCTCTAAATTATGGAAAAAGACTCCTCCTAACCACATGGTAGGACAACACAGTTTTTAAGTAGGCCTCCAGTCTCACAATTATACTATGCCAACAACATAGTAAAAATTAATAGTTTTGAAAGACTTAGGAACTCTGATCAATGCAATGATCAAGCATGATTCCAGAAGACTGATAATGAAGAATGCTGCCAACCTCCTGCCAGAGAGGAGATAGACTAAATATACAGAATGAAACACACATTTCTGGATATGACCAACGTGGGAATTTGTTTTGCTTGAAGAGCCATATTTGTTGAAATATTCCTTACTCTTTCCCATTGAGGAGGGAGGATATGAGAAAAGAAAACAAATGCTTGTTAACTGAAAGAAAAAATTAGTTGGTTTTGTTTTTTAATGTACAGGATAAGAGAGTAAAGATGAATTATTATTTACAACCCTGGAGGCAATACCCACATTGGTGAGGTAACAAAGATCTCTCAAAAGTTTTGAAGAGAACAGAATCTCATGGGATTAGTAGCACTAGAGTTCAAGCACTGGTATGAGTCAGTACTGACCATTCCATTCACCTTACAAGAAATTGATCCAATGCTATTGCAAGCAGGGTTTTCTAACAGTATCTTAGGGTTTGTATTATTAGTATCAGTATCATTATTGTGAAATGATACTGGTCAGAGCCATGTCATGTGGCACATGCCTATATAAGACAAAGTACCTGTACTTTAGGAGTAGCTGGAGAATCAGTGGGGATTAGGAAATCATAAGCATCTCTGGGAGGTTTTTACTTCAAGATGGTTTTGTCTGCTTTATTTCTGCTCTCATTCTTTGATTTGTGTCCATTCATTTTTTTTCCTCCTGTTTTTATCTCTTGGCTGACTGAAATGCACAATACTTGGTCACAAAATAGAGAAAGCATCAGCCTGAATAAAACTTTGTGAGTCTACATATCATATAAAATCAGAGAGCCTGCTAATATAATAAGATTATTTAATGTTTAGGGTACTATTGCTGTTTTTCAGAGACTTATTGTCTCACATTTAGGTACCTGCTAAGGCACGAGTTTCTTACTCATATAGACTATCATGAAGCCGTTTCTTTACCATGTTAGTTTGTGGGATGTATAGTCCTCCTATATGGGTAAGAGCTTACCTTCATGAATCTCTAAATTTTCAATCTCACTATCTAAAGGTTCATTTTCTGTTGCCTAAAATATGCCCTGATTCTCAATTGGTAGTTTACAACTGCCTTTTTACAGTTTTAGAGAAAAAGTATCTATACTCTCCCCCCTTTATTCATTTCCAATTTACTTTCAACTCCTTGCGGTCTGACTTTGACCTTATCATTGAACTGAACTGAAATTTCCTTTCTAAAGAGCACTAATTATATCTTAATTTCTAAATATAAAATCTTTTTTTTCTTAGGCCTAATTTTTCTTCACCTCTTTATAGACCTGCTGACCATTCACTTTCCTGGATAGTTTATTCTGTTTAGGCTTCCCTGACCTTTCTTGTTCCTGGTTTTCCTCCAAACTTTCTGCTCAACTTTCCTCAGTCTTCTTTGCCAGATCTTTATCCTGGACCCATCTTCACATATTAGTATTTCTCAGGACCCTGTCCTGGATCCTCTTTTCTTCTCTTTACCACCCTTCCAATAACTCAGTTTTACCTCAATGTCATCCTTGACTGTACTCTCACTCACTACACTCTATATCCGACAAGTGACCAAGTTTCATCAATTCTGTTTCCACATAATCTGTTTCCAATCTTCAGAAAAAGTCATCTTTGTAATTGTTGGCTTTTTATGTGATTTTGTGCCCACAACATCCACAGATGAAGCTGGAAATCTTTTGTTCTTTCACCAGGATGCCATGGACTTTAATTCTATTGGAGTATTTTCTGTTTTCTTGCTGTCACACTTGCTGTCTTCTTGCTTTCATTCTTAAACCTCTGGAAAGACCTTCAGAATTAAGCTTTAGGTCTTTGAGGACTTAGTTTCCAATAGAAAGCAATCCTTATAATAGTAGCAGAGTTCTTACTGCCGTACGGGGCTTATCCCAGGCATGATCAAATCACCTAACATGGAGGCATCCTTCATCCTGTCTTTTTTTACCACATGAGTTGTTGTATGCTCCTTTAGTTGGCTACATAACAGGAGCAATCTTTAAAAACTGCTTGACTGGGATAGTCTTTCTCTTTTCCTACATACTTTTTCCTGTTGTGTCTAGAGAGTGAACATCACAGCTTACCCATAGAATGAATACCATAAACTAAAACAGAAGTGGGGAATTACCCATGCTCTGAGAAATGGGCCTGAGGATGTTGGTTTCTATTCTGTTTCATTTGTCCTTCTCAGATTTAAGTGATCCCCACTGTATGGGTAGGTCAAGCCACGGTGACTTTGGAGCCAGGATTCCAGTTGATCCCATTATGAAGCAGGGTATAGCCATGACTATTCAAATGCTGAGCTTTATGAATAGGTTCAGGGAATATTATCATGCTTTAAAGCAGTGGTTCTCAACCTTCCTAATGCTGTGACATTATAATACTCGTATGTGGGCGTATCTGCATGTGGGCAGACCTGCCTGGAGATGGATAGAGGAGCCGTGTCTCAATTCCAAACACCATTGGAAATATGTGTTTTCAGTTTGTTCAACCCCCAAAGGGGTAGCGACCCACAGGTTGAGAACCACTGGTTGAAAGTAATATGTCCATATCATACTGAGTTAAAACTGGTGGATATATAAACCTAATTTTTACGTAGAGTCACAGATTCTAATAAAAACCAGATTCAAAATAACTTTTCAGTAGTTGATCCATTTAGATTAGTCTAATTTGTTAATTGTTATCACATACTGTGAACTACTTCCTTGGTTAGATACTAAAATAAAAGGCTATTTTCTAACAGTCTTAAATAAGCTAGATGCCTCATTGTGTGTGTGTATGTATATGCATATTGCTGTGTGTATGTGAGTATATTTAAAGTATTTTAATAAATTTATTACAACATGTATTAAACACTTATACCACGTATTGAGCCTTTGTCCTAGATTATTTCCAACATCGACCTCTACTTACTGGGAAAACTAAAAGAAGTAGAAAAGGTGAGCTTATGACCTCAAAAATTTATGTTCTGGATATAGAGGTGAATACATGTAATCCTAGCTACGAGATAGGCTACGGCTAGTAGATCACTTGAGCTTGAAAGTTCTGAGCTTCAGCAAAACATGCAGATCAAGTCTTCTCACCAAGTTCAACATTGATATGGCAAACCTTGAAAGAAGGAGGCCTTTAGGTTGCCTAAGCAGGGGAGAACTGAGCCAAGTCAGAAATGGAGTATGCCAAACTTCCCTGCTGATCAACAGTAGGATTAGGTCCATAAATGGCCTCTCTACTTCCCACCTGGGGAAAATGGGAAGACCCAGTATCAAAACAAACAAACAAGCTTATAATATGATACATGGTATGATGGAAGAAATTCAATGTTGCTTAGATATAAACAATAAACAATGCTTCAGCTGATGTGTACTGATCTCAATATTTTCATGGAGGTTTATGGCTATATATTGGAAATGTGCCACAATTTTAACAACCACTAATTAACCAAGAAGCATTTGTCAAGCCCCTACTATTTGTCAGGGTCTGTGGTAGTTCCTGGGGATACAACAACAAAAAGAGATTAAATTATCTCTGTTTTAAACTGCTTACATTCTAACATTTAGAGAAGAGGCATGGTAGAACGGTGTGGTAACTGGGACTGAAAGTCAGAAGATATGAGCTCTGGGCCTGTCTCTGCCCCAGCTAATCATTAAGTTAACTTCTCTACGCTTCAGTTTCCTTGAGTATAAAATGAAAAGATTGGAATTGGTCACTAGCCCATCTGCTAGAATTCTCAGAAAGAGTATAGGTTTTGGGAAATGGATGCTTTTAAGTAATCAGACACAGTGACAGGTAAGAGCTTTCTATCAATAGGGACATTGAAAAATGTTAAAAGAACAGAACTATGTTCCGGTACAATATAGCAATGAATGGTCATAATCATAGCTCTGGGTCATCAGAAAAAAGATTAAACTCTTTTTAGTATTGTCTGCGTAATAAGGTAGGGGAGTATATAATGCTCTTTAGAAAGATTTCCATCAAACAAAGGTAAAATAATCTTCACAAAAGGCTCTTGGCCCTTGAAATACGTAAGCTTCATTTATCTAGATTGTTCATTTATGTGAAAGTATTCATTCCTCATTAGTCCTGGACAAATAGGTGTTACCTTACTTGCTTTTTTTCCTATTTTACATAATTACTTATTCTTTTCATCTTCATGTACCACTAGGTTGTGATTTATTTCTTCAAGGCCCCTAATGCCCTAGTGCTTCCCTCTGGTCAATGGATTAGCACATTTTACATGCAGTTTGGTGATGAGAGCTCAATGTGCTCATCTTTGTTTCTCTTCTCTCTTCAAAAGCCAGATAAAAAAACATAAGCATATAAAAGTAAGGATTTTTTTATACCTAACTTGAAGCAGTTTCTTTGACTGTTAAGTATCCTTTTGAAGTCTAACTAAAAACTATGCATGCCTTACCAGCTGCTGCAAATTAAAATATATATTCTTTTCTCAGCTCAAACTGAGGAGGGCAGGTGTAGACAATATATCTCTTTTCTACCGAAGAGGACGCACATACTACCATGAATGTTTGTCTAATTATGCAAACTTGGCAAAGCTGATTCTTTAGCTTTCCACCAGTTTTTTGGCAAATTACACTAGTGGAGGAGAATGAAATATATTTTGTACCTTAAGGGAGAGCCATAAAATTGGAGACATGAAAACTGAACATATAGTAAATTTTCAAGACATTCATTCCATGATTTCTCAGCCAAATGTGACTCAGTTTTCCTGGATCAGTAAAAGAAAAGTTATATGATTTAAAAAAAATACATCTTACATAGCCTCTCAGTTCCTCAGTTTACCAGCATTAGAAAATTAAAATTGTGAACCACAGAATGGGAATGGACTTTAAATGGCAGACCAGCCCAATCTCCATGCTCACTCCATTCTGAGCTTTTTTTAATATAATCATGCTTGCCAAGTAATCATTTAGATTTTGACAAAAAAAGAACCAACAACAACAAACATCCATGAAAGGGGCTTACTTGCTCATAGGATGGACCATTTCATTTTCAGATCAACTTTAATTGGAAGAAATATTTTTCTTTGTATTGAATCAAAGTCTTCCTCTTCATAACTTCAGAGAGCCATTTCTTATCAGTCAACAGTCAGTCAACAAGTATTTATTAAGCTCCTACTGTGTGCCAGATATTGTGCTAAGTGCTGGGGATAAAGGCAAAAAAAGTTCCTACCCTTGAGGAGCTCCCCATCTAATGGAAGAGACAATATTCAAACAATTATGTATACACAAGATTAATTAGAATTAACCAACAGAGGGGAGGCATCAAAATTAAGAGGGATTTACAAAGGCTTCCCATAGAAAATGAGATTTTTAGTGGAAAGAGTACAATACTTGGAATATGAAGACCTGATTTAGAAAACCAGCTGCACTATCTTGCTAGGCTGGTGATTCTGAGCAAGTTTTCTTAATGGTAAATTTTGAACTAGATGACTTTAAAACTCTCTTTCACTAATATGATATGATGATTTACTTGACTAATCCTAGAAAATCAACTAACAGCATTAGCAAAATTGTAGAATATAAAATAAACTCATGGAAATCAACATTTCTATATTATACCAACAAAGTCTAGCAGCAAAAGGCAGAAAGAGAAATTGCTTTTAAAATAACTGTAAATACTTGTGGGACTCTCTTACAAGACAAACCCAGAAACTATACAAACACAATTATAGAAAACTTTTCACACAAATAAAGTGAGATCTAAATGATTGGAAAAATAGTAATTGCTTTCAAGCAGGCTGACAAAAATCACAATTTGACCTAAATTAATTTACTTATTCAGTGCTGCACTAATCAAACTACATAAAAGTTTTATAGAGCTGGAAAAATCATCTAGAAGAACAGAAGATCAAGGATATCAAGGGAATTAATGAAAAAAAAAGTGAAGGAAGGTGGCCTAGCCATACCAGATCTCAAACAGTATTATAAAGTGACAATCATTAAAACAAGATGTTACTAGCCAAGAGACAGAGTGATGGATCAGTGGGATTGATTAAGTACACAAGACACAGTAGATAATGATCATAGCAATCTAGTGTTTGATAAATCCAAAGACTCCAGGTTTGGGGACCAGAATCACTATCTGACAAAAACTGCTGGGAAAACTAGAAAGCAGTTTGACAGAAACTAGGTATAGACCAACATCTCACAACATATACCAAGATGAGGGCAAAATGGGTACATGGTTTAGGCATAAAGAGTGATACTATGAACAAATTAGGAGAGCAGAAAATAGCTTACCAGTCAAATCTATGGAGAAGAGAAGAATTTATGACCAGACAAGAGATAGAAGGTATTATAGGATACAAAATGGATAATTTAGTCTTTTTTTTTTGGAGGAGGGAAGGCCGGGCAACCGGGGTTAAGAGACTTGCCCAAGATCACAGGTAGTAAGTGTTCAGTGTCTGAGGCTAGGTTTGAACTCAGGTCCTCCTGACTCCGGGGCTGCTGCTCTATTCATTGCACCATCTAACTTCCCCTAAAATGGATCATTTTGATTGCACAAAATTAAAAAGTTTTTGCACAAATGCAAAATGCATCCACAATTAAAAGGAAAGCAAGAAACTGGTGTGTGTGTGTGTGTGTGTGTGTGTGTTACAGCAAGTTTCTCTAATAAAGGTCTCATTTCTCAAATACAGAACTGAGTCAAATTTATAACAATACAAACCATTTCCCAATTGACAAATGATTAAAAGATATTAACAAGCAGTTTTCATATGAAGAAATCATAGCTAGCTATAGTCATATGAAAAATTGCTCTAAATCACTATTGATTAGAGAAATGAAATTAAAATAACTCTGAGGTACCACCTCATTCCTATCAGATTGGCTAATAAGATAGAAAATGAAAATAACAGATGTTGGAGAAGGTGTGGGAAAATTGTAGCACTAATGTAGTTTTGGTGGAGTTGTAAGCTGATCCCACCATCCTAGTGAGCACTCTAAAACTATAGGGCCATAAAGCTGTGCATACCCATTCACCCAACAATACCACTACTAGGTCTATATTGCACAGAGATTTTTTAAAAAAGGAAAAGGGCCTATATGTATGAAACTATTTCTAGCAGCTCTCTTTGTGGTGGCAAGGAATTGGAAGCTGAGGGGATACCTATGAATTGGAAAATGGCTAAACAAGTCGTGGTATACAGTTGTGATGGAATGCTGTTGTGGTATAATAAATGATGAGCAGAATGCTTTCAGAAAAACCTAGGAAGACTTACATGAACTGATGCAAGGTAAAGTGAACAGAGCCAGGAGAACGTTGTACACAGAAACAGCAATCTCCTAAGACGATTAACTGAATTACTTAGCTATTCTCAGCAATACAAAGGTCTGGGACAATTCTGAATGATTTATGTTGAGAAATACTATCCACTTCCAGAGAAAGAACTGATGGATTCTTCAATGAATCTTGAAGTATTCTTTTTTTAACTTTATTTTTTCATGGGATTTCTTTTGGTCTTTCACAACATGATTAATATGAAAATATGTTTTGCATGACTGCACATGTATAACCAATAACAAATTCTTGCCATCTCAAGGCAGAGTGAGGGGAAGAAAGGACAGAGAGAATTTGGAACTCATAGATCTTTAAATTGAATGTTAAAGTTGCTTTTTACATGTATTTGGAAAAAAATGTATTAAAATCTGTTTCGCTTCTGAAAAAAATTATCTTTCAGCTCCAAGTTGATGATCCTGTGACTTTGATCTTGAGGTCCAAGGTTTTCCCTGAGGTTTCTTCTCTTCCCCTAACTGATCTGAGGGCACATTTCATGGTGATTGATCCAAGTTAATTTTGTGATATTTGCCCAAAGCATGTTTTGTGATATTTGTCCTCAAGTCTCTGGTTGGAATGACATGTTGAACCTAGAAACATGCAATTCTCTTATAGTCAGTTTAAAAGAAATCACTTTCATGAGTATAAAATGGCATGACTAGACAATCGTTCATGTGAAAACTATTTTGGGGATTGAGCAGACTATTAACTCATTATAAGTCAATATGTAACATCAAAGGAAAATAATAATAATTTTAAAAACCCACAACCTAAATAAAACCCAATGCAATATTTGATTATATTAAGAACCATGGAGTCCAGAATGAAGGAGGTAATAAGCCTACATGCTCTACTCTAATTAGACCATATCTAGGGTACTGGTCACTGCAGAGAGGAGACTGATAAGCTGGAACACGGCCAGAGGAAATCAACCAGGATGGCAGGATGACTGAGATCATTCCATATAAGTACAGGTTGAAGGAACTGGAGAAGGGAAGATCTGGGGAAATACAATAAATGTATTCAAATAACTCTATCAAAGATGGATCAGATTTATTCTTCTTAGATCCAGAGGTCCGAACTTGGAGCAATGAGTAGCAATCTAAAAGAGACAAATTTCAGTTAGATATAAGGAAGAACTTCAAATGATTCTAGTTATCCAAAAATGAAATGAATTGCCATTAGAGGTAATTCTCCTTCATTGACTCTGCTGTAGAGAGGTCCACAGTCAAAGTCCTGAGTAAACTGGATGACCTCTGAGTTCCTTTCCATTGACAAAATTTGTGACTCTGTAGTTCTGTAAAAATAATATTTTTTTCAAATCAAAATAGCTTTTAAAAGCACTAGCAAAGATTGTTTTGTTAAAAATCCTTTTATAAGTGAAAATCATAACGTTCAGATTAATTTGTTTGGTATACAAAAATTTTCTCATATCAGTTTTTGTTTTTGTTTTTAAAGGGATACACCTATATATCGGTGAAACAAAGCATACTATTATTTCTGTTTAAGAATGTAAGTAAAATGCCAGGCTGTCTCACTAAATTTGTGATAGATGATTGCTTTTTAATTAGTCTACATTGATAGAATAAGACTAAAAAGGACCTTAGTGATCATGTAGTCTAATTCTAATGAATAACCTTGGGCTGAAAAAAGTAAAACAACTTGCCCAAACTAACACAACTTATTCAATAAAGTCAATGCCAAAACTTGATTTCAAATTTCCTTACTTTTCCATTACATGAAGACCTTCCTCCTCCCTTTAGAAAAATGTATTTTTGATACCTTTGGATTTTATAATACCTACATTTGCAAACATATTCTTTCCCTAGCCCTCTCCAGAGGGTCATCCCTTAGAACAATTTAAAAAACTGAGCAAAACTACCCAAACGCGTGAACCGAGTCATATTCATGGAGATGAGTCTTCTCATCTCTTCCTCAGATCTAATTACATAGTACATTATAATTACAGAGTATGCATTACAAATTACCTTTTTAAGTGAATTGTGAATTTAAAATGATTCATTAAAGCACCATAAAAAGTATTTTAGATTATTAAATTTTAAAAATTAGTTTACCTTTTCCTACATCCAGAAGGGACTTCTTAAGTGAGATATTCCAAACATTGACTATTAAAGTGTTTTTTTTTTAATTTTCTAAAATTATTTTTCAACATGTAATTTATTTTTAAAAAATTTTTTTCAACTTTCATCTAACTCAAATAAGTTAAAGAGTGGTTTGTTTTCTTAACTATTGTTGATTTTGTTTTCCCCCAAAGGAAGAAAAAGAATCCCCAATAACATCCACAACAATAATTCTGCATATTTTAATTATAATGAAAACCATTTGGAAAGGTAAACAGTAAAAGGAGATATTAAGTTGAAAGCGATTTGAGATATTAGTCATAATGCATCTTAATGGGAAGACGACTCAAGATAATAAGCAGATCTTATTGTTTCAAGCATCTAGGTTGTAATAGTGGCAGAATAAACACTGAAACGCTGAGTAATGGAAATTGCTAATAAGCTTTCTTTTTAAAAATTTTTTTCTTATGGGAGGGGGAAAAGTAGAGCAATTGGGGCTAAATGACTTGTCCAAGGTCACACAGCTAGTTTTGTGTTAAGTGTCTGAGGCCAAGATTTGAACTCAGGTCCTCCTGACTACAAGGCTGGTGCTCTATTCACTGTGCCACTTAGCTGCCTTGATAAGAAGCATTCTCGAAAGAGGTAATTAACATACAACGAAAACCAGAATGTAAATACAGTAAAATTATACATTTCTAGAAGATTTGTGTTCATACTATGTAAAGCATTTTCAAACAGAGGTAAACTTTTCACTTTACCCTCTCATTTCTTGATATTTTAAAGCATTTTTATTTCTTGCAAATTATTCAGCTGGGCTGGGTGTCCTCTCCACTATCCAAGATCTTTGGGAGATGAAGTAATTGAAATCTTCAAGTCAACGGGGCCTATGTTACTTTTGAATTTCTCACAATAAGTGTAGTGTTTCCTCCTAATCAACCATTCCAAGATTGTAATCTGTTGGTAATGTAGTTTTACAAGTGAAATTCTATGGCAATCCAGAAAATACTCACTCCTTTCTCTCATTTTAGAGATGAAGGAATAAGCACAAAGAAATTAGGTGATTTCTCTTCCTTACAAAGTTCTTTTATTGTTGTAGGTAGTACAAGTAATAGTTTTGTCATTTTATAGATGAGGACATAGACCTAGAGAAATAAATGAATCTTCCAAGGTTATACTGCTAGAGGTAAAAGATCCAGCTTTTCTTCCAAGTCAGTAAACCTATTCAAATCCCAAATCTGCTATTTACCTGTTAGGTGACATTGCACGAAACACTTAATTTTTAGCAAGCTATGTAGCACAGTGGATAGAGTGCTGAGCCTTGCACCTAAAGTCAGGAAGACCTGAGTTTGAATCCAGCCTCTAACACTTACTGGCTATGTAACTCTGCGCATGTCACAACCTCTGTCTGCCTCAGTTTTCTCAACTATAAAATAGAGATCATAATAGCACCAACCTCTGAGAGTTGTTGAGAGAATCAAATGAGATATATGTAAAATGCTTAGCACAGTGCCTGGCACATAGTAGGGGCTCATTCTGTTCCTCTCCATTTGTAACACTGTTGGAACAATGCCTTACACATAGTAAACTTTTTAATAAATAACTTTTAAAAAATTTATTCATTCCTTCATCCTCCAGGACTCTATTTCCTCATCTTTAAAATGATGAGGTTGAACTCAATGAATTCTAATGTCCCTTCCAGCATTAAATCCTATAGTTTATGGCCTTTTGATGCTAAATCCAGTAGTCCTTCTACCTAACGACCTCTGTCGGAAGAAAAGTGAGTAGATTCATTATTTTCTAGTTCCACAGTGAAAAATTATTTATAAGCTTAAGAAAGACTTCATAGCTAGATTACATCTATAGTATCAATGAATGAAATTTTTCTGTAAACCTCAATTCTTGTTAAGAATGTGTGAAATTCCATCTTGGAGGTTCTTATTTTGTAGTGGATAAATCACTAAATTTGGAATCAGGGCCACCTGGTTCAAATCCCAACTCTGAGATTTATTACCCAGGTGACCCTGGGCAAGTCATTTACTCACTGTTTCATAGGATTATAAATGTCAAGTTAGAAGGAAGTCCTCTCATTAGTGCAGTGAGGTTCATATTAAGTAATGGATATAAGTGAATTTACAAACTTTAAAAGGCTATATCAATGCCTGCTACTGCTGCTGTTAACCTATAGTCTCCAGGCCTCCACTCTGTTCATAACTTCATACCTAGCCCTCTACTGCACTGTACTGAGCTCAATCCATGTTTATAGAGCAAAACAGGTATATGTTGATAAATGTTTAACCACTAGCATGAGGAAGAGGGGAAAAGGGAGGATTTATGCACACACTTTCAAATTTAATCTGAATTATTAAACTTTTTCAAGTTTAGACAAACCACAAAATAACAAATCAAGCCCGGATTTGGAGTAATTGCCCACAACTGAGATAAATGCTCAGAATGAAAATGTAAAAAATCAATCAAGGAGTAAACCTGTTGGAACTGGTTCCAAACCACTCCATCCCTCCCCCCCCTTACAGAAGAAAAAGAAAAAAATAAAAATGACACCAAAAGGTTCAGTGATTCACCCAAGATTGCATATCTAGTAAGAGGTAGAGCTGGAATTTGAAGGCAAATTCTTAGACTTCAAATTCAGCATTCTTTCCACTGCCCCTACTTGACCTCCTACCTCAATCTTCAAATAAGGAGTTTGGATATAGTGACTTCTCAGATCCCTTATCTGTCATGTTTTTATTGCTTATGCATAACATGTGTCCTTAACTAATTAAGGCCTTCAAATAAATAAAAAATTGAGAATAAAAGTGAAGCTATAACTTGAATTGATGGGTTTTATAGTGATTGATCTTTTCACACACAATTTAATTCAACAAACACTGATTAAGAAATCTATGTAATATGCCACTATGTTAAATTCTGGGGATAAAAAATGGGTGGGGGGGTAAAACTAGTTCCTACATTCAAGGCACTTATGATCTAATTAGAGAGAGAGGATGTAACATATGAACAAATTATTATTATCCTAGAATGAATGTGATTAAGGCAAAGTAGAGTTTTGTCACAGTGTTTTTTGTTTAGCCCACATGTAGAAATCATTCCTCAAAGAAGTCTTATCAATTGAACTGTCTATTGTCTCTAGGTAAATCCCCTAAGTATTTTATGTTTATGGGAAAATACTCCTACCTTATACTGTACATTGTCAGCCAGTGAAAATGTTTATTGAGCACACTCAATTTAGAATATATTCAATTGGAAGCAGTGAGATTCTAAAGGAAATAGGAAAACTAAATGGTGCCTTCAGGGAACATTGACTTTAAAGTATATCAATGCTCCAAAAAATTAGCTGTTAACAGGTATTGTTACTTAATAGTCATTAATGTCCTGCTCTTGGTAGCAGTATTCATGAGAGGCATTAATTAATCATCCTTCTCTTGTAAAACTTTGGTTAACATTTATTCTGAGAAAACAATCAAGCAGAAATTATATTTTAGATAAATTTTAAAATTAGATTCATTCATCACCTAGCATGTAGTAAGAGCTTAATACGATAAATGATTGTCGATTGATTTATGCGATGAGAGCTTCCATTCTGCTTGGTATTTGAATAGTTGTAATTAAATATAATTAAATAGTAGATGAATTAACCTAGGATTGCATAGAAGGACTTTGTCAGCCTGTGAAATGACATAAATGCAGGGGAAATAAATTTTTGTTTGAATATATGTTTAAGGGCAAAATAATCAAAACAATTATTCATGTGGAAGACATGAGCTGACAGTCTGTACTTTTAATGACGTGCAAACCCACAGCACTCAAAATGATGCAACAATATAAACCATAAAATGAATACTGTTGAATACTGAAGACTGCATTATATTTTGCCATAGTACCTCATGAAAACTATTGGCTAAATCACAAAGAACCAATGATCTACATTGATATTAGGAATAGTCACCTGAACTGATCCAAAGATTAAAAAAAAATACTGAAGTATATCTATAATGGATGAAAGACTGTAGCAATTTGAAAAATTAGATGATGGGATATAACAACATCTATTATAGTAGAACTTGACATGTGCTTCTATCATTAAAAAAAAATAAAGTATTCTGCCTTTGCAAAATAAATCAGATACCAAGCCAGCTAGGTACATACAAGGTCCTCCCCCTTCTCCCACACATGTGCATGCCATACACACACACACACACACACACACACACACACACACACACACTGCAAAGTCTTAGTTTAGTTTTATGCTTT
>CM053588.1:225007602-225026510 GCA_028646515.1 Pseudochirops corinnae
TATATATATATATATATATATATATATATATATATATATATACACTCACAAATATATACACACATATACTAACATATGTATGGATGTATGTGTGTATGTATATATACATACATATATACACACACACACACACACATATACATACAGCAAGCTACAGAGAAAACATCCTTCAACCTACAACTAATATAATGAGTTGTCTTTCCAATGACAGGCTAGTCCATGAACAAGAGGCATAGTGTCTATCACTGGGCCTATGCTTGAAACCTTTTAAATTTAATAGACCTCATAAGAGCTTGTTTTTGACTGGCCTTACTACATACACAGTAAAAACTAAGTAAATGAATAATATATGATATATAGACTCTGATAAGCAATTGGATGGACAACCCATAGAGATAGATATTTACATAAATACATACATGCATACATACGTAACTGGAATTAGCAATTTTCCTTGGTAAATTGAGCAGGAGGCTATAAACCAATGAACATGAAAACCTGGGATTCAAATTCCCTTGAATAGAGGTCAGGCTCTTCCAGAGCCTGGACAAACTATGAATATAGGTAAAGGACAGGGATTGGCATAAGTTACCAGTCTCTGTGGCTTTAGCCAAATGATACCTAGCTAGCCACTGTACTAAACTAACCAGTATTCAGGAAGAAGTGATTCACACCCGATGAACTATTGATTTTTGAGCAGGCTACAATTGTTATTCATCTAGGTGCTAATCCTGCATGTTGGAAGCACCACAGAAAGAATATATTCTCCTTCCCATGACTATTATAAAATAATGAGTCATTTCATAGATATAGTAGAAAAAAATCTCTTAGCACTTAACAAATGCAGACTTCAGATGACCTCCAGTGTACTAGGTAATCACTGAGATGATTTAGAGACCTGTACCTATCGATGCATATCCTAGCCAAGAGCTTTGTTTTAAAGTATTAGATGAGAATATTTGTTTTGTTTTGTTGTTTTTTTGTCATTGTTTTGTTTTTTTACACATAGTAAGCTCTATATAAAGGTTTATTATCTTCCTTATTCCAGTTAAAATGCTGACATCATCATCTTCATCATCACTATTGTTATCATTATTATTAATGTATCTATTTAATTCAATCTCGTCAGATTCTGAATTTACAATTTACATTTGGTACCAGTATTACCCTGACCTAAGACAGTCATCCAGGAAGAAAAACTTTTTTGTACAAAACTAACTACTATAATAAAAATACCTGATAACTTCAAAACTTAAAATTGGGTCAGAAAACTCAGAACTTTATGGAGGAGGGAACTTTTGAGGTGGGCTTTAAAGAACATACAGAAATTTAAAAGGTGTAGGGGCAGCTAGGTGGTACAGTGAATAGAGCACTGGCCCTGGAGTCAGGAGGACCTGAGTTCAAATCTGATCTCATACACTTGACACACTTACTAGCCATGTGACCTTGGGCAAGTCACTTAACCCTAATTGCCCTACCTTTCACCCTCCAAAAAGAATAAAACCAAAACTGAAAATTGCTTCACTTCCTCAACCAACTCAGATCACAACCCTCTATGTCTTAGTAGATTGTCTCAATAGTTGCAAAGGTTAAAAATGTCAGCATCCTGCCTGCAGCCAGCTTGGTGATGAACATTTCAGAACTCAAAGACTTTCAAGCACAATGGAGTCTGGCAGAACTTGCCTTTGAAAGGTCAGGTCAGCTCCTTGACCTCTACACCATGATGTGGCATCAGAAGAAGACTTTAATGAAAGAATAATAACAATGACACACTTCACATATTTTCTAATTTGACTAGATTTAATAGATGCACTGTTTTCTATTATATATAAACATTAAGGAATTTTCCTTAGAGAATAGAAAGTAAGTTTAAGAGGAACCACAAATGTTTCTAAAAGGGGAGAGGGAAAAATGTTGTTAATGCCTTCAACTTATATCATTTTAGAAATCACCATGTTTTTATTTCTGAATACAATTTAATTGCCAGCTTCTATTCATCCTCTCCCTCCTCCATATTTGTCCCCAGCTTACAATTGCTAGTATTAGTTGAGTTTATAAAAGGTGTGGTCTGAGTAAAAAGAATGCTTCTTGTTTGAACTGGCAGATTCTTAATATTAATTCTTGAGTGGGTTTACCACTGCTTGGCATTGATCGCACAACTATGTTTTGTATCATGTTTTGGGCAATCATTTTGCCATGGGGTGACATTTAGCATTTTCTCTCCAAAGGGGTTTCTGATTCATTCATTTGCTTCCCAGTATAATGGGTTGCATGCTGTTAAATATAATAGCATCTTATACCGTGTTGCTGGCCAGGAGCCCTATCTGACTTCATAACTTCCCAAAAGAGACAGAGCTGCTTTTTATTCTTTGCTATAGAGGAATTTGGAAAATATTAAAAATTTAACAGCCAAATAGACTCCCATGAGTGACTGTATTCTCAGGAACAAAAAGATGTCTTATAATTTGTAGTACTGAGAATGAAAGTTCAAAGGTCACCAGTTTTGATCCTGGGTTCCCTGCTGTTGCTTATGATAGTTTTCCACTAACTCATGTTCATCCATCATCAAAATAAAGTGTTTGTTAAAAGAAAGTTATGTACCAGGAAGGTCAGATACCAAATTCTTGTTTCTAGGAGATATTGTATGACCATTCTGCAACAGGGATTAGAAGAACACAGTACTGAATACAAGAGAAATATCACTGGATTAGTCAAAGATGCAGAGGAGAACAGAGAAGATAAGAATGTATTCTCTCTTCTGAGCATCACAATTAGCTGTGTAAGGTAGATGCCAATGGAGAGGATATGCACTTACATGAAAGAAAGAAGAGATAGTGTTAAAACTGACAAAATGGGTAAGAATTGGAATATGAATGTAGTGAACAGTCAATAAACACCTACCATAAGCTAAGGATAATGCTAAACACTGAGGATATAGATATGAAAAGAGAAAGTCCTGACTTATAAGGCTTAGTTTATGATATCATAGAGGAAGATAAAATATAAAAGGAAACTGAAAAGTAAGTGGAAGTGAGGGGGGAGAGGAGAAGTCAGAGAAGTTTTAAAGTAGTGAGAAATGGGATGTCTGAGCTGAGCTTTCTTCTTAAGTGAAAGTTTGGAGTTCATGGTCTGCCCTTTAATCAGAGAAGCAGAAAGATGCTCAGGTGGAGTCCCAAGGCTAATGAGATCTTATAGGATGATGAGATTATGTCAGTAATGAGCTTCCTGAGGTATAGTGAAGTTTGTCAGAAAAGTCCCCAAAACTGCAGCCAGGTGAGAAGTGAGATGTCTGGATTGAGTGCTCTCCTTAAATAGAAGGATATGGATATAAAAGCAAGGAAATCAAAATGCAAAACACCAAGTGAGTTCATAAGCTGATCTGTGTACACATATATCTATCTATTGATAAATATGCATAATATCACACATAACACATGAGCACATTTTAGCAATAAAACACATTTATGTAAATATTAACGTAGGTGTCATGGCTCTCATACATCAAAAATAACAAATCCCTAAGTGGGCCAAGTAGACTGCTCACTTTGAGGAAACAATAATAGCTATATAAAAACATTGAATCTATTTGCTCTCTTTCCAACTAATCCAAAGTTCAACTTTTGAAGAACTATTTCTTTGTCTTTCAAAAGCATCAAAACCAAAGCTTAAAAGCTATTTCAAATTTATCTTCTAAAGAGTTAATTGTTTTATCTTCTGTTCAGCTAAATTCAACTATAACAATGGCTGTATTTGTTACTAATAGTTCCCTTACAAAGTGGGTTGACACTTGGTTGGTTTTGAAACATTCAAAATGGTTCTCTTACCAGGGTCCTCATCTACTCATTCTTTAAACTAAAGATATCCCATATGGGATCACGACCCACAGTTTAAGAAGTGCTGAAGGGGTTGCGAGTGGAAAAAGTTTAAGAAGCCCTGCTTAGATCATATTTAAAGCCTGGAATTTCAGTGAAGTCAGAAGCAAGTCCCCAGTTGTGGCCTGTTCTACTGAAGGTCAATGAGGTCAGTGTTTAAGAGAAGCTATTAAATGCCTAAAATGTGCACACTGTGGTTTTCTCATTATATCTATGCAATGATTCATAATGCATTGTATGCTTCAGGGGAAGGGGCATTGATTCTGCTTATATTGCTTAGTCTATCAAAATTGGGATGTACTTGTCATGAGAATTTTTTATTTACCTTTTATTATTCAGTATCCAGGGACATTCTGCAATTTTTGTTTGACTAAAAATTTCTTTTAATATTAAGCTCACTTGACCAAAATCTGTCTTAGAAGAAGTGAAATTTTACTTAGGAGACTTAAACATTCTTTATATAAGAAGACAGAGGAAGAGTCTCAACTGTCCCTAATTTCTTGACAACATATAAATCTTCCTCCTCAATCAGTCTATTTGTGAATCTTCTAAATGTAGTTTAATCTGTAACCTGACTTAGTTTACTTAGAATTTGATAAAATTTGTTTTCTTAGGGGATATATGAGATTAATATTCTTTAACTAAATTTGTTCAACTTTTATGACATTAAAGGAAGTATGGAGTTATGAATCTATCTTCTCTTGAACTTTTCTGGCCAAAGAGGAATGTACAAGATTTCAATATGTAAAGGAATTATTTTTCTGTCACTGTAATGTAAGTTTGTCTATAAAAAAAGCTTGTTAGGGGGTGGCTAGGTGGCTCAATGAATAGAGCACTAGCCCTGGAGTCAGGAGGACCTGAGTTCAAATCTGGCCTCAGACACTTAACACAAAACTAGCCATGTGACCTTGAGCAAGTCACTTAACCCCAATTGCCCTACCTTCTGCCCTCCTAAAAGCAAAAACAAACAAACAAACAAAAAACCTTGTCAGAATTCTCATAATTGTTCAGATTTTCTCTGAGGCACAAACCTATGTTTGGGCATAATAATAAAACTTATTTACCTCCAAAATTTCTGCATTGCGGTAAATATGTATTTGGTAGTAGTTACCCACCACATAAACTCAGAGAGGAAATATTTCCCCCATGGAATATTGAAGGATCAAAATAGTCTGAGAAAGTAATCAGGAATTGGGGTCTATTATCTAACAGGATCAGAAACATTGGGCTCATGATCAAGGGTAAAGAATAAGCATTTAATAGGAAGAATCAGAATCCCTGATTCTTAATGAACAGAAATGTTGCAGGGCTAGATGTAAGCAAAAGCTGTCCCGGTTTTTGAAAAGGGGAAGAAGGCAGATACTTCAAATTAAAAGTGCATGAGTTTGATTTGGATTCTTAGTAAAGCTAAAACAGATTACTAAAAGGATCATTTATGAATATTTAGAAAAGGAAACAGGTGTTTGCTATAAACCAAAGCATATTCATTTAACATGAATCATGCCAGGTTGTACTTGCTTCCAATGTTGCTAATGTTATTGGACAAATAAAGCCAAGGAATGCTCTAGCCATATATATTGCATCTGAATTTTGAGCAAATATTTGGCAATGTTTCTCATGATAGTTGTGTGGATAAACAACAAAGGTACAGGAATGGATAAGAGTACATCTGGAAGGCTTTGGAACGAGTTGAATATGGAGACTAATTAACCAAACTTCAGTTATCAGCAGAAGCTATCTGTGCCAAAAAACAAAGCAGCTTAAAATGTCTTGATTTGCCTTGATGGTAATTTCATCCTTCAAAAGGTAAAAGAACCAATTACTATTCTCTATCTGATTCTCATCAACAAGGAAGAGTTGGCTGTTGAAGTAGAAGTGAATGAAATATGATGAGGAAGTAACTACTCTAACCTAACATATGGGATATAGAAGGACAGGGAAGCTGGGCAGGGTCTAACACGTATTTTGTAGACAGATTTCTTTATACATACATATTATATATATATATGCATGTATATATACATATATATATACACATACATATAATTTTTCCCCAATTGCATGTAAAAATAATTTTAACATTTGTTTTTTTAATAGCACTGTATTTTTCCCAATTACATGTCAAGACAATTTTTAGCATTCATTTTTATTCCCTTGCTCCCTCCCCTCTTCCTAAAATGGTAGGCAATTTGATATGTTATAAATGTGCTATTGTATAAAACATATTTTCATATTAGTCACAGTTATGAAAAAGAAAATGATCAAGAGGGGAAAATATGTGAAAAAATAAAGCAAGTGAAAAAAAATTATTCTTCCATCTGCGTTCAGAGTCCAATAGTTCTTTATCTGGATGCGGATAACATTTTCCTTTATGAGTCCTTTATACTTAGATCATTATGTTTCTGAGAAGATCTGAATCATTCATAGTCAATCATCACACAATGTCGTTGATATTGTATACAATGTTTTCCTGGTTCTGTCCATTTCATTTTGCATCAGTTCATACAAGTCTTTACAGGTTTTTCAGAAATCTGCCTGTCATTTCTTATTGTACAATAGTATTCCATTATATTCATATATTACAGCTTTTTCAGACATTCCCAAATCAATGGGCATCCTCTCAATTTGCAATATTTTGCCAACATGAAAAGGGCTGCTATAATATTTTTGCACATGTGGGTCCTTTTTTGCTTTTTGTGTTATCTCTTTGGGATATAGACCAAGTAGTTATATTGCTGGATGAAAGGGTATACCCCGTTTGGTTGCTCTTTGGGCATAGTTCCAAATTGCTTTCCAGAATGGTTGGATCAATTCACAACTCCATCAACAATGCATTAATGTCCCGATTTTCACATATGTTCTCCAATATTTATCATTTTCCTTTTTTGTCATGGTAGCCAATTTGATCGGAGTGAGGTGGTATAGCTTGGTGCATTTTTAAAGGCCTATCTCCCTTTGTCTTCTTGAGTTCAAAACAGTATTGGCTTATGGAAAAATCTATATTCCTGGGTTACTTGTGTGAATTGCTTCATTTCTTATGAGCAGAACAAAGACTGAGGCCCATGGATGGTCTTGTGGCACTAAAAGAAACACATACAGTTATCACTTCCACATGCTTCCCCCAAGATCTAGGAAATCATGTAAAATTTTTTGGCCTTCCCTTTGTACCACAGAAGAAATCTGAATTTTTCCTTCTTTTCTTGGATTTTTACAGTACCTTATTGTGAAATTTGGGTTGATATTATATAATACAATATACGTATTTCTGAGTTTCTAAATTTTTTTCTGTGTATTTTGCTGGCCTTCATATGTCATCTATGGCTCCCACAAAAATTCTCAAAAATTCCCATTTATTTCCTTATGCTAACCCATGATATATTGAAACCACAATGGGGAAAGCTGCAATGTAGAAGGGATAACTGTAGTTCACGTTTATAAAGTCCATGGGATATTCTTCTCATCTTCTACAATTGAGGGAAATGATGTGCTTAGCTCACAGGGTTGTTGGATAAGCATTTGTCAAGCATCTTATACTGGGAATTCATTTCTTGTATGAGTTGAATTAGATGAATACTGAGGCTTCTTCAAACTTACAAATTCTATCATTCAATAAGGATTAAATGAAATAATGGATTTAAAGTACTTTGTAACATATAACCTATATGGAATTGCTTTCCTCCTCAATGAAGGGGTGCTGGGGAGGGAGGAAGGGAGTGAATCTGGAACTCAAAGTTTTAAAAACAAATATTAAAGTACTTTGCAAACCTTAAACTTCTTTAGAAATGTTAGTTATTATTATTTCCTTACAGGAGAAAATACTTTCATGAGCTTAACTCTGGAGCTGCACAAGTCTTCTCCAAGGGATATGTTCTGTTTTTCAAACATGACATCCAGATCTTCCAGCCTGGTCATGGAAAGGTTGCTGCTGAGAGGAAGATAGAATTTCCATGTCATTTCTTGCTCTGACACACCATGGTTTTACTCTATTTATGGACAACTGGGATACAAATTCCTACCACACATATCCAAACCAAACAACTTGTATCTACCCTTATTCCTTACCTTATTACACAGCAAAAGAGAGGGATATAAAAGTGACCTTCTTTAGCTCTAGAAGAGTCTTATACTCAGATCAATATTCAGGAGCATTATTTTAAAAATCACAGTACAGAAATCTGGAAAAACAAACCCAGAGAAACACATTCTCATTTCAAATATTTTTTAAGAAGGTAGGTTTGGTTTTTTTTTTTCAGATGCATTGTTCCTTGTAAATTTTTCCCTGTAAAAGATGGATTTACTAACTGGAGCCATTTTCTACAGACAAATTTCAAAGCACAGGTTGTACATAGGCATTACTCAGAGGGAAAACTTTGTGGTAGATGCTATTTCAATTTGTAGATGTTAAAAACTACAGTTACAAACACACATAAGTCAAAAATTGGATCTGACTTATAATCGCCCTTTCAGATGTCTGGCTCTGAGAAGCTAAGATTTCTTCTACCATTTCCTCTGACTATCATTACTAGTAAGTATGCCAAAGAAATAAAATGGATAAGCTTCACAATTTTAATAAACAATAGGCAAAAATAATGTTCTTTGAAATATAACAGAGTAAAATATCACTATTTATCTGTGATTTTAATTCTAACCAGCATAGTATCTTGATTGCATGTTTATAATGTCAGTGGAATTTCCTTAATTATAAAATGTGGACCAAAGTTAAGTCTTATTTGTAGGTTGTGAGGTAAGCTTGTTCCTATGGACAGAAAGCTTCAAGATAACTTTCAACTAGGCCCATTAGCAAACTTCTTGGAGTTAAATATTTTTGGCGAGTGTGCTAATCTTGGCAAGATTTGCAATCTGTTTCAAGTTAGTCAAGTTTTCCTCTAGCAGCTCTGATAGTTTTTTAGGATTGTAATAGTCCCCCTGTAGGTTTTTTTTTTATTTTTTTTTGGGTGACAGCTATGGCTTCTTTACCTTGAAAGCATTGCCTTCATATTCAGATTTTAACAATTTTGTTGGAAATGGAGCATGGTTGAGTATTCAATTCTCATCAGAAGATTTGAGTCCTACATGACAGAGAGAAAAAAACAAAATACTTATCAAAAGGGCAAAAACTGAAATTGACCATTCTTCATTCATTAAATGCACATTTATTAAGCTCCTTCTGCATGTGTGGTACTAGGCAAAGTACAAAATTTAGAATAAATACCACCCTCATAGGGTCTACAATCAAGTAATGAAATGACCCAAATGCATATCATTTTTATATGCAGCACTACACTTTAGTTCATTCAAGCATTGTGAGCAGAGGAGAAAATAACCGCACCCTTCTGCCAACCTCATACCTTCTTCTACTCCTGCTATTCTTTTTCATAGATAAAGGGAAGAGGATTAATTACTTTTCATTTTGTGAATTAATCTATTAGCTATAATTTTTGGTCCCCATTAAAAAAAATCATAAAATGACAAAAGAATAGATATGCATGCTTCATTGCTAAGGGCCAAAAGTAACTAAGATATCAATATGTGACTTTTCCATAGTTTTTTGAAACTTGGGTTCAGACAGAGGGATCTTTGTTATTGAGAGAAATATGTGAACATATATACATATTTTCCTGTATATGTGTGCTTGAAGTGTGTGCGTGTGTGTGTGTGTGTGTGTGTGTGTGTGTGTGTGTGTGTGAACACTTGCTCCTGATTGTGTTTGCAGTTCCTATTAGGCTATCCAACAATGGTGCCTGGGCAGCTAGGTGGTACAGTGAATAGAGAGCCTGGCCTGGAATCAGGAAGACATCTTCCTGAGTTCAAATCTGTCCCCAGACACTTACTACTGTGTGACCCTGGACAAGTCACTTCACCTGTTTGCCTCAGTTTCCTCATCTGTAGAATGAGCTGGAGAAAGAAATGTCAAACCACTCCAACACCTTTGCCAGGAAAACCCCAAACTGGGTTATGAAAAGTCAGATACTATTGAAATGAATGAACAGCAACAAAATCCAACAATGTATGAATAATGATGAAGGAATGTGATTTTCCTCTCCCACTTAAGGGAGATATATAGCATGTATATAGAAGCATATAATGCTTCTCCTCCTTCGAATATAGGTAATTATTCCCTTTAACTTGCATATAATCAAGTAAAGAAACAGGTCCAATGACAACCCTTAACTATTTCATAATTACCACTGTTGCCCCCTTTTCCTGGGAAATTCAGAGGGACCCTATTTTGCTATTGTGAAAAACAATCAACTCTGCCAAACAGTTATGTTGAGGGTCAGCCCAACATTCAATTGGTCTGCATCATTGGACCCAGGCAGCTGAAATGGGAAAGTCAGCTGATATACTTTCTTACTCTCATTGCACATTGACACTTATTGTCTTATTGATTCAAGATGTTGAAAATACTACCTAGTGGCCTTCTTGTGAAAGTCTTGGAGAAAGATAGGATTTCTTGAAGCATAAGTATTTGTATCATGAAAAGGTCAAGTCTGAAATAATATTTTCAAAGAAAACATCCAGTCATTCATGGGTATGGGAGAGGGACCTTTTGCCAAAGAGCAGATTGCTAGCCCTGGTTCACACTGCTTGTCAACAATTAAGGGCTAATTTGATCTAAAAGGGAAAAAATAAAAGCAAGCTCTCACATTTTTCCTTGAAATTTTATAATGGTTCAGCTCCCCATCTGATGTGATAGACATGCAATTGTTATTTGGATGGAAAGAGTTAAGCTGCAATTAGATACCCTTCACATCCAATGGGCAGGAACTTCTTGCCACATATTTAGCATTTGCAAATAATTGTAGGCAGATTGAACTAGACAAGCAAACTGCAGTTTTGTTTAGTCAGGCTGCTTTTATGTAGGAAGTCATACAATAAATCACCTTCCCTCCTGCTGAGGATGCAGTACCTGAATGCCTAGAATAAACTCCAAGTTACAAAGCATGAACATTTTGCATGTCCCACGTCCTAGGCCAGCTCCCTTTCTTACTTCATATTACTGGAAAACAGCACAGGGGCAAACCCTGGAGATGAAGTAATAAAATAGGTTAGCCAAGATGGCTTTTTTTCTGTCTCTTTCTTTTTCCTGGCTTGCTTTAACTGATGTTTTTGTCACAGATGTTACTAATGACACATAAATCGCTGGAACCAATATGGAAAAAATTTTTCACAAGAAATGTTATCCTCTTAGTTTCCATGCCAGGTATAAATTGATTCCATATAGTCTTCCATCACTTTTGTTGACTCTGCTCCTTCCTGCACAGAAATTGATCTGTTTGCATTGACATCTGAGGTCCTAGATCTGCTTAGTGAGACAACTACCCTTCGCTGCTAATACTATGTTTTTCTTAAAGGGGACCAAAGTTTTTGTTTTTGTTTTTGTTTTTGTTTTTGTTTTTTAACTCTTGGCTGGGGCCAGGGAGGAGGGAAGTAAAGCTACAGAGGAAAATCACTTCTGTGTTTTCTTGTTTATTTTTTCTAATGAGGCATTATTTTTTAGCTGCCAAAAATAATTTGACTATTCAATGTCTGTCTTTGAAATCATCAAGGATTTAAATATGCAATTAATGATTTCTAAATGGCATCAGTTGCTATAAAGCTAAATAGCCCCGTTTGGTTTCCATATGTAAATGTTTCCCTCGGTACTATATGCAAACTGATTCTTCTTATTTTTTTATTCTCTACGTATTCATCTCAGCTATTTGAATGCTTCTTATAATAAAATCCTCGCTAAATGCCTTTACTGAAAGTTAGACTGTAACTGACCCAATACTTTAACTAAACTTTAGCAACACTGTCCACTCCCAGAAATTCTCCATGCAATAGGCTCTTTTCTGATGATTCATATGTCTGGGAATCCTAGTGGAAAATAAACTACTCAAACTTTTAAAAAATGGTTAATTTGGCAGTTTTACAGCACTGCATGTTTTTTTTTTAAAGGTTGAAATTAAGATAGAAATGTGAACATAGGTTGAGAAATACGTGGTAGGTTCTAGAAAACTCACTTTTTCCTTTAGTCTTTACCTAAGGATCAAAGGTATAAGGCAAAGTCATTATACCCCCCTCATATGCCTCCCCCCCCCCACTCCCCCACCATCACCAATGTCTGACAGATTGAAATGATCTCAGTTTTTCCTTTGGTTCTCTGTCTGGGGTTATTCAGAAATGTGGTAGATAATAGTTTAAGAGGCAAAGAGCAGTTGGATTATGAAGATTTCCAAACCTTTCTTGCTTATTAAACAGTATCTTCATTTCCTATACCAGCAGGTTTTCAAAAAAGATTATGTTCAGGCATCAAAGCACCTGAAAGTGTTTGCAGATATGCCACATGACCAACTTAAATAGAATCCTTTTATGATTCAGATTTTTGGGCGAAATTATATTCATCATCTTTTGAATGTTATTACAAAGAGCCACTGACTGCAAAAGATTCCTCTTGTCTGTTCCCTGTGTAAGACATTTTACTACATCCATAGCACAGCTGTCTGTGCTTTCAACTTCATTTTCTTTCTCACTACTAGGCTTTTTCTATAACCATTAGATCAAGAGGTAGGGTCTAAACTTGTAAAGATCATAAGGTCAATGATTTAGAACTGAAAGGGACCACTTGATTTAACTCCTTCATTTTACATATGAAGAAACCAGGACTCATAGATGTTAAGTGATTTGTCCAAGGTCACAAAATAAATGACAAATGGAATTCAAATGCAGGTCCAAATCTGGTGTTCTTTCACATGTACCACCTCAACAACAAAGGTAAAGATCATTTATGATATATCATGACATAAAGCATCATGCATAGGATATAAACATATCATACATATATAGTAATATATGGATAAACTTAGGAAGCAGCAAGTTTTACATATTTTCTCTCCTTCCCCTCCACTTCTCCACCAATGACCATGTCATTGGAGAGGTAGGATCAGTAGAAAAAAACAGTACCTCTAGCTAGAAGCAGAGAGGTATAGCAACAAAAGAGGGATAGAGAGAAATAATTACCTAAAGTGAGAAAGGGGAAGAGGGAAAGAAACAGCTTTAAAGATTATGACTCCTGATGGTGGAGAGGCGTTCCAGCTATAGATTTCTGAAAAGAAAAAAGTATCAGAAATTATAAGTCACCCCTGTCACACAAATTTCTTATATCTCACTACCATTGTGTTCTAAGTTTTAGCCCACTCTTTCCACCAACACTGCATGTATTTGTGGGAGGATGATCCTCAGGCTTTTGGATAAAATGTTTTATACCAATTGTTCTTAGTATTCTGTTGTTTATTAGTCATGTTCAACTCTTTGTGGTCCCATTTGGGGTTTTCTTGGCAAAGATATCAGAGTGATTTGCCATTTCCTTCTATAATTCATTTTACAAATCAGGAAACTGAGACAAAGAGGGTTAAATAATTTGCCAAGGGTCACACAGCTAGTAAGTGTGTGAGGCCAGATTTGAGCTCATGTCTTTCTGACTCCAGGCCCAGAACTTTATCCACAAAACCACATAGCTGCCCTGTTCTTAGTAAAGACCTTAATGAATACCTTTACTGAAAGCTAATTAAAGCTACTCATTTATTGTTAATGAGAAGCACACTGGTGGGGGTTCATGAGCTACAGTTCTAGGACTAGCAACCCACAGGATTATCCCAAGAAGTAGCAGTTATCATCTATGGACCCAGTCACTGAATGCAAGTTGCAGGAGTATCCCTGGAGAATGTATCATATATAAATATTCATGTACATTAATGTATGGCTATATGTGTATGTATGTGCACATAGATGTGGGATTTAAACCCAGGTTTAAATTCTGGTTCCAAGGTCAACATTCTTATCTACTGCCATGTGACAGCATAATATAGTAAAGAAAACGTAGCCAGGAAGATTTTGATTCAAATTTGACCTCTGACACTTTCCTAGGATTTGACATCAGAGTACATGAGTTTAAATTCCAAATTTTACTTGCTGTGGACTCAACTTATATAAGATATATACCATTTCTGGGCCTCAGTTTTCTTATTTATAAAATGAAGGGGTTTGACTAAAGGACCTAAAAGTCTATTCTGGCTATGACTCTGAAGTTCTATGGTATATGTATTGGAAGCAAACTTGCAATTTCATTGAGGATTCCCAATGAAGAACCTACCTCTATTAATGCCGATTAAAACCTTCATTCAACCTTTGGTCTTAGAGAATTAAGTGATGTGCCCAGGGTTACACAGTCAATACCTGACAGTGCCTAGATTTTCCTGACTCTGGGGCCAGTTCTCTGACCACTTTGCCTTGCCCTCTCTCCCTACTGTACAAAGAATGCTACTCAGGCAAATAGAAATAGTGACCTGCTCTGATGGAGGGAGTACGTACACTAATAAAAATAATTATTTCTGTTTCCACCTACCCTGGTCATATCATATTGGGAAGATCTTAGTACTAATCTTGCCTCTGACACTTACTAGTTACGTGATTCTGAACAGATGTTGTCCTATTGGGCTAGCAGTGATAGCCTTGGCAAGAGTTCTGAAACCCAGAGTCCTGACTTACTTTTGAATAAGAAGGTAGCCTATTAGGACCCTTCTGTATATTTTACATTCTTTACCCTGACGTGTTCATTCTAAGCAAAATTTGATGGTGCCTTTGTTGGAGGCAATGGATTCATGGAAGTACACAGCTGTCTGCCAGAAGGATGGACAATGGAATTCTCCATCCTTTGGGTCTAGGCCAGGACTCCAAAAGCATTGCAGCTGTTGGAGGCCAAGGCTTGCTTTTTGTGAAGTATGAACAGTGGCAAAGTGGGGACAAGAGAAAGCAGAGAAAGTTGGGGAAAGGAGGATTTCTTAGTTCACTCACAGGATCCAAGGTCACTGTTGCTGGCAACCAGGAGGGTTCCCAAAGAGTTTGTTCTAATGCTAGACTTTTATTGGTAGAAGAAGAGATTTTTTAATTGAGGACTGAGACAGCATAAGGGGAATTCTTCTGAGATTCTCTCCTTATTTTGCTTGTCAAAGTGTTTTAGAACATAAGGTGATAGTGAGAAGTGGAACACGTAAGTAACTGATGTACTGTTCTCACTGGGAGGACTTTAATGTTGAGAATGGGAATGAAACTAAATTATTACATTTATTTTTCTTTACCCTTAAAGGATAAAGAGACTTTATTCAGCTTGGGCTATAAATAACTTTGAGAGAAAAAGCATATTCACAAAGAAGGAATTTCCTTAATAGTGGTATAGGTCAAATTCTGTTAAAATTCCAGGGAAATAACCAATTTGGCCTTATTGCTTGAAATAATAAATAAGTGGGCAATGGATAAGTTTGTTTTGTCCCAGAGAGATTTCCATTGTGGTGGCATTTGTTGTCCTAGAAATTGACCTATAGATATTTGACCTACTAGCTAGCCACTCATAGGACTAAAATTAAACATCTTCACATCAGCTTCCTTCCTCTATTCCAATTACTTTGATAATTATTGTTTATAAGCATCATAACAGCATGATGGCTAAGGACTGGACTCTGATTAAAGTTTGTAGCAGGAAAGAAAAAATTAGTAAGCCATCTCTTAAATGTATGCTTATTTTTCTTTTTTAAATTAATTTTTTTATTTTTAATATTCAAAATTTGCTTTCATAATATTTTGAGTTCTAAATTTTTCTCCTCTCCCTCTACCACCCTCTCCCCAAAATGGCATGCAATCTGATATAGGCTATACATGTATGATAGTATTAAATATATTTCCATATTAGTTATGTAGTAAAAGAAGAATCAGAACAAATAGGAAAAACCATGAGAAAGAAAAAACAAAGTACAACAAAGAAAGAAAAAATAGTATGCATCAACTTGCATTCAGTTCTTTCTCTGGATGTGGATAGCATTTTCCATCATGAGTCTTTTGGAATTGTCTTAGATCATTGTATTGCTCAGAAGAGCTAAGTCTAACAAAGTTGGTCATTACACAATGTTGTTATCAACGTATAATGTTCTCGTTCTTCACTTCATTCAACATCAGTTCACGCAAGCCTTTCCAGGTTTTCTGAAGCCCATCTGATCACCATTTCTTGTGGAACAATAGTATGCCATTACATTTATATACCACAACTTGTTCAGCCATTCCCTAGTTGATGGCATCCTCTCAATTTCCAATTCTTTGCCACCACAAAAAGAACTTCTATGAATATTTTTGTACATGTGGGTCATTTTCCCTTTTTTATGATCTTGGGGATACAGACCCAGAAATGATATTGCTGGATCAGAGTATGCACAGGTTTTATAGTCCTTTGGTCATAGTTCCAAACTGTTCTCCAGAATGGTTGGATTACTTATACAACTTCACCAACAATGCATTAGTGTTTACATTTTCCCATATTTTCTCCAACATATATCATTTTCCTGTTTTGCCATGTTAGCCAATCTGATAGATACATCACAGTTGTTTATATTTGTTTTTCTCTAATCAATAGTGATTTAGAGTGTTTTTTCATATGACTATAGAAAGCTTTAATTTCTTACTCTGAAAACTGCCTGTTCATATCATTTGACCATTTATAAATTGGGGAATGACTTGTATTCTTATGATTTTGACTCCATTTTCTATATATTTTAGAAATGAAGCTTTTATTAGAGCCACTTGCTCTAAAATATTGTTTCCCAGCTTTCTGCTTTTCTTCTAATCTTGGTTGCATTAGTTTTGCTTGTGCGAAAACTTTTTTCATTTAATGTAATAAAAATTATCCATTTTGCATTTTATAATGTTCTGTATCTCTTGTTTAATCATAAATTCTTCCTTTCTCCATAAGATCTAAGAGGTAAACTATTCCTTGCTCTCCTAATTTGCTTATAGTTTCACCCTTTAAGTCTAAATCATGTACCCATTTTGACCTTATATTGGCATATGGTAAAAATCTATGGTGTCTATGCTTAGTTTCTGCCAAATTGTTTTCCAGTTTTCCAAGCAGGTTTTGTCAAATAGTAAATTCTTATCCCAGAAGCTGGAGTCTTTGGGCTTATCAAACAATAGTTTAGTCATTGACTACTGTGTCTTGTGGACTTAACCTGTTTCATTGATCCACCACTCTATTTCTTAGCTAGTACCATGTAATTTTGATGATTGTTATTTTATACTACAGCTTTAGATCTGGTATAGATAGGTCACCTTTCCTTGAATTTCTTTTCATTAATCTCCTTAATATTCTGGGCCTTTTGTTCTTCCAGATGAATTGTTATTTTTTTCTATAACTATAAAGTATTTTTGGTAGTTTGATTGGTATGACACTGAATAAGCAAATTAATTTAGGTAGAATTGTCATTTTATTATATTAGCTTAACCTACCTATGAGAAACTGATGTTTTTTGAATTATTTAGATATTACTTTATTTGTGTGAAAAATGTTTTGTAATTGTGTTCATTTAGTTCCTAGGCTTGTCTCCATAGGAAGACTCCCAAATATTTTATATTGCCTACAGATACTTTAAATGGAATTTCTCTTCCTATTATTCTCTCTCTAGTTTATTCTCTCTATTCTATTTTGATTCAATGTCTTCTCTTGCTGCTGGGCTTTCTTAGTAATATATAGAAATGCCAATGATTTATGTGGTCTTATTTTATATCCTGTAACTTTGCTAACTTTGTTTATTATTCCTTTTTTTATTTGTTTATTTTTAGTTTTCAACATTCATTTCCACAAGATTTTGAGTTACAAATTTTCTTCCTGTCTTTCCCTTACCCCCCCCCCAAATAGCAAGACTACTGAATATCCCTTCCCCCAATCTGCTCTCTCTTATATCCTCTCCTATCACCCCTCTAACTTCCTAGTAGGGCAAAATGGATTTCTATACCCCAGTGTATATCTTATTTCCCAGTTGCAGGTAAAAAACAAAAAAAAAAGTTAACATTTGTTTTTAAAACTTTGATTTCCAAATTCTTTCCCTTCTTCCCTCCTCACACACCACCATAAGCAATTCAATATAGGTTGCATATGTGTAGTTATGCAAAATGTTTTCATGGTAGATATATTGTAAAAGACTAACTGTATTTCCCTCCATCCTATTCCATCCCACATTTATTCAATTTTCTACTTTGATACTTTCCCTTTTCAAAAGTGTGTGCTTCTAACTACCCTCTCCCCCAATCTGTCCTCCCTTCTATCATCCCCCCTCATATCCCCTTCCCCTCTACTTTCCTGGAGGGTAAGCTACCTGGGATAAGAATTTACTATTTGACAAAACCTGCTTGGAAAACTGGAAAACAATTTGGCAGAAACTAGGCATAGACACCATAGATTTTTACCATATGCCAATATAAGGTCAAAATGGGTACATGATTTAGACTTAAAGGGTGAAACTATAAGCAAATTAGGAGAGCAAGGAATAGTTTACCTCTCAGATCTTATGGAGAAAGGAATGTTATTCCCTCCTTAAGCCAAATTCAATGAGAGTAAGGTTGACCCATTCCCTTTCATCTTCCTGCTCTTCCCCTCCATTGTAACAGTTTTCTCTTGCTTCTTTTATATGAGATAATTTACCCTATCTATCTTTTCTTATCTCCTTCTCTCATTATATTCCTTTTCCACCTCTTAATTTTATTTTTTAGATATCATCCCTTCCTATTCAATTCATCCTGTGGCCTGTCTATGTATATATACACACATATATACACACACTCTCATAGGTATTTATATACACATACACTCTCCGATATAAACTTATGTATATATGTATACATATATATATAAGAAAAGTCTCATGAGTTATAATTATTGTTTTTCAGTGTAGAAATACAAATAGTTCAATTTTAATAAGTTCCTTATGATTTCTTTTTTCTGTTTACCTTCTCATGCTTCTATTGCTTTTTGTATTTGAAAGTCAAATTTTCTGCTCAGCTCTGTTTTTTTCATCAAGAATGCTTGAAAGTCCTCTATTTCATTGAATGATCATATTTTCCCCTGAAGCATTATACTCAATTTTTCTGGGTAGGTGATTCTTGGTTTTAATCCTAGTTCCTTTGACCTCTGGAATATCATATTCCAAGCCCTTTGATCCCTTAATGTAGAAGCTG
>CM053588.1:225027010-225042480 GCA_028646515.1 Pseudochirops corinnae
TATGGAAATATATAGTGGAGCAATACTTTCTTCTTTTTTTACATTTTAATTTTAATAATATTTTTTGAATTCCATATAAAGATAATTTTCAACATTCATTTTTGTAAAATTTTGAGTTCCAAATTTTTCTCCCTCCCCAAGACAGGAAGCAATCCAACATACATTATACATGTACAATCATGCTAAATGTATTTCCATAATAGTCACGTTGTGAAAGTAGAATTGAAACAAAAGGGAAAAACTACAAGAAAGAAGAAATTTTTAAAAAATGAAAATAGTAGGCTTCGATCTGCATTGAGGCTCCATAGTTCTTTCTCTGGATGTGGATAGTATTTTCCATCATGAATCTTCTGGAATTGTCTTAGATCATTTTGTTGCTGAGAAGAGCAAAGTCTTTCATAATTCATCATTGTACAATGTTCTCCTAATTCTACTCACTTCACTCAGCATCAATTCATGTAAGTCTTTCCAGGTTTTTCTGAAATCTGACTGCTCATCATTTCTTATAGCTCAATACATTCATATGCCAAAACTTGTTCAGCCATTCCCCAACTGGTGGGCTTCTCCTCAATGTCCATTTCTTTGCCACCACAGAAAGAGTTGTTCTAAATATTTTTCTACAACTGGGTCCTTCTTTTTCTTTTTATTATCTTTTTTGGGATACAGACCTAGTAGTGCTATTGCTGGATCTAATGGTACACATAGTTTTATTGCCCTTTGGGCATAGTTCTAAATTGTTCTCCAGAATGGTTTGATCAGTTCACAACTCCCACCAACAATGCTTTAGTGTTTCAATTTTCCTATATCTTCTCCAGCATTTATAATTTTCCTTTTCTGTCATAATATCTGATAGATGTGAGGTAGTATGTCAGAGGTGTTTTAAGACCTGCATTTTAAAGTCAATAATAATGGCGCCAGAAGACAAAATTTGAACATTAACATTATTTCCAAAAGATGTATCTGTCCCTTTGAACAAAATTTAGACTGTCTGGCACTTTTGCATATCTTATAATGTTCTACCACATACATTTTGATAAACAGAAGGCTAAATTGTTCATGTATTATGCAAGTTTTCAAACTTTTGTCACAAACAATCCAAATACATTGAAATAATATTACCAGTGATACCACAGATTGGAGGCAAGATAGGTACAAGAAATAGGTTATGGATTATGACTTTCTTTTACATTTGTCAAAGTTGGTGCTGTAGAATTAATCAATGGGGATAGTAAAACAATGAATGGAAATCTTATAAGGGGTATAGAGGAAGTGTACTGTGATGAAATGACTAATATATTTGGAATTAGAGCTTTCAGTTTCCCTCCATTTACACATTCAGGTTTTCTGACTCTATATCTCACACTCTTACTATTAAATTAAGGCACTATTCATTTAAGTTGAACAGTGAGAGAGATTTTGTTTTGAAATGCAAGTTTATTCTTTATTCCTACTATCAATAGTACTATACTTGGAGTGTGTTTTACATTTCTAACTGCACTTTCATCAAAACACAGTAGTACTCTGCACTTATTAGGCCCCTAAAATGTTTGCTGAATTGAATTTACTAATTTAATCCTCACTACAACCATGTAAGATGAGAATTTTCTGAGGTCAGCCTAGACGTGGCTCAATATGGGTGAGCAGTAGGATGTCACAGCCAAAAAGCTAATGCAAACTTGGGCTTTGTCAATAAAGAATAGTTTCCAGAAACAGGTAAATCCCACTGTCCTCCATGCACATTAAAATTAATATAGAATATTGTGCTGAACTCTGGGCACCAATGTTTAAGGAGGGCATTGATAAACTGGAGAGTGTCCAGAGGAGGGCAACCAGAATGATGAAAGATCTGGCATTCATGACATATGAGAAGCATTTGAAGTAGTCATGTTTAGCCTGGAGAAGAGAAGAAAAATGATAGTCATCTTCAAATAACTAAAAGGCTTTCCTGTGGAGGAAAGATTAGATTGGTTCTGTTTGGCCCCAGAAACTATGGGTAAAAGTGGCAAGATGACCCTTTTAGGTTTGATGTCAGGAAGTATTCCAGACAATTAGAGCTGTCCAAAAGCAAAATGACTTGCCTAGAGAGGTGGTGGATTTTCTACCTTTGGAGGCCTTCACACAGAAGCCAGAGGACCAGCTGTCATGTATTACAGTAAGAATTTATTTTAGTTACTGGTTAGATGATCTCTGATTCAAATTCTGTGATAAATTTTCTTATGCATAAATATTGACAAATCAATAAAAACAAATTCTATGCCTAGGATAATATTCTTTTCCAAATGATTAGGTAAGGCTCATCTTCTGACTCTTTTACTCTCCTCTATGATGTCTTCCTCCCTTTTGTTGCCTTACTCATCTTTCATGGCCACATAAAGCATTTTTTAGCCAGAGCATCCTATGATAATCTTTCTCTCCTCTTGACCTGTATCACTGTATCACTTACTGTTAGATGCTTATGTTAGACAGCAAGGTCCTGATTAGTTTTAATAATGAATCCCCTGAACTGGTTGATTTATTCAGATGTCTACTGCATATTTCCATTGGTTGGTCAAAAAGTACCTCATGAGAAAGAGTGGGAATATTGAGAAATAAAGATGAAGAATAAAGAGGAAATCTGATTCCAGGGAGCAGAGGAGTTTGGAATTAATAAAACAAGGAATAAGAAGCCATGAAAGTTTTTTTTTAAAAAGGTTTTTATTGATTTTTTAAATCATGTCATCTAGATTTCTCCCTCTTTCTGAGTCCCCCCCATAGAGACACCCCTTATAACAAAGATTTTTTTCTTAATTGAAGAGGAAAAAGAGAAAAAAAAATCATCGAAACTGACAAATATATCAAATAAATCTGACATAAATCATTCATGGTGTTCCCTACATGTGGACTGCCCTCACATCTGCAAAGTAGTGAAAGGAGCCGTTATAGATTTTTTAGCAAAAAACTGTAATAATGAAAAAAATTATAAAGATTATTCTAATAACTGCAGGACACAATGAAATGAAATCAGATAAGCCTGGAGACAAAAAGACCAACTTGGAAATGGTATCAGTAATACTTCATTTCAAAAAATTGAATTTTGAACCTCAATTATCTAAAGGGGAAACAGGGAATGGACCTTCTCCAGGAGGAAGTTCCAAAGATTGGATCCTTTAACCAAATTCATATTTGCTTTTATTAAATCAAGTTTCTGAAACTAAAGACCACCCAAATAATTTTGGTCTTCTTTGAGGGCTTTATACTCATGTAAACAATAATGCCAAGACTTTTAATGAGGAAAATTACTCTTCTAAACACTCCTTAGATGTATGAAGCAGATTTATACTGTGTGTAAATACTCCTAAAAAAACCTCTCTTCACGACTAGCAGCATCTTTCTTTTTGTTGACATCAACAGTGAGTTAAAACCAGCTTCCTGGGAGATAGAGGTAGTTGAAGGGAAGTACGCAAGACAGACTTTTAACACTAATTTAAATTAACGACATTTTCTTCATCCCTTTCTGAAGTAAAGACAACCAACAAAATAATAACTAAAGCCCCAATTCTTAGCATTTGCCAATTTCTAAGATGTAAATGCTCACATTGAAAATATAACAAAATGGCACCTAAGCCAGTTCATGTTGGTTCCATCACACCCTTGGCTGACAGTACTGGCCTCAGACTCTCATTTATAAAATAAGGGAGTTTTACTAGATGATCTCTAAAGTTCTTTTCAGCACCAAATCTATCATCCTACATCTCAGGAACTTTGAAGTGTACACAAGAATTATTCCATCACATCCTCTAAGTTTGTTTTATTTGGGGGATCCAGAAATGACTGACTTTTTGACCTTTAATGAATGGGCTACTGAAGACATACAAAAGCCAACCAGAAAGATCTCTGCTTGGAGGCAGGGACCCAGGTGAAGCGAACACTAATGGGCAATTAGGGCTCTTTTCCAACCCAACAAAACTATCTCAAGTGTTACATGAGAATTCCAGCAAAGCAGACTCATGGAGGAAGGGACAATTTTGTGTAAATTTATGTATGCATTTGGTGGAGTGGTAGGGGAATCATTTAGGGGAAGCCTGAATTTGGGAAAATTGTAGTGCCTGTTCTTTTAACAAGACTTCCAAGGTTTTATAGCCATGAAACTAATGACAGCCCTTTCTTACTAACTCATGCATTATGCACTGATAGCTTGTGAATATTTTAAGAATTTGGAAGATAGCAATGAATATTTTTGGATAGAAGTTTCAAAACTATTCTTCAAAGGTATAGTTTGCCAATTTTACATGTTATGTCTTTTCTCGGTGGAAAATCCAGAACTATGTGCCAAAATAAAGCTTATAGCAGAGGGTCTTCCAGCTGGCCTCTAAGACTTTTTGTTTCAGATAATTAATTTTGAACCATCATTTTACTAAATGCACAGCATATATACATACATACACAGACACACACATATATATATGCACACATGATGATATTCTATAATTGCTTGAATATTTACATTTAGCTGATTTCCAAATGATAGCCACATTTTAATGAGTTATATGTATATAGACATATTATATTTGATCTTGTTAAGGCCATGTTAATAACTATGGTTCAAAATAAATGACTATAGATCAGTCCTAGTCGCTGAGAATGTTCCAACAGAGATGGCCACCTGTCAGGGCTGGTATAGAAGGGATTCTTTTGTTGAGTGGAACAGTAGACAATGATAACTCTTCCAGTTCTATGACTCTATGATTCTCTAGGCTTTGTATGATATGCATAGAGGTTTCTGGGCAGTTGTGTGATGGTAAATGTTTAAAAACCAGCCTGAGTGGGGATGGGAATGAGAAATGTATCTGTGATATATTTTAAGTTTAATCTTCACTATTAACATTTTTCACCATCTTCTTAAGTTTAGACAAATAACAAAAATAATAAACCGAGTTTTGATTTGCAATTTGTTAATGTCTGAGGTGTAACTGATCACACTGAAAATTCAACAATCTGGAACCAGCACAAACTGAAGTTCTGAGGGGAAAACTAACATTATTGAAACAAACACCATTTCGATAATGGATTATACAAAGCTTCACCCAGTGTTCAATCGTAGATGCCTCAACTGAAAACATTTCACACAACCATTTTGGTGTTCAGTTAACTGGATTTTTTTTAACACTATGGTAAAATAATAGCATAAATATAATGCTGAGAGAAATATTAAAAACTCCATAATCCTATAATCATACTTGATTTTAAAGAAGAAGGATCTCATTTTTAAGTAGATATGTATTGCTGAAGAATGAGGAAGAAACTTATGAATAACAAGCAATAATTGTTTGCTTTCAGAGAACTTAAAATAAATGTATATCCTAATTCCTTCAACTACACATTAGACCAATGAACATTAAACAGAAAAATATATAGTAAATTAGTGACTTTTCCTAGAATCACTTTTATCTGAATTCCATTGAATATAAGATGACGATGAGAATAACAACCGCAACTCACATTTATGTAGCTCTAAGGTTTGTAAATGGCTTCACATAATTCTCAGTTGATCTTATAAACTTATACTTCAGGATACCTTCTCAAGGGGATTAAGGATCCCTTAAAGAGCTCCAGTGGGTAGGAATTACATATGATGAAGGCAGAGGAGGCCTCAACATTGACTTATCTAGAGCCGTTCAGATAACAAAGCCATGAAAGAAAAAAATACAAGAAAAGGTACATTCATCAATTAGCCTTACACTTTATTCCAGGGAACAAACAAAAAATGAAACATCGTATGTTGCACAGTCTGGAGCAATTGGAAGTAATCATATACTTCTCAAGAAGAATGTTGGGAGGTAGAGATGGTGGAGCCTAGTGGATGAAGCAGAGTCCAGTGTAGGCTGGGATGACATGGGAACCAAGTAAAGATAATGGCAGAATGGAGTAGCAACTTTCTTTCCCTGCCCCTCCCCCACTCCCTCACCACTATCCTCCACCCCACCTCCTGCCATTATTGGGGAATTTCTTTTCTTCCAAATCTTTTCCTTTCCCCAAATGCTTGACGGAGGCCAAATTTCAACATCCTGGTTAAAAGTAATGGCCTGGAAGTCAGAAAAATGGGTATTTAGGACATGCTCTGACACTTCTCAGGACCAATCTTATTTCCTCTATACAATGAATGAATTGGAAAACATAGCCTTTAAGGGCACTTTCAACTTAGTCTATGAAAATTGAACTTAACTTGACTGCCTCTGTTCATACTCAATTTCAGGGAAAGCCAAATCAGCATTTTTCTGTGATGTGGAAGAAGTCTCACCTCTTCCCCAGGACCTCAGTTTCCTCTTAGGTAAAATCAAGGAGGTGGATTGATTCCATGATTCCTAAAAATCCTTTCAATTCTAATATGATATTTTAATAGGAAATGGGAAGACAAGAGTAGCTTCAAAATCCTTTTTCAATCCCTTTTTCAAAAACATCCATGTGTTTACCATAAGGTTCACCACTCAACTCTGTAACAGGCTTCTGGGATGTCAAGGGTAAAGAAACAATTAACCTTGACACCTAATTTTACAAATAATTGGTTTAAATGGGAAGCTATCAAATGGCCTGGTTCTAGGTAGGTAGGCAATCTCCCCAGCAGTAGCTTCATTTATTCTTGAGTTTCTGTTTCTGCCTCAGGGATTGGTGGCTATACCCCACCCCTAGGTAAAGCACTGTTATTAGTGTTCCTTGCTTCAGGTACCAAAAGCTCTAGTTTCTATCTTTAAAAGTGAATACCTTTGGTGTTCATAATCATCTCATAGGCTGTGAGAATGGGAAACTTCTATAGCATTACCCATGCTGGACTATATTCTGAATATGAACTTTGCTTCTTTCTGGGTCTTCTTGATCCTGAATTTATGAGCTCTAGATGACTCCAAGAGATCAAGGTGGCAATAGCCTCTTTATAAGCTATTATCTGCTGCTGTCATGAGGTCTAGCTTTCCTTGATTTCATTGCCCTTCCCCAAAATGACAAGTACACTGACTTTCATCCAGGCCTTCAAACTAGTCAATAAGTCAATCAGTCAATCCATAGAGATTTATTAAGTACCTAGAGGCATACCTTGGAGATATTGCAGGTTCAGTTCCAGACCACTGCAACAATGTAAATATTGCAAAAACATGAGTCATATGAATTTTTTGGTTCCCAGTGCATATAAAAGTCATGTTTACACTATACTGTGATCTATTAAGTCCACAGTTATATTATATCCAAAATAATGTGCATACCTTAATTAAAAAACTAATTTATTGCTAAAGAATACTAACCATCATCTGAGCCTTCTGTGAGTCATACTCTTTTTACCAGCAGAGGGTTTTGCCTAGATGTTGATGACTGTTGACTGATCAGTGTGGTGGTTGCTGAAGGCTGGAGTGACTGTGTCAATTACTTAAAATAAGAAGTTTGTCTTATAAATTAGCCAATTCTATTCACTTTAACATTCATAGGCCAATGTAGGATTATTAATTTGCTTAATTTCAACATTACTGTGTCTCAGGGAATAGGGAGGCCGAAGGAGAGGGAGAAAGATGGGGACCACTGGTTGGTAGAGCAGTCAGAACACATACAACATTTATCCATTGAGTTCTCAGTGATATGGACATAGTTTGTGGTGTTCCATAATAATTACAATAGCAATGTCAAAGGTCACTGATCACGTATCACCATAAGAAATATAATAATAATGAAAAAGGTTGAAATATTGTGTGAGCACATGCTGTTGGAAAACAGAGTGAAAGACTCACTCCATAAAGGGTTGCCACAAACCTACAATTTGTAAAAAAAAAGTCAGTATCTGTAAAGCAGAATCACAATAAACCAAGGTCTGTCTGTACTATATACCAACGACTAGGCTAAGCAGTGGAGATACAAAGAAAGACAAAGGTCAGTCCCTGATCTAAAGAAACTCAGAGTGGAATGGGGGGAAATAACATCTAAACACACACACACACACACACACACACACACACACACACACACACACACACACACATATATATAAACAAACTTTAAATAGGAAACAATCAATGGAGGAAAGGCACTCAAATTAAGGGAGAATCATACAACAAAGGGATGAAGCTAAAATAGAAGAGTCTAGTCACTAGAAGGATTTGCATTCTCAGTTCTTCCCCAACTATCAACATCTCAGACACAGACTTTTTTATTACCCTAAGCCTCAGCCTTTCAGATTCCTCCTCCCTCTCCCAACCACACACAAAGACATATATATATATATCTCCCTGAAATTTCACATATATATTTCCTGAAATAGCTCAAATATCAAAATATTTTTGTTTTTCATTTATCAGTGCTCAACCTAAATACTTCTGGTAATGAGTGCTTTGTGTCCCACTCTGCTCTTCCTTGTTCCTTTCAGGCTGAGTGCTAGATCTCAGCTCAGGAAGATTCATCTTTCAGAGTTCAAATCTGGCCTCAGTTACTTAGTAGATGTGTGCCCCTGGGCAAGTCACTTAACTCTGTTTGCCTCAGTTTCTTTATATGTAAAAATGAGCTGGAGAAGCAAAAGGCAAATTACTCCAGTATCTTTGCCAGGAGAACCCACATGGGGTGACAAAGGGTTGGACTTGACTGAAACAATTCAACACCAACAATAATACCCACAGAGATGGAACTTTGTGGGGGCAGAGCCAAGATGGTGGAGTAAAAGCAGGAACTTGTCTGAGCTCCCACACCAACCACCTCCAATACCTTTAAAAAAATGACTCTAAACAAATTTTACAGCTACAGAATCCACAAAATGACAGAGAGAAACAAATCTCCCACTGAAGGCAGCCTGGCAAGATGATAGGAAAGGTCTATCACACCAAGCCGGTTGTTGAGTGCAGTCCCATATGAGCCTAGCACTGGGGAGGCCCTAACCAGTGGCACAGACCGTCTGGAGCAGACTTCAGGAGAGTGAATTACCAGCATCTGTGGCAGTTTCCAGACTTCTCAAACCATAAACACCAAAGAGAAAGTAAAAGGTCAGTGGTGAACTCTGTTAAAACTGAGTGACAGAAGAGAACAGTCTGGCCCTTGCTCCCAGGGTGACAGGTAGCAATGACATGGTGGTTGTAGCTGCTGCCAAGTGGCTGCCTCCAGAGCTCCTGGCCTTCAGATCATAGAGAGACCAAGTGATCATTTAGAGGGAAATCACTCTAGCTTTGGCTTTCTTGGATCTGGGTCACAGTCTTGAGTGGTGGTTGTGGGGTATATGGCCACTGTGCCAGAGCTTGTAGTGGCTGTAGAGAGTGTGCCCACCTTATAGCTTGGACAACAACTATGAAAACCCTAACTCTCTCCACTTTGGAAGCAGAGTTCTACCATGGCACAGAGCTCAAAAGTCAAGTAATTGGCTGACAATATAAGCAAGCAGAAGAAGCACAATCAGACCATAGAATCCTTTATTGGCAACTAAAAAGATCAAAACAGAAGAAGACAATGAAGTCAAAACTCCTGCATCAAAAGCTTCCAAGAAAAATATGAACTAGTCACAGGCCATGGAGGAGCTCAAGAAGGATTTTAAAAATCAAGTAAGTGGAGGAAAAATTGGGAAGAGAAATGAGAATGATGCAAGAAAATGATGAAAAGTGAGTCAACAGTCTGCTAAAGGAGACCCCCCCCCAAAAAAAAAAAACTGAAGAAAATAACATCTTAAAAAATAGACTAACTCAAATGGCAAAAGAGGCCCAAAAACCAATGAGGAGAAGAATACCTTAGAAAGCCAAATTGTTCAGATGGATGAGAAATTTCAAAAGCTCATTGAAGAAAATAATTCCTTCAAAATTAGACTGGAGCAAATGGAAGCTAATGACTTTATGAGAAATCAAGATGGATAAAACAAATCCAAACAAATGAAAAAACAGAAGGCAATGTGAAATATGTCATTGGAAAAACTACTGACCAAGAAAATAGATCCAGGGGAGATGATTTAAAAATTATTGGACTACCTGAAATCCATGATAAAAAAAAATAGCCTAAACATCATTTTTCAAGAAATTATCAAGCAAAATTTCCCTGATATTCTAGAACCAGAGGGCAAAATAGAAATTGAAAGAATTCACCAATCACCTCTTGAAAAAGATCCCCAAAAGAAAACTCCTAGGAATATTATAGACACATTCCAGAGTTCCCACGTCAAGAAGAAAATACTGCAAGCAGTCAGGAAGAAACAATTTGAGTATTGTGGAAACACAATCAGGATAACACAAGATCTAGCAGCTTCCACATTAAAGTATCAAAGGGCTTGGAATATTATATTCCAGAAATCAAAGGAACTAGGATTACAGCCAAGAACCACCTCCCCAGCAAAACTGAGTATAATGCTTCAGGGAAAAATATGGTCATTCAATGAAATAGAGAACTTCCAAGCACTCTCTATGAAAAAACCAGAGCTGAACAGAATATTTGCCTTTCAAATACAAGAAACAAGAAAAGCATGATAAGGTAAACAGGAAAAAGAAATCATAAGGAACTTATTAAAGTCGAACAATTTACATTCCTACATGAAAAAACGATAATTGTAACTCATGAGACTTATCAGTATGAGAATAATTGAAGGGAATATATAGGTATATATGTATACACACATATATACATATGTATAGGAGGGTGTATATGTGTATAAATATATATGTAAGTGTGTGTATATGCATGTACATGTATACATAGACAGAGGGCACAGGATGAGTTGAATAGGAAGGGATGATATCTAAAAAATAAAATTAAGAGGTGAGAGAGAAATATATTGGCAGAAGAAAGGGAGAGAAAGAATAGAGTAAATTATTTCATATAAAAGAGGCAAGAGAAAACTGTTACAGTGGAGAGGAAGATCAGGAAGGTGAAAGGGAATGGGTCAACCTTTCTCTCATTGAATTTTGCTTAAGGAGGGAATAACATACACATGCAATTGGGTATCTTACCCTACAGAAGAGTAGGGAGGAAGGGGATAAGAATGGGGATGATGGAAGGGAGGGTAGATTGGGGGAGAGGATAGTTAGAAGCAAATACTTTTGAAAAGGGACAGGATCAAAGGAGAAACTAGAATAAGTGGGGGGGTGGGACAGAGGGAAATATAGTTATTCTTTCACAATATAACTACTATGGAAACATTTTGTGTAGCTACACATGTACCACCTATATTGAATTGTTTGTCTTCTCAGTGGGGGTGGGTAAGGAGGGAAGAAGGGAAGGAATTGGAAATCAAAGTTTTAAAGACAAATGTTAAAAAAAAATTTTATTGTTTTTTTACAGGCACTTGGGAAATAAGATATGTAGGCACAGGGCTATAGAAATCCCTCTTGCCCTACTAGAAAGTTAAGGTTAGGATATAAGAGAGAACAGATTGGGGAAATGGGTATTCAGTAGGCTCTCTATCTTGGGGTAGGGAGCAGGGGAAAGACAGGGAGAAAAATTTGTAACTCAAAATCTTATTGAAATGAATGTTGAAAACTGAAAATAAATAAATAAATTGAAGTATTTTTTTTTTTAAAGAGAGAGAGAGAGAAATGGAACTTCACCCAGAGAAAGTTGAGAAGACAAGAGAGCTCCTTGTAGCAGACCCTCTAGAAAGCTTTTTATCCAGTCTCCCAGAAGGCATGGGTTAGTGGGCCAGGAGCAGCCTAAAGAGTAATTCCCTGAGCAAACTAAGATAGCTCCTCTTTCTTTGTTCTACTGCTTTCAGAGCCTCTTCCTTGAGACCTGCCTTATTGATCATTGAGTCCTTGCCATGCATTGCCATTTTATCAGGGGTTGACAACCCTCCTTTCACTCCTAACTAACTCACTCTGGACCAAGAAAAAACAACAAACAAAAAACAACAAACAACAAAGTTTGCCATTTTAAGTTTAATCTTTATTATTAACATTTTCTCTATAACTTTCTTAAGTCTAGACCCAACTGACAAATAAATCAAGTCCTGTTTTTTAGCATTTGCTAATTTCTGAGGTTTAAATGTAATTCATTCCAAAGTTCTTCAGTAAAAGCTTGAGAATATCCTTGTGATGTGGATACAGAGGTGCCCCAAGGGTTAAAAATAATATTAAGGGTTGTTTTTCTAGCACTTTGTGAAGCCCCTAGTTTATTCTCTAACCTGAAGTCTCTTCCCTTATCTTGACATGCCATAAAACTTACCCCTTGTCCAAGACCATGGAATTCCTTGTCATTCTCTCTCCCCCTCCCATCCCGGGTCATAAAATTTCCTTGTCTCCCTTATCTTGTGTCATCCTTCTTCCTTATTCTGTGCCTAAATCTCCAATCCCCATTAGAAACCCTAAAATTACATCAGCATCCTATAGGCTATGTAACTCTTGTGTATATAAGTCTGATCCTTTTCCTATATCAATGACTTTGTTTAGCTCCTTGCTGAGTCTCAGGCCTGCATGCTTTTGCATTAATAAAGCTCCCTTTGGCTAAAGAGAAGGTCTGATTGAATTCTTTCAAAAATATGAACCAGCTCTCGCGACCCTGAACCCCAACATAAACCCCAATATATTAAACCTCAACAGTGTGGTCCTAGCTGGTAGAGAAACTCTGTTTTCTTAGTGTTAATTGTCAGGCCAAAATTAGCACAAGCACCAGAGAATTCATCCAATTCTTACTTTGTTCTACCTCAGCCACAGAGGCTACATTGAATATACAATCAACTGTGAACAAAAAAGTCATGGACCAACTCCCCTTCCGCTTTAGTCTTGGCTTTTAGCCTTTTCAATTTAATTTGCCATTAGTGCTGTAGCTGACCTTGATGCTGTTTTAATCCTCATTGAAGGCATCAGATAACATTGCCGAAAACATCATACTAAAAAGCATAGGAGCAAGTGCATCTTCTTGCTTCATTCCATTGGTGACTGGGAAAGCATGAGAGCATTGTCCATTATCTAGGACCCATGTAAGCATGTCATCATGAAATCGACCTACAATACTTCAACTTTTCTAAATTGAGCTAGAGAAGGAAATGGCAAACCATTCCAGTGTCTTTGCTAAGAGCCCACCTTCCCCCTCCCCCCTTGGAGTCATAAATAGTTGGATGTAACTGAAACAACAACAACGACAACTGAGTATCCTATCAGTCAGACCTGCTCTTCATGTGGGTGTGGCTGTGTTGTTGCCTTTATTAGCTTCAAATTCAGATTCAGTCCTCAGAGACCAATCTAGTTCATTTCAACAAACTTGTATGAAGTGTTGCCTGCATCCAAGGTACTGTGAATAATACACAGGCAGCTGTAAAAACCATCCCTGCAAATAACTTGAGATAAGTTTGCCAATGATCATTTGAGGAGAGAAAGAGCTCTCATAAGTAAATGGATCAAGAAACTCTTCTCATAATATTTGGCATCTTATTGGACCCTTGAAGGAGGCTAAGAAGTGAATGGAATAAGCATTTACTAAATGCCTTCTTTGTGCCAGGAACTGTGCTAAGCACTTCACAAATATTACCTCATTTTGATCCTCTCAACAAGCCCAGAAGAATGGTACTATTATTATCCCCATTTTACAATTGGGGAAACTGAGGTAGACAGCTGTTAGGTGACTTGCCTAGGGTTGTACAGCTAAGAAGTATGTGAGGTCACTTTTGAACTCACATTTTCCTGAATCCAAGTCCACTGAATACCTTCTCGGAAATCTAAGATATGGAGGTAAAGAGAGACTGCAATCTAGTCTTGGGAAATTGACTGTGAAAAGACACAAATGAGGAAAATGAATACTGAATTTCAGCAAAGGCAAGAACATTAATTTAGCTGCAGTGTCAATTACATGAGAGGGATTAATGTACAGTTGTCCTTGAAAAATAGGCTGGGCCAGATTGTAATGTGATTTAAGTACTAACCTCAGGAATTTGTATTTTATCCTAGAGGGAATTGGGATCCATTGATGACTCTTGAGCAGGGGAGTGACATAGTTAAACATAAGCTTAAGGAAGATTACTCTGGCAGATGCATGGTAAAGAAATTAGAGAGGAGAGAATGAAAATTGGGGGACCAATTAAGATTCCAGTTAAGAGGAGATAAGGAAATGAACTAAAAAGGTGGATGAATTGAGCAGAGAATAAATCAATAAAATTTGTGACTGCAATATAGCTGAACCTAAGTATGGCATTGTATTTATTATGCATTGTTATGCATCTTTTTCCTAAAACAATGCACAGAGATCTGCATTCTGTTGAGGCTACTCTTAACTTATGATACTCACTCCCTTATAATTATTAAGTTCCCATATATTACTGCATATGTCACAGTATAAATGTGGGACCTAAGAAGACAGATTTAAGAGGTATTCAGTTAATTATTACTAAGTCAATGAGCTGATTTCTGCCCTGTCTAAATCATCCAGACCTCTGGAAATAAGTCTAAGCCTCTTTGAACAGGTCTGAATCATAGCAATGTCTAAAAGAAACCTAGGACATTCTTCCAGTTCTTGCTATCACCTACTCTAGGACAAATCTGTTTTAGTCAGCTGATGTCGTTCTCCATAAAAGACAATGAAGAGTCAGCCAGAGGCAAAGGTCATGAATATAACAGAATAGCTCATTCTGCTCCAAACCAAACAGAATAAGTCAGAGGCCAATAATTACTTCAATAGAGTTGGAAGAGCTCTGATGTGTTTTCTTAAGGCACTTAATGACTTTGCATATGTGCCCACTGAAGTGGAACACATGGGAAAACTTCTTTTAAAGGATGAAGCATATTTAGTTAGCATTGATTTTTGCTAATAAAAATGAAGTACTGAAGTTTGTCACGTTCAATCACCAGTACCATATATGGAAAACAAGCAAAATCCTTACATTTATTTTTTTTAAAATGTGTTCTTGAAGATGGCGGCGTAGCAGCAGCAACATATCGCAGCTCTCACATAGCCACCCCAAAATACCCATAAAATAGGACTCTAAACCAATCCTACAACTCCAAAATGCACACAAGGATACTTCCCACTAAAGTCAGCTTGGCTACGAGGAACCATATCAGCACTGCGAACCAGCCAGCCTGCCCTGAAGCCGCGGCTGTGCCCCGGGGGAGGCTGGGCAGGAGAAGCAGAGAAAGCTCTCAGGTGAGCGGATTAGCACCAGCTTCGCGGGGGGATTAGCACCAGCTGCGAGTGGGGATTGTGAAAGGGGAAGATAAGCAGTCCGGCCGAAAGGTCTCCAGAGCAGAAAAGCAAAAGGCAGAGGTTTTGCACCCGCCTCTGCGTTGTAGCTTCCCGCCTGCAGCCTGCAGACAGCAGGGGGACTGAGCGATTGTTTTCAGGCCCTCTCGCGTTGAGCAGCCTGGATCCGGATCGTCGTCTTGGGCCTCGGTCTTGGAGTCTTCATTATCCAGTCAGCCGGAAGTCTACGGCAGCCGGGAGGACCCCAGCGATTTGGGACAGAGCTTTCCCTTCTGGAAGCAGAGCCCCACAGAGATTTTAAAAAATAAAATAAAATCATGGTCTGAACAACCATGAGTAAGAATAAACATAAGAAGCAAAGTAAGAAC
>CM053588.1:225042980-225069372 GCA_028646515.1 Pseudochirops corinnae
CTTCATGTTTATTGGAAGCCCCTAGTGGGGGCACTCTGGCTGCACTCTCCTCCTCCCTCTCTTTGCCATGATCTTTCTTTTCCCCAAAGAAGGAATCTAGGGTTTGGTTGCAGTTCTTACTTTGCTTCTTATGCTTATTCTTACTCATGGTTGGTCAGTCTGTGATTTTTTTTTTTAATCTCTATGGGGCTCTGCTTGCAGAAGGGAAAGCTCTGTGCCAAATCGCTGGGGTCCTCCTGGCTGTCATAGCTCTCAGGAAGGTGCTGGGACCCTTCCTACTTACTTCTGGCTCACTGGATAATGAAGACTCCAAGACCGAGGCCCAAGACGGCGATCCGGATCCAGGCCGCTCAACACGAGAGCACTGGCCTCAGAACAATCGCGTAGTCCCCCTGCTGTCTGCAGGCCGCAGGTGGGAAGCTGCAATGCGGAGGTGGGTGCAAAACCTCCACCTTTCGCTTTTCCGCTCTGGAGGCCTTTCGGCCGGACTGTTTTTCTCTCCCAACTTCGCAAGTCCTACTGACCTAGTTCTCAACACTGTTCGCAGCTGCTGCTAATCCGCTCACTGCTCCTCTCGTCCAGCCGCCCCCAGGGCTCAGCAGCAGCTTCAGGCCAGGCTGGTTTTGCAGAGCTGATATGGTTCCTCGTAGCTGAGCTGACTTTAATGGGAAGTATCTTTGTGTGCGTTTTGGAGTTCTAGGATTGGTTTAGAGTCCTATTCCATGGGTATTTTGGGGTGGCTATGTGAGAGCTGCGATATGTGGCTGCTGCTACACTGCCATCTTGGCTCCACCCCCCTAGTAAATATATTCTCTTCTGACATAAAAAATATCTGCCCTCTTCCAAGCTTCTAAGGGAGTGATAATCAAACTCTTCTTTGATGTCCTTGCTTCACTGTCATAGCAGGAACAGGACAGTTCCCACTGAAAGAACCAGGCGTAAAACTTGGAGTTCAAAGCCATATGCCTTTTGAATTTGTTTGCTTCCAGTCTCAGTGGAGGGTGTAGGAATTCTGCCTTCTACAGAAGTTTTTCACAAGCACCTTCAGGTTCTAATACTCTCTCCACACACACACACACACACACACACACACACACACATGCTTTCCATCTATTCTGTATGTGTCTTGTATATTATTTACCTGTTTACTTCTATGTTATTTAAAATGTAGAGCTATTTTTACTTGTGTTTGTGTCCCCAGTGCTTAGTGCAGTGCCTGGCATCTAGAAAACATTTAATAAACATCTTGTTGACTGACAGATAACCACTGAAACTCCAGTTGATTCTGCCATCATTACGCCATTCTCAGGCTTCCTGTCCTATCTTCCTTTGTCTCTCACATCCCTGCTTGTGACTTTCCTCATCCACTGACACTCAGGGTTATGATACTGCTTCATATGGTCACTATCATTTTCTTAGTTCACACCAAAAAGTTTTCTCTCTGGACAGCTGGCATCTTCTTCCATTATAGTCCTACCACCAAGCAAAACTGGAGTTAGTACCCAGGCATCCCTGGAATCATTATTCAATTTAAGTAGCAGCTTCATCTGTCTTAGAACTGAGCTTAGCACAATGTGTGTGTGTTTAATAAATATTTCTTGATTGAGGGCAAACAGAAGCTGCCCTGGAAAGTGGGAGTTTAGAACATGGAGACTATCTACCCAAATTATGAAAAATGCAATTTCTTTTTAAGTTATATTGTTAATTAACTAACTAGTAGTATTCAGTATTTAAAGCATTAATACAATTAGATGCACAAAATTGAGTAAGCAAATCTAAATAGGTAAGTTTGAAGGGGTGTTTTACTTATTGAATTAGCAGTGGTGGATATGGTTAATTAAAGTCATATCTATTTCATTTTCTTTCCATGGGAGGAGAAAGGTAGCTGGAATAATGAACTTACTGGGCAGTAAAGGAAACATAAAAAAGCACTCTTTTTTATACATTTCTTTAATTCTGCTGGTTTTTACAAATTCAGAAATATTTAAAATGGATTTTTAAACTAAATTTTAGTGATAGGATTTATTTATCTGGATCAGTTTAGATCATGGGATCATAGCTTGAAACACCAAGGAAAATTATAGGTAATCTAGTCCAACCTCTCTGTCTTACAAATGAAGAAATCAAGGCCTACAGAGGTCAAGTAATGACAAAGGTCGCAAGGGTCCCAAAATATAAATTAATGCTTTTCATATTGAAGCAAAATTTTATGTTGAAATTATTTGTTATCATACCATAGTTGTGAGCATGGCCAATGCAACAGTTTGTTTTCTAGTATTTCTGTTTGACTACCTTGACCACTCAATGATTTTTCTCTATTCCATTTAACCTAAACTTCTAGATCATCAACAGATTTGAATTCAATAACCATTCATTATTCTCTTTCTGGGGAAGAGTCTGGAACTAGAATTGAAGAAGGATTAAGGTTGGATCAGAGTAGAGAAATTGTGGGGTGCTTTTAATGAGCTCTAGCTGCTCCCACTCATGAAAGCCCTGTCATTCTAACACCATTTTTTTCCAGTGATGATACATGACTATGAATCATGAAATGCCACAATCTTAGAAAAATCCAAATTATAGGGGACCAAAAGGACACTGAAAAATATCTGGTAAGCGTTAGCAGAATGTTACTGACAATTAACTGAACACAAAAATAGCATAAAGACATCATTAAAAATTAAGTATGCTTAGAACAAGAGTTAGTCCATTCAGTTAAGGTACCTGTTAAGGTTAATATATAGATAGCCCTAACACTTCCTTAAAAGAATTAGAGAAACACTTCCAGAATATCAGAGTGTCTTCATGGAGGATTTAACATAAGAGATGAGGACAAAGAATTTCACAGGATGAGAAGGAATGGATGGCTTTTGATCTATACTGGAGGAAAGAGGGAAAGATGGAATAGTCATACCTATAAAATTACATATTTCATCAAAGAAGTATTGATGCATGTGCAAAATTCTATGCAAGGTCATGAGAGAGATCTATAGGTAAGTAAGAACTAAGAATAACACTATTATAAGGTAAAATGCTATATATGCAATAAAAGTTATAAACAGATTGCTATGGGGGTTCCAATTTTATGGAAGCATAGTCTATGTTAAAGAGACTCATGAAAGATAGTAGCAGAATGGATTCCCATCACATATGTCAGAATATGTCTGAAGCAGTCAGAAGGTCATAAGTAGGAGGGACAGAGCAGGGGAATATCCAGTGATAATTGGTAAAGTAGGTAGCATAATTGTTTTGGAGATAAGAAGACTATCTATCCTGTGGCAAGTGGGATATGATCCACATTTTCAGCTTTCAAGTGGTCTGTCATACATTCTTTGGGACTCACAGTCCCTATTTTGGAGACCATTGATCCTCAAAATCGGGTGAATGTACCAAAGACAGTAAATAAGATCATTATTGGGGTATGAGAAGGAAATATTAAAACTTCTATTTCAATTATATTTTATTAAAAAAAAATTAAGCTGCATTCATGCTTACTCCATAGATTGGCCTCAATAGACTTGTTCTTTATGTCACATGAGATATTTATGGAATCCTGTGAAAAGTGTGGTAGCTCCTTAAATGGAAAGGTTGACAATAGTGCCCTCACTCATTTGTTCATCTTCAGCGTATAGAACATTGCAGTTTATGTGGGCCCAGGTAGGTGGATTGATGAAGTATATTATCGAATTTTAACTAAATTAACCCTCATACAATGGACCAGTCACTTGAAAATATTCTTGCAAATAATGGAAGATAGTACAAATATATGAACAAGGAAATGGCAGACATGAGTTTTTCTACTACTCTTTGTCTACCACTTTATAAGATTAAAAATAATGATGTTCTATTTAGATCTAAAAATGTGAGTCAAAAAAATCTAAAATTATCAACAAGGTTTGTTGAAATGGATTTACATCTACTGTTATTAATGACTGACAACTTTTTCCCTATCCCAGGTTTCTATTACGACTGGTTATACAATGGATAGAACACTGGATTTGGATTCAGGAAGACCTGGCCTCAGATAAAGTTCAGATAGCCTTGTGACCCTGGGAAAGTTATTTAATCTCTGTTGGCCTCAGTTTCTTTTTCTGTAAAATGAGGATAATAACGGCACCTAATTCCCAGGGTTGATATGAGGATAAAATGAGATAAAATTGCAAAATGCTTTGCGAACCTTAAAATACTTTATGATTATAATTATAGCTAATGTTAATAAGAAGATATCATGGTTATCAAGACATTTAAAAGCTAAACTTTTATTTCTTAAAATTATATATTACCTGTAGAAATTCATATCTTTACACTTAAAATATTTGGAAGTTTTCATCTTTTTAAAAACCTTCTAAATGAAAAGCTCTAAGAGGTTTTGAATCCATTCGTTAAAAATAGGAAAATGCAACACTTTATGATTAGTTTATAACAACTGATTTACATCAAGGAAGATGGAAATTTACTAGTCAAATTTGAACAAAAACTATTGTATAATTAGTTTACAGGATTGAAAAATGTGTATTGTGATTTCCTAATGCAGTCAATGTTCAATTCAATGAAACAAAATTGATCAAGTCCCTACTATGTGCCAGGTACCATGTTAGGTGCTGAGCATTCAAAAACAAAAATAAAAGCTATCCCTGTCCTCAGGGGATTTATAAACTAGCCCACCCACCTCCCTTTTCCTCTGTGTATCTTTGTAAGATATATTTTTTCAATTGTTAGATCTTAAAACCAGGCATTGGGATGGTAGAAACAGATCTTCCAATCCATGTTATTACAAAGTGTTCAACTACAACTTTCAAAATTAATTGAGCATACTCAATCACATCATTCTCACTGCATGTATTTAATGAAAGCAATAGGAGTGAACATGCTTCATTAATTTATTAATACTCTGTTAAGTGAGGGCAAAAAAAGTTTTGTGTTGTCAAGGCAGTGACTGATACACAGTAGGCACTTAATAAATGTGCATTGACTTAAGTTAAAAATATTCATCTTATTCTAACCTTTTAATTTTTTATTTTTGCATATGTTTTATGTATCAAACACAATGGTCCATTTATGAATTATAAAATATATACACATACATATACTTGTACATATACTGGAGGGTTGTGCTTTTTTTTAATTTATAGAGGTGCACAATCAAAAATGTTTAGAGACTGCTGGTGTAAATTGTGGTATATAGTTGGATGAACATCCTAGAGAACTTGTCCAACAGTACACATATCTTGGACAGAAAATGTGGATGGACAATGGATTAGACCCAAAAGTTAACAGAAGGAGAACAAGCTGAGTTGCTTCTGGGAAACTGTACTTTTAATGACCCCAAATTTCTCTCTGAAAAAAAAAATCCCATCTTTTTAACATTAATATTCTTCAGCTGATGTTGTATGGCCATGAGTCATGGAATAGCACATTCTCTGAAGAATTAAAGTTGCAGGTCACCGAGAGGGCAATGGAGAGACCCATGCTGGGCAGTAGGCTGCAGCAGTAGACTTCAACATGTTACCAAAGGAGAATTGTACAGGAGATACAGTGTAAAGGATATCAGTAGAGATATATATGACTAGAGAAAGACTTAGTTTGCTTATGCAATGACAGAGAGAATGAATGCACAGCCTTAGTATGTCATTTATATAGATTCAGCAATAAGCGATCGGAAACATATAGGCAGGGGTTCTGAATCCATCATCTACAGAGCCCCTGGGGATCCAGGGATAGATTCAAGGAGATCTTTGAAACTAGATATGAAAAAAAATACATCTTTATTTTCATTAACCTTTAACTAAAATTTAACATTTCCTTTAATTATGAAGGTAGGCAGCAAACCATTTTGCTGCAGGTTTCCATGGATTTTACCAGGGGTCCATATCACCCCCAGAGCCTAGCTAAGTGTCCTCCACAGAGAAGGTGCTTAATAAATGCTTATAATCAATCAATAAACATTTTAAAGTGCTTACTATGTGCCAGGTACTGTGCCTAAGAGCTGTAGATACAAGAAGAGGCAAAAGACAGTTTCTGCTTTCAAGGAGCTTATAATCTAATGTAGATTTGCACAACTTGGCCTTAGGTAGAGAATAAAATTAAAATAGGTTAAACTTCTTCCAGTCACAGGTAGGTTAGACTAGAGACAGATTGGCAATGGTTAGTTACTGTAGGTCATGTGACAACCAGGAGACTACGCAGTGGCAACCCTACTTTTTTTACCAACCAGCTGAAGTTCTTTGGTGGCCTATAGGCCATATGTTGTGCAGGCCTGATCTAATTTCTGGTCCCCTTCCCTGGTCCAAATCTCTCAAAAATCACTATTTCTTCTTCTTCCTTCTCATTCTTCTTTATTTTGGCACCAACGCTTTATTCTCTTCTTTGTTCTCTTTCTTTCTACCAGTCTAAGGGCAGGATGGTGAATTTTCAGACCATGGCAACTATCAAAGACCATCTATGACAGTAGTTCTCATGTTGTGGTGACCCCCAACCATAAAATTATTTTTGTTGCTACTTCATAACTGTAATTTTGCTACTGTTATGAATCGTAGTGTAAATATCTGATATGCAGGATGTATTTTCATTGTTACAAATTGAACATAACCCACAGGTTGAGAACCGCTGATCTATGAAGTCACAGAGGTCTTAGGTGCTGGGACCCTAGGGGAAGGGTAGGAAATATTCACCCTAAGGTAATTACAGAGAATCTAAGTATTGACACCAAAGAAGACATTTCATAAATTTACCATTCTGAGTTAAATGTCAGCTAATCAGTTCCTTGTTTCCATCATTTCAGAAAAACACTCAATAGACTAACAACAGTTCATATTACTGTACAGCTTTTTGTTTACTAAATATTGTATATAAATTTTCTTATTTAATTCTCTCAAAAACCCTATGTGTTAGGGAAAATATTACTAGGCCTATTTATAGACAAGGAAGGAAAAATTCAGATAAACTAAGGGCCCTTCACCAAAGATCAAAGGACATGTTAGTGACAGAATTAAGACTAAAACCTTGGCCTTTGTTCTTGTACTCTTATTTTAACATCTACTATACTTGCCTGTGGATCCATTTCATAGACACCAACAAACCTCTCCTGTATGTGAGGTGATCAGGGAGTGTCAACCTATTTACTGCAGGCTTTAAAGTTGGACCCCAGCTCCTAAGAGTAACCAAGTTCAAGCCCTAGACAAACTTAATGACATCCTGTGTTTTTTGTTGGTGTTATTTGCTACCCCCAGCTCTAGGACTATATAGATAAGAAATGTCTCGATTCCAGCCCAAGACCATGAGAATCAGCCCTCATTCCAATGTGGTAACCAGAAGGAAGAAAAAAGGTCAAATTTCCCCAAACTGAATTACACCAGTAAGCATCTTTTGAAACGTTTCCTGATTTTCATTCTGGTTCCAGCTTCCATGGAAAGAGGTTATGGGGGAAGGAGTGAGAGTGGAAAGGACTTGAGCCAAATAATAAAAGGAAGGAAAGAGGAGAAAGAAGAGAATAAAGTGTTAGCACCAAAATAAAGAAGAATGAGGAGGAAGAGGAAGAAATAGTGATTTTTGAGAGATTTGGACCAGTGAAGGGGACCAGAAATTAGATTTGGGGAGGAGAGATTTGGGAAATTTTGGAGAATTATCTTCAGACCCAGATACTAATTAAGATTCTATTTTGTGGTTATAAGAGGAACAGGATTAAAAAATAAAAAATGATTAAGATGTCTATAAAAGGATTAAGGAAAATAAAGGAGAATTAGGGAATGGAACTGAAGAAGTAATCAAAATTATCCATAGTTACATGAAAAAATGCTCTAAATCACTGTTGATTAGAGAAATGAAAATTAAAACAGCTCTGCAATACTTATCAGATTGGTTAACTTGGCAGAAAAGGAAAATGACAAATGCTGGAAAGCACATGGAAAAATTGGGATACTAATGCATTGTTAGTAGAGTTGAGAACTAGTCCAACCATTCTGGAGAACATTTGGGAACTATGCCTAAAAATGTTTTGACTCAGCAACACCACTGCTACATCTGTAATCTAAAGAGATCAAAGAAAAGGGAAAAGAACAGATTTTTATCAAAATTTTTCTAGTAGTTCCTTTTGCAGAGGCAAAGAACTGGAAACTGGGGGATGCCCAACAATTGGGGAATGGCTGAATAAGTTGTGGCATATGATTTTGATGGAATACAATTGTATTATAAGAAATGAAGAGCAAGATGGTTTCAGAATAATCTGGAAAGATTTATATGAATTGATTCAAAGTGAAGTGAGCAGAACCAGGAAATCATAGTACACAGTAACAGCAATACTAAAAGGATGATCAACTGTGAAAACTTAATTATTCTGATCAAGACAATGATCCAAGAAAATTCCAAAGTGTCCAAAACATGTTTCACATCTCCAGAGATAGAACTGATGAACTCAGTGCAAATAGAAGCATACTTTTAAAAACTTTATTCGTGTGTGTGTGTGTTTTCTTTTGCAACATGGCTAATACGAAAATGTTTCACATGATTTCACATGCATAATTGATGTCATATGGCCTGTCTTCTCAAAGAGTGGAATAAGGTTAGGAGGGAAGAAGATAATTTGTAGCTCAAAACTTTTTAAATGGGTGTTAAAGATTTTTTACATATAAACAAAAAATATTTAATGAAATAAAAATATATTACAAAAAAAGCTTTTAAAATAACAATAGGTTTTTTAAAGTTTTAACCAGGTGGTTTAGGTTGAGGTATAAATACTCACAAATGGTTTCAACAAGCAAAAATTCTCAATCATTATGGATAATAGAGGAAATTATGAAGCCACTCACATTAAGTATATAAATGTTTGTATTTCTGCCCCTGCTGAGTGAGTGACTTAGCTATATTTCAATCGTAGGCTAATCTCCTTCATGGAGGAGAAGGTGAAGGGACTAGAAGAATGTCTCTCCACATTTTAAGTTGTTATGGAGGGTGAGTGATTTCTAGAGAAAAAGGAAACGATACTTCAATGAGGGAGGGAGGAGAAAAAAAAGCTCCGAGGTAGAAGAGGGGATCCATGACCATGGTCAGGGGGAAAATGGAAGACACAGAGTAGAAAAGGAAGGAAAGGGGCACCTGCACAATGAGAGCTTGAAAACAAATATTAGTCTATTCTAAAGACAATGAAAACCTCCTAGGAGGATTTTTATCTAAAGAAGGTCACAATGGAACCACAAAAGCTATCAGTCAGTCAATAAGCATTTAGTAGATGCCTCCAATGTGCCAGGCACTGTGCTAAGTGATGTGGATAAAAAGAAAAATAACAGACAATCTTCTGCTCTCAAGTAGCTTAAACTCTAAGAGGACTCCATCAAATAAGGGACAGAGGAAGAAATGATGATGATAAAAATATGATGATATCTGAAGATACAAAAGTCTCATGCAGGGAAGAGTTTGAAGGAAAAGACTAGTTCTCTTTTGGATATATTGGCTTTTTTCAGTCCTCTGGTAGTTCATGTTTGCTTTTGGAAGGAAATGAAACACTCATAGGTCATTCAATAGTTAACAAGAGGAAATTTACTTAGTGACAGGAAGAAGGATATTCAACAGGGATATGCATTGAAGATAAATGGATCAGTCAGTGAGTCAATGTGCTTATTAAGTGACTGTTATTGCCAGACTACTAAGCACTGAGGATACAAAAAGAGGCAAAAGAGTCTCTGCCCTCAAAGAGCTCACAGTCTAATGGGGGGGGGGGGTGGAACAATAAGCAAATAAATAAGTACAAACCAGGATATACAGCATGTAGGAAATAATGAAGCATGAGAAGGCACTGGAAGTGTCTCCTCTAGAAGTTGGGATTTTAGTTGGGACTTCAAAGAAGCCTGGAAGCCAGGTGGAAAAGAAGAGGGAGAGCATTCCAGAACTGAGGGAAATCCAGAGACAACATCCAGAGGGGAGAAATAGTGTCTTGTTTGTGGGATTGCAAGAAGGCCAGTGTCTGGATCAAAGGCTCATGAGTAGCTCACCAGTTTTGACCAGCCAAGAATCAGGAAGGACCTGGATTTCCTTTTTGGCTCCCTTGTAACTAACTGGCAACAGATAGAGAGATGGTCATTGAGCCTAATTGCAACCAGTAATTGGCAGAATAGTTTCCAGGGCAAAAGCAAGTGCCAGAAAGATACTCTGCAAGAGGAATGGGCTGTTTTCACCACACTCTCTGTAGGATTATATGTTTAAAACTTTTTTTATTGTATGGAGACCATGTTGCTAAGCACTGGAAATGGGAGATGGAACACACGGTTTAGTTAAATCAGGCACTGCCCAAAAATAAATGTAATTTATTTTTTATCATTTAATTAGCCTGCTCAGTGCTTCCCAGGCACTCCTGCCTGTCGTATAGGCTCGAAGGGCTACAACTCACAATGAGTTTGGGGCTCCTTTACTACAATATCTTAGGTTCCTTCAAACCTTAGTCACCAAAGACAGGGTAAAAATCTTTGGGAAGCAGGGAGCATGACCCCTGACTGCTTTGGGAGGTAACTACTCCTTTTGCTTTCTGCTGGAGTACCATGAGGGATCTAACTTTCAATAAGGTCTTTGTGGGAAAAGAAAAATGCTTCAAAGTTCAGAATTTTAGAAGTACATAATTGGTATGAGGCACTTTATTAATAGTGTCAAAGAAGATTGTAGTGGATTCCAAACTTGTAGGCACTTATCAGTAAAACCTTGTTTCCATAAGAACAGCTTGCTTTTTCTTCATCTTTAAGGGTTCATTACTTTGTCAGCATTAGGTACTTCCTCCCATCCATCTAAATAGATGATAATCATTCTCTACTCTTCATGTAATGGTATTCATAGTTTGCTATGGTTAATTTGATAATAAGTATCTCTGATTTACACTAGACTTGTCCTCAGATGACAAACATACACACACTCCATCAGTAAAACCACTCACAAAGTCATGACCAAAATTGACTATGTTTGCTAAAACTTGCTTGAGCTCTGTTGAAACAGCCTTTAAGAACCCAGGTTTACCTCCACTCCATGACAAGGCCCTAAAAGGAGACTTCAGCAGACTTGTTTAGTATCATTGACTAACGAATGCTTTTTGATGGTGACACTCAACTCACAACAGCTACTCTACTCTCAACAAGTTCATCCTTCAAACTTGTTTCCCAATAGGCTCCAGTGATCTCTAGTCTCTTCTAAAATAGTAAAGCAACTTTGGCATTTGAAAGTGTACTATAAACAGATGCTACCAATATATAGGGATATCCTCCTTAGGATTTCTGAGTAAACCAGATGGCAACTGTCTCATTCAGATTCTCTTTAGCTTTTCAGTCAAGGGATTTCAGAGCACAGAAGCCTCTTCATCTTAGTAAAAGCATGTATTGCTTTAAAACATGAGCTCTTTAAACCACAATTCAAGTATCTTGTTTATCTGTTAAGTCCACTTCCCCTCCAAATACTTTTTTCATTGATAAAACACTTCCCTTCATCTTTTTACTTAAACAAGTCAGATGCTGATAGCATTTTCATAATTCCTTGTTTTTAAAACAAACTAATCAGTATTATAAACTTGCCAGGATTCCATATCAATTAGTCACTCTCTCCATGGGTTTAACTATCATAAAACACACAGCTTCTTCAGGGATTCGTATATGTGCTTTTCCTAAACAATGTTCATTTGTCTCCATCTTGGGGTAGACTTACTGAATATTTTCACGGAACTAAAAGGCTTCATAAAGGAAGGTTTAGTCAAACTTCATCAGAAAAAAAAAATTCTGTGTGGAAATTGGACATATTGGAGTAATAGTCTTGTTTTACTTTTATCTTTATTTTTCTTTGGAGTAACTTTTACTTGAAGTAGCTTTCAACATTTCTGCTCACAACTGAAATACTGTAAGAGTTTTACCAACTACAGGCTCTCCCGGTGTTAAATTCTTTTTAAAAATTATCAGTCAGCCTGACACCTCATTTTACTAAAAATTCAGTCTTATGCAACAAGTGGGGAATGAGTAATGGACTATGAGTAATGGGCCTTAAGGTCAGTTACAGTGTGTTGCTGTCTATAGGATATTGCCATGAATATGCTCTAATTCTGCTTTCTGGGCAAAGTTTTCTCAAACTAATCTACAAAGCTTTAAACTGTCTTTGCTAAAGCTGTCCTGTATACACAATTGAACTGAAAAACTTTTGGAGGCTGAGAAACTGGAACCGATCTCTCTTCACTCTCTTGAGTGTTTGTCAAAGCTTCTAGTCTGTTACATATTTATATGGTAAAGTGCTGCTTAATAAGACATTTTGCATTATTGAGGTTATCCAACTTTTAGAAATTTAATACTAGAAACTTTATAGAAACTCCAAATTATTGGTGATGGACCTTCTGGCAACCATTAGGTGTTTTGTTTTTTTTTTTCCCAAGGTTTGGTCCAAAAATTGTCTTATTGAATACAGCTGCAAAATTTAAATCTTACAGCTGGTAACCACAATTGCCTGAGATTGAAAACTCAGGACATTTTTGCCAGTGTATATACTCGACTTTTAAACAAGATTCTATCTTCCACAAGAGTAACAAGGTAGATTGTTTAGAACTATGGAATCTTCCCATTGACAAAAAAAAAATAGAGAGGGGGGAGGAAAGGAAGAAAAAATGACTTAAAACCCAAAATAGACAATGGACATACTCTGAAATACAATTATGCCACAGTAAAGGAAAATAGTAAAATAAACCGCATAGAGCAAGCTTTGTAGAGAAAGGTACCAAAAACCCTCAATAATCTATAAGCTTTCAGAACTAGATGGAAATTTATAGTAGATGTATTCATTTCCCCTCCTTTTAAGTATGAGGATGGGAGAAGTTAAGTGAGTAGTCCAAGATCACACAAGAAGCACATAATAGAAGTGGAATTTGTACCCACATCTCCAAATCCAGGATTCTTTGTCCTGTGTCACATTACAATCAGCATCACATATGCGTACTATAACTTATTAAATCATATATAATAAATATTATAACATTAAATAATAGCAGTCAAAGAGAATTAAGTACCTACTATGTCCTAGGCACTTTGCCAAGTACTAAAATGCCATAAAAATATCTGAGTTACACTACAATTATTTAATCCTATTCTGGATTAAAAAGATAAAGACTGGTTTGATTTTTCTTTTGTACTCTGGCCAAAGAAAAGTAAATTCCAAAGAATAAAAACACTGAGGCCTATTCTTCCCTTTTTATGTATGTGTAAGACCCATAAGCATTAAATTAGTGTTTGGACCAGTGTTATAATCATGAACAAAAATGAAAGCACTTTCAAGGCTTCCATTTTACTTTAAATGTATTTCATTTTACTTGGTTTCATGTAATAACTATTTAAAAAATTTTAATGCATCTTTTAATTTACTTTTTATTATTCCAATATTTTAAGACTGTGGTTTTATTGTGGCAAGTCCTTCTTTCCATCAGTTTAGACTGCAAGCCCTCTATGAATTAGTAGATGCTCTCTGAGAACTGTAATAGCTGAAAACATGCTCATCTTCTCTGATGCTAACCTGGTAAAAATCCAGTCTGTTTCACTTTTTGCCTTAGCTGTTAAGAAATTTCAAGCCTCATCCAGTGTTAGATTATTGTAATCAACCATCTCAGCAACCTAACATCATCCACTCCCTCACTTTCTTTAAATAAGTTCTATTCTGTGTTTGTGCCTAATAAAATAAAAAAAAATTGTTGCATCGTTCTTAATATTTTAAAGTGTATCAAATCTTTCTGAAGTAGTTTAGGAGGAAATCATAACAGAAAGAAACAATTTCTACAAATCTCCTCTCTCTTTATTTGGAATTCAGTTTTAAAGAACCTACTATGTAGGAAATAGAAATTGGTACAGGAAATTACTTTAATAATAATAACAACCCATATTAATATAAATACTTTAAAGTTTGCAGAGCAATTGACATACATTATCTCATTTGATGCTCACAATAACCTCCTGAATTATAGTAGCTAGCAATATTGTCCCCATTTTATAAATAAAGAAATTGAACCTCAGAGAAGTTGTAACTAGCCCAGGGTGATACAACTAATATGTTTTGGAGAGAAGCTGTGAATTCAGATCTCTCAGATTCCACCATTAGTGTTCTATATCCTTTTACATTCTGTCTCTCCAAAAGTGCTTTAGAAGTAATATCTAAATTTTTTTAAAAATAAAAATAAAATAAAATAAATTTAAAAATAGTAATATTAAATAGTAAATGGGAAAAATGTATAAATTAATTCTTCAGGATAAATGAGGGACTTTTAGGATCAGAAATTAATTTATCCTTTGGTATGAACCTCTCTTAATCAGCATTTATTCAAGTGGTCTGAAAGTTAACTTATCTACCAAAATGCTAACTTCATACTATAGATGCCGCTGCAAGACCCAGGATGTGGCCTATTCCCTGGGCTGGGTCAGAACTAATAAACCTTTGTGCCCATCCATGTAGCCTAGTAAGATATATTCTTTCTTGGTTATATAAAATCTGTTCAGTGTGAGGCACATAAGTGGTAATAGAGAAGCATGTCTATTAGCTAGTTGGAGTCTGGTTGGGTAAAGGCCAGATTTAAACTGTTTTGCAGTGTTCTCTGAGAACCAACCAATTAGGGCTCTCTCACACTAGAGGGACATCTTCCAAAGATGAATGCCTTTTACCATGTGAGTACTGTTTTCTCCACTCTAACAAACAAGAAGAGGTCAGTGTTCAGTAAGAGAACTGGGAAACTCTTGCATTGTATGGCAGTGAAAACTGGCAGGGGATGAACAGAACTTCAACTAAGCGGTCCCATACTGCTGCAAAACTACTCAGGGCTCGTTTCCTCAGAGGAGATCCATCGCATGCAAACTAAAGGAACAGAAGTAGTTGGAAAACACTAATGCTGAGCCACAGCACCCCCTGGCATACACAGGGGAAGCCAAACATTGCGTCCACAGTTTCCTGAATGCCTGAAGGCCTGAGCAGCAGCTGGCCACTGGGCAAGAATTTCAGCCCAACTACATACTGCATCAGCGCTACAGGATGTCACATTTTATATTGAGCTTACACCACATAATCTTCTATGCAATCTAACCCGGGGTCAAGATTACCTCCCACAGAAATAGAAACAAGCAAAAAACATAAGGCAAACATATTGTCCAATAAAAATCACCCATATAATTAAAGTATACTCCATTAGATCAGAGTATAACAATATAACCTGCGGAGTGCATCAAGAGAATCTATACTTTTATCTCTATGGAAATCTATACTCCAGTCTATCACAGGCCATGTTCATTTTCAGGGCATTTTGTGGGGGGAGAGGGAGAGAATTCAACTTCAGACAAACACATTAATTAGTTCCTCTCCAAGAATGGCTCTGGTTGTTAAATGAGATATTTAAGACACAGGAGAAACATAATGAATTCATTTCCTGAAAGACTAGCACAAAATTATCAGCCAAATTCTTAATCTGTTTTCTAAAAAGAGCTTCTTGGCACATCACATGTTACACATGTGCGTGTGCAGTTTTCTTCATTATAAAAGATTTCAGTAGATTTATTCTTTTTTGGCCCCGGAGGGCAGAAGTAGGGATTAGGAGCAATGGGTGGAAGCCACGGAGAGGCCAGCTTTGGGTGGATGCATGGAAAAATCTCCGACAAATTAGAAGTATCCCAAAGCAGAATGGGATATTTTGAGAGGAAGGTGGGATGTTCCTCATTAGATACTGTCAGGTAGAAGATGAGTAAGTGATTATCAGGCATATTGCAGAAGAGGATCTCATTCAGGTATGGCTTATGTCTAGATGGCCTTGGAGATCACTTCCAGTTCTGAGGTTTTCTGAAAATGGAGAGATGAATGCTGATTAGCTCCCCTACCCCCATCCAGCATCACTTAGATAACATTTATGGAGTGGCGACTTAATACCAACAGAAGAGGTGCTAGACATTTAAAAGCAACAGGAAAATTTGATTTTTGAATCTGCTATGATTTTCTGACCATTCCTTTTTTTCTTTTCTCAAAAGATATGTATGATGACTAAAGATGTAGTTATATGGCTATGACATCTCAGGACTTATCACATGAAATCACTGCAATTTGTTCCATCTCTTAAATATTACAGTCATTTAGTGACAGCCAATTTAAAGCACCCTGTGGTGAAATCTAAATTTAGAACAGGTTTCTCTGATATAACTACAGCTTATGTTTTTACTCCAAGCACCAGCAATAGCTATATGAATTCAATAGCTCAATTCAACAAATATTTATTAAGGAACTCTTATATGTTAGGTACTATGCTATGGGGATACAAAGCTAAACCAAAAACAGTCAGCTTGGACAGTAATGTGAATAGAAGACTAGTTGTTGTGGTTGTTAAGTCATTTCAGTTTTGTCTGACCCCATTTGGGGTTTTCTTGGCAATGATACTGGGATGGTTTGCCATTTTCTTCTCCAGTTCATTTTACAGATGAAGAAACTGAGACAAACAGGGTTAAGTGACTTGCCCAGGGCCACAGAGCTCGAAAGTTTCTGAAGTCACATTTGAACTCAGGAAGATGAATCTTCCTGTCTCCAGATCCAGCACTCTATCCACTGCTCCACCTAGCTGCTCATAGAATGCTAGACCTGAGTTCAAATCCAGCCTCAGGATTTACTAACTGTGCAACCTTGGACAAGTTACTTAACTTTTGAATGCTTCAGGTTTCCCAATTATAAAACAGGAATAATAATAGCACCTATCTCAAAGGATTATTGTAAGGATAAAGGGATATACTATTCATAAAGCACTGAGCATAGTGCCTGACATATAGTAGATACTATGTAAATGCAAGCTATTATTATTAATAAACACAGTCCCTTCCCCCATGGAGCGTAGACTTTATTGGGAGTGAGAGTGGAGGAAACGTAAAGGTCAACAGTAATATGAAATCTGTTCATTTAAGGATTTGAGATAGCAAGTGACTTACCTATGACCATACAAATAAATATCTAAAGTAGTTATTGGACCCAGGTCTACTGACCAAATCTAGCAATCTGTCCACTAACAGTCTCTTCTAATGTTTGGCTATTTCTCCTATACAATGTTTTCTGATTTTGTTTTTACAGCACATTTTTCCTATTACGGTTCTATACTATTCATGATGGGCAGTGGGGTTCTTCCATTGCTATCATCTTCTGTCCCCATTCTGGTGTTTCCCCTCTAATATCAATAGCTAGTAACTAGTGCCCCACAAAAAGCCAATCAATTCATATATCCTTGATATCATCAACAATAATATCATCAGTATATTCTCAATATCATCAATAATGTAATTGTAATGGGAATTTGAAGTCCTCCCCCTCCCTTAATAAGCATAGTCCAGACCTCCGTCCCTGATTTGAAAATATACTCTGCCCCCTAATAAGCTGAATGTGGTCACATAGAGTCTGTGGTAGGAAGAGTTTGCTGAAGGGTGGAGGAGAGTCCAATAGGAGAAGCTTGCTTAGGGGAGACTTGTTTTTCAGGAAGGCCCACATTTCGTCACTTTGTAATTAAGCAGTGGACCATGAGGGTTGTGATGTTCTCTGGCCCTGTAAGAGGTTTTATATGTCTATATCTATATCTATCTATATCTATATCTATCTATATTTATATCTCTATCTATGTATTATATCTGAAGTGAATATTGCTTTGAGGCTCGCTTTGGGAAGAGTTGTATGATTTGGCCAGATGAGACTCTGGGCAGCTGTTGAACCCCCCAGCTTTGAAAACCCAGAAGTTGGTGTTTCTTTCTCTGGTAACTAACTGTATGATGGTTGGACAGCTAGAAGCCCTGTCTGTTGTTCTGTTGAATTGCAATATTTTCTCTGTCTGTATTTTTGTCTGCTTGTAATTTCTGTTTGTAGTTTCTGAAGTTCAGGGTGCTGACTTTTTCCCCTGAACTAGGTAAATGATATATGTTTGATTAAAGTAAGATTGTTAACCCTTTTTGAGTTGCTTTCCTTTAGAAAAGCAGATCAAAGAACCTATGCTAGCAGCCATCCTGGGTATGCTAGGGGGCTTGCTGCTGCAGGGTTCTAGGCTACACATGACAGGTAGTGGGGTTCTTCCAATGCTATCAGCTTCAGTCCCCATTCTGGTGTTTCCCCTTTAATATCAATAGCTAATGACTAGTGCCCTACAGAAAGTCAATCAATTAGTGTATCTTTGCTATCATCACCAAGCAATAAAATCATTAGTATATTCTCAATATCATCATTAAGCAATTATTATTAACTAGCTTGCACAAAGAGATAATTACTGAAAAGATACAGCAAGAACCAAAATATCTTCTTGAACCAGGGTACCCTCTCCCATCTACTCCAGAACCTATGGTGACTGGGCTCAAACTTTAAGTAACTGCTACAAGAAATTTGCTCTACCAAGTTTATTAATAGTTATAACATCAATGTTGGACAAGTTGTTATTTCTTAACAGGACACACACTCTCGACTGCCAGGTTAATTTGCAACTGGGCTGGGTCAAGTAGGCTGCTCTTTAGGGCTATGGGAACTACAGCTACTAACGAACCCTTCGGGCATTTGAAGATCACAAGGTCATACTATGTTAAGCTCTCCTTCACTAAAGAACAATTTAGAATTGAAATAGCAGGGATAGATGCAGCATAGATATGATATTTTCAAAGCCACATAGTTCCCAGACAAGGAAGGCCAGAGGCTCCTCTCCTACCAGAAGATCCACAGCCTCTCTTGCCTTATTTGACACCTGGAAAGAGAGATTCAATTTGTCCAGTTCATAGCTTTTGTTTGGAGGCTTAGTTATAGCTCTGTAATCCATTAAAAAGCTTTTTAGCATCACACAGTAAGCTGATAGGAAACAGTCATAGAATTCCTAAGCATACTCTGGAGTGGTCTTTCTGCTTTTCCAGAAGCAGGCTCCCCAAACATCTGTGTGAATTGATAGCAGAACCTCCTGCAAATACTTCCAGGACTGGGTCCTTACTGGACAGTGGCCAGCCCTTGTAAAAATACTGCTTACAAGATAATGTCAGGAGATAAAGCATTTTCAAATAAAGCAAAGGGAGGTAGTCAAAGGGGCAGAGTGCTAGATCTCAATTTTGAGGATGTGGGTTCGACTTAATACCTATGTGACCTTAGGCAAGTCATTCTCCTCTCTGGTCCTCAGTTTCCTCCCCTATAAATGAGGTGGTTGGACTAGATGGTCTTTTAGGGGAAAGAAGAAGAGGAAAAGTATTTATTAGTCATTTATTACATTTATTAGTGTTCCAAGCACTATGCTAAGCATTTTAAAAATATTGTCTTACTTGATCCTGACAAAAACCCTGAGAGTAGGTCCTACTATTATCCCAATTTTACAGATGAGGAAATTTGGGCAGACAGAGGTTAAGTGACTTGCTCAGGTTCACACAGTGCATAGTAAATATCTGAGGATGGATTTGAACTTGTCTTTCTGACTCCAGGTCCAGCAATCTGTCTGCTAGCTAACTTCTACATCTGAAACTTACTTTGAAAATATGAAAGCAAGAGGCAGTTTTGATTAAGAAATCAGTTCTCCGAAACCAATTTACAAAAACATTTGTATGCTATGGAGTAGAGAACATATTATTTTAAGAAAAAAGGCTTTTTCTTAAGGACAGTTGATAGGCTAGATTTCCAGTGTTTCCTTCCCCTCTAGAAACATTCCCGTTTACTATTTTGGTTGCTTAAAACTCTTTATCCAGCATAGGGAAATGGCAAGGGATACTACCTTTACAGTGATGTTCTGTTGCTATTTTCGAGCTGTGTTATTATTTGTTGTTTCAAACACAGGACAACACAGAACAGATCTGTTCAATCATAAATTGACAAAATTATGGATGAGGAAGGAAAAAAATAAAACAAAAAGAGTCAGGGCCTTTTTACTGTTACATTTTTTTTTCAATTCCATAATATCCTTAACTGTCCCTCTATCACTGAAAAGTCTTTGCAGAAAAAAGATGCTCCTTTGAAAAGACTGATTTGTCATGACGGAGAAACAGATGGCCTGGCAATAAAATGAAAGAGGACTTATAAATCATATAATTATCTTTACCCATCTCCTTTGTCTTCTCCTTTTTTTTCTCTTAGCATTTAAGTTAGACCTCAAAAGAGAACTATATGAAGCTCTAAGACCTAAGCAAGTTTGAATACATAAATGGACTCAATGCATAGTACTACATATGTTTTCATGGATAAGCACTGGTTAGACAGTAAAGTTATCTGGAAAGGAATGGGTAGCTCTGGTCCAGGAATGGTGAAATGGCCATATTTCAGATTTTTGTTCCTTCAGAAATGACTCACATTCTTCCCAACAGGAAATCCAAACCCATTCACCCCAGCTGCATTGAAAGCTCTTGAGGTGAACTGGGATGTGATTAGATTAATTTGAAAGATATTCTTTGTGTTCCTTAGGACACAAGTCAATTACACATTAGGACATGTAACTAGTACAACCAGGACATCCTAACTAGTACAAATATAAAGAGCTTCTCATTTAGGACCTCTTGCTATAGACAACAGGGCATGAAAGATTATCACCACTCATGTTCTACAAAACATAAACCAAAGTTCAGGATAGTCAATTACATGAAACAGTGATTTCTCAGCAGTTCCTATTAATTTTATTTCCATAAGTTCTTAGAAGATGTGTGAAATTCCTACAAAAAGGTGGAAAACTTCATTAAGATAGACTTGTAAATAGAGTGAAAGATATTTTGTGCCAAGAAAAAAGAAAAACCTAGAGAATGAGGAAACTGGACACTGAGGAAAGTGCCCCCAAAAGGGGCCTGTGCCCAAGCAGGTTTTTCACAGAAACAATGAAGAAATATAACTTTATATGTTTATTTTGCTGGCATAGATAGATATTGTTTCAATAATTTTGCCATAGACTTACCATTCCCAAAGTAGAAATATGCTTAATTCTCACATTAGTTTGTGAGCTCCCCAAGGTCAGGGACTAGCATTTGTCTTTCTTTGTATCCCCAGCACTCAACACAGGACCTGGCACATGGTGTACTTAATAAAGGCTTCTTTACTGACTGATTTCCTATTATTGACTATTTAGTTACTAGTATTCTGAAAAGGATTTTGAATGAAAATCGATAATCGTGACTGCATATTTAATCAGTTTTCTATTAGTTTTATCAATTTATTTGTTTCTTTCACTTACTAAAATACTTGCTTGTGAGTTGGTCATTTATTCACAACTTTTTGCTAGGCTACATCAGAAAACAGGATTCTAGATTCAAATGTCATTGTTTCCTTTGCATGGGGGGAACAATGTGGCACAGTGGAAAGGTCACTGGCTTGAGTCAGAAGGCCTAGGTTCACACAGTCTTGTGTAACTCTGATTAAGTTTCTTAATCTCCCTGGGGTTCAGTATCTTCCTCTATGAAATGAAGGGGCTAAAAGGCACTATGAGATACCACCCACATAGAGATCTATGATTCTATGGTTTTTTAAACCACTGTTTTCATTTTTTTTTTTTTTGTCTTTTTATCGGTAGTGCCTAATAGTGACTGGAACAGTTACCTAAGTAATGACTTAATAAATTCTTGTTGACTTGACCTGACTTGAATTGAGTTAAACTGAATTGGAAGCTTTCATGAGAAAATATTTTTAAGCATTTTATTTTTTTAAAGGGCAAGTAGGTTGGCACAATGGATAGAGTGCCAGGCCTGGAATAAGGAAGTCTCATCTTCTTAAAATCTAGACTCAGACACTTAGTAGCTCTGTTACTCTGGACAAATCACTTAATCCTGTTTGCCTCAGTTTCCTCATCTATAAAATGAGCTGGAGAAGGAAATGGCCAACCACTTCAGTGTCATTGCCAAGAAAACCCCAAATGGGGTCACGAAGAGACACACACAACTTTTCCAAGCAAGGCAGGGAGAAATCCAGGATTCCCAGGGGCCAGACCAGGCAAAAACTGATAGCAGCCACAAAATGAGGTCATTACCCCAGCAGCTCTGAAATATGACTCATTTCAGAGAAGAGTCAAGAGAACTCCAGGTATGTCTGGTGGTTGTCTTTGAATGGTAGGCCCCTTACTGCCTATTATGATTTCCTAACAGATGTGATCACTCAGATAAATGATACAGAAAATATTTAAATTCAGTGATAATATCAGAAGAAACCTGAAAAAGAGGTAGCTATTAGTGAAAGTGGGATTTTGGTAGGATACTTTCTAAAAAAGATTAGTCAAGGCTTTACATGAAGAGCAGCTAAATGAGACGGAAACATTTAAATCATGGTGAAAAAATGTGGAGAAAGGAAAGAAGAAAGTAAAATTAAGGACCATGATGTAAAGTTTACTTCAAGGAAACTGAGCATAAATTGCTCATTCAGCCTATTCAGGTTGAACAGGCTCAGAACTACTGCCTTTTTGAAAAAAAAACACTTTCAATTTTGTAGGTTGTACTTTCTTAAATAAGTAGTTTTGTACGGTTAGTGATCTGAATGAATGAAATCCAAATTTGGACAAGGTTCATTATCATTAAAATTATTAGTAAATACAAAATATCATATAACTTATGGAATGCTATATAAACAATTTTAAATAGTTTTATAATGCATTAAAATAAAAATGAATATTTTGCATTATAAATTGATAATAATACAATTGATCGCTCAGTTACTCCAATGGATTCATGATGTCATTCATGTGAGAACCTCTCTTGTGATGTAGACCTCAACCCATCCATAACCATTTATATTCCAATAATAATTACTAGTAGTAATTATAGATAGCATCTATATAACCCAACTATGTGCTAGGCACTTTGCTAAGTGCTTCATAATTATTATCTCATTTGTTCCTCACGACAATCCTGAGAAGTAGGTGCCATTATTATCCCCTTACAGTTGAGGAAACTGAGGCAAAAGTTAATGGACTTTCCCAGGTTCACATAGCTAGTAAGTACTTGAGGCAAGATTGGAACTCAGCTCTTTCTCCAGGAGCAACAGTATCCACTGTGCCACCTAGCTGTCCATGTACTCTGCTGGGATCCTCAACAGGCATTTTATCCAGGATACTGGAGTCCTTACTCTAGTTCTTTAGACATTTTATAGATCATTTATAAATAATTAGAAACATATGTGATACCCATCAATTATCCCTTGATCTTGCTAATACAGTACAACTCTATGAGGATAACCTTTATGTTGTCTCTCATATATAATTCTTTGTTGGTATTATGTTACACCCACTTAACCCTAGCATGCACAACTATGGATGCCTTTGGATAATCTACAATTTTAATTTTTCAGAAAGAGATGTATTCTAAGACTTATAGCCATACAGCATTACCAAAAGAATATTGACATGGAGGAAGGGGAAAATGGGACAAGCATTTAATGAGTGCTTACTATGTATTAGGAACTTGCTGAGGACTTTACAAATATTTCACTTGACCTTTTAAAATCCATTAAAAACAAATAACTCAGTAAGATGATTATTATTAATAATAGCTCACATTATCATTATCAGGCTCTATGAAATGTGCAAAGCAAAATAATTTTTTGAAAATATTTCTGTGAAGTAGGCAATATAAGTATCATAAGACAAGAAGATAAGACCTATTAGGAGACTACAAACCTAGTCCAAGTTGGTATTAATAATAAAGGCATGTATGGGGTTGGTAATAGTGAGGATAAAGAAGAGGGTAATTTACTGTTTGATAAACCTAGCTTCTGGGATAAGAACTCACTATTTGACAAACACTGCTAGAAAACTGGAAAATAGTATGGCAGAAACTAGACATAGACCATCATTGTACAGGGAATTATTCCAAGATAAGGTCAAAATGGGGACAAAATTTAGACATAAAGGTTGATATTATAAGCAAATTAGGATAGGAAGGAATAGTTTACCTGTCAGATCTACGGAGAAGTATTTATGACCAAACAAGAGATAGAGAACATTGTGAAATGCAAAATGGATCATTTTAATTACATTAAATTAAAAAGGTTTTGCACAAACAAAGTCAATGTAACCAAGATTAGAAGGGAAGCAGAAAGCTGGGAAACAATTTTTTATACCCAGAAATGCCTGATTTCTATAATATACAGAGAACTGAGTCAAACTTATAAGAATACAAGTCATTTCTTCTATAGAAATTGATAAATAGTCAAAGGACACAAATAGGCAGTTTTCAGATGAAGAAATTGAAGCTATCTATAGTCATATGGAAAAAATGCTCTAAATCACTATTGATTAGAGAAATGCAAATTAAAACAACTCTAAAATACCACATCACTATTAGACTGGCTAACATGACAAAAGACAATGATAAATGTTGGAGAAGCTGTGGAAAAACTGGAGCACTAATGCATTGTTGGTGTAGTTGTGAACTGATCCAACCATTCAAGAGAGTAAATTGGAACTATGCCCAAAGGGCAAGCAAACTGTTTATGCCCTTTGATCCAGCAATACCATTACCAGGTCTGTATCCTAAAGAGATCATAAAACAAGGAAAAAGACCCACACATAGAAATATTTATGGCAGCTCTTTCGAGCTCTTTTGGTGATAGCCAAGAACTAAAAATTGAGGGGATGCCCACCAATTGGGGAATGGCTGAACAAATTATGATATATGAATGTAATGGAATAATATTGTTCAATAAGAAATGAAGAGCAAGTGGATTTCAGGAAAATCTGGAAAGACTTATGTGAACTGATGCTGAGTGAAGTGAGCAGAACCAGGAGAACATTGTACACAGTAACTGCAACACTGTGCCATGACCAACTTTGATAGACTTAGCTCTTCTGAGCAATGCAATGATCTAGACAATTCCAAAAGATTCATGATGGAAAATTCTATCCACATCCAGAGAAAGAACTATGGAGTTTGAATGCAGATTGAAGCATACTGTTTTCTTTTTTCTTTCTTGTGATCTTTCCTTTTTGTTCTGATTCTTCTTTTACAACATGACTAATATGGAAATATGTTTAATTTGATTGTATATGTATAGCCTATAATCAGATTGCATGCTGTCTTGGGGAAGGGGGACAGCAGGGAGGGGGAAAATTTAGAACCCACAACCTTATAAAACTGAATGTTACAAACTAAAAATGAAGAAAGAAAAAAGGAAATAAAGGAGAAAGAAGAAAGTACAGGAGTCAAAGATTTGGGGGAGGTCATAGAGATTGAACTCAACAGATTAAACAGGTGGAAGAAAAATTCTGTAGTTTGTATTTGGGGTACAAGATTATTAATTAAATTATTCTAAATCTGAGCACTTCTGAGAAAAAGAGAAAGACGGAGAGAGATTATGAGATGCCATGGGCCACTTGAGTATCAGTCCCAAGTGTGAGCGGAGACATGAGAGAGAATTAACCAGGAGGTGTGGGCAGTTCAAGGAAGAACCATGAACTCCATTTAACGATGATTTGAATAAGATTTTTAAAGATCCAAAAGACAAAGGTTCAAGTATTCTCATCAATAAACTTAGTTTGTCACATCCTGGGTATTATCATACTTTTATCATTCCAATAGTCTGATACATCCTGGAAGTAGGTCAGATAAAATCATGCTTCATAATTCTAGGCACCAAAAAGTCTTGGGAAAGTCAACAGATCTTTGGAAAGTCAGTTAGCCTTTTAAAAGGCTTAACAAAGAATATGCAAAGAGAGCAGGCTTCCAAGCATCTAGGTTTGTCTAGGTGTAATCATTGTCTTTAGTCTGGAAGCAATACAGGAGGGATAAACTAATAAGAGACATGTCTTTTGAGGTGTCTGAAGTTTTGGGGACAAAGGCCTTGATGTCAGGGTCTCAAACAAAAGTCCTTTAAAGTGTATTCCCAGGGTGCTGGCCTCTTCAAGCCGTAGTCCCCTGGAGAGGTACACCATCAAGATCTTTATCTGAGTCCTGGTTTCAGCCTCTTTGGCTCCCCACAATGAGATACAGAGAGAATACATCCTAAGGGGCTACATAAAATTATTTTAATTAATATTCTCTGGCGGGCTTGTGCCCAAACCATAAAGTACACATTTCTCTTCTATAGAAATAAGGGAGGAATCAAACTGAGATTTTGAACTTCACCCCAGATAATAAAGAGGCAATAAAAATTAAGTGTTTTACATGTATCCCCAATACCTGCACAGAAATTGAAAAATAATTGGTATGCAATGAATTCTTATTGGTCAAATGATAAAGTAGAAAAGTGACATGGACAGATTAGCTTGGAAGAACACAAATATTCCAAGTGTGTGTAATGCCATGCACCAGCAGATTCCCAAAGGAATGCTACTGTGAACAGCTTTTAGAGTTCAGATTACAAAATATAGTGAACACTCTGTTTATTCCATTACAAATCAAGAAAAACATTCAAAACATTATAATATTCACAACATTACATCTTATCACAGAAAATGGCCACACAGTTTTCACTACAGTGGCCACAATATTCA
>CM053588.1:225069872-225113685 GCA_028646515.1 Pseudochirops corinnae
CTCTCCCTCTCTCTCTCTCTCTCTCTCTCTCTCTCTCTCTCTCTCAGCCGGCTTCAGTCTCCAGGATTCTTCCTTCAAGGGGAGCAAAATTCCAATTCTGTCTGTCTGTCTCTGGAATTCTTGCTTATGTACACACCTCAGCCAGTCCTCTTCTTCCACATCAAGAGGGGCTCAGCCAATCCCCTTCTTCCACATCAACAGGGGAGTTCATGCCTTCTTAACAGTGGGACAGAGTTTGCACCTTCCACACTTAGCACTTAAGTGCTAAGTATCCTGCTAAATTGATTACTATTACAGTGTGAGAGATAAATTATGGTGTTACTAATAGAAGGAGGGAATTCAATAACTGTAGGAGGTTAAGGAAGAAAGATCATAAGGCCATTTGGGGACATGTATCCTATATGAAGAAGTAGAAATGCTACTTAAGAAGATGAGGTGTGGAAGGGCAGGTAAGCCAGAACAAGTACACAGAGAAGAATTCTGTACTAGAGGCAACACAACTTTGAAAGCACTTAGGATTCAATATCTAAGTTACCACAAAGAAAGGAAAATACTAAAGGAATGGAAGCAATCATGGGTAGTGAGGGGTGTGTGTGTGAGTGTGTGTGTGTGTGTGTGTGAAAAGGTGTGACATGGTACAATGGGAAGAGTACTGAAATTTGGAATTAGAGGAGCTCCTTCCTCTCCAGGTTGCATTCTCGACTTTGTCTACCATGCCCCAGAAACCTCACTATCTTATAAGATCACTTTGGCCCTGGAACTGACACATTGAAAATTTCCTATGCAGCTTCTCCATCTGATTGGATTACTCCTCCCCCCATCTTCCACTTTTCCCACAGTTGGGTAAGCTAGCAACCAGTGAGTAAAGAAACGGGGATGTATTCCATAGTCTGTTTATTCCAGAGCCATTTCATACAGAGCCAAAGGTACAAGGAGCTTACAGAGCTTATATGCCCCTAGCAGAAGAGCTTACATAAGGAAAACTACAAGGACCCTCCTTTAGCCTTGACCACTCCCTTGACCACTAAGGCTAGTTATTCATTAAGACTTCATCCTAGGACCACCTCTGGAGACACAAACAAACAAGGTGGCATAAACAAGACTTGCAGGTTAACTGCTCTCAATCTTCCTTAGTTATGCATAGGACCATGTCCTGGAGGCATCAATAAACAAGACTACACTCCTCCTAAATATCTGCCTTGTGACCTTATAGAAGTTATACAAGGAGAGGGGCATTCCATTAGTGGAGCTGGGGGACCCCTGAAAGTCCTCTACATCTCCCCCATTTTATTTATATATAGGAGAGGGGAACATTACATTAGTGGAGCCTGGGGAGACTCCTGGAAGTCCTCTACATCTCCCCCATTTTATTTATATATAGGAGAGGGGAACATTCCATTAGTGGAGCCTGAGGAGACCCCTGACAGTCCTCTACAATTAGAAATCAGAATAGGCAGTCAGTCTGTAAACTGTTGAGTTCTAACCATGTACTTGACTCTAAGTGTTGAGGATACAAAGAAGGACAAAAACAAGGCTTCTCCCCTTAAGGAGTTCACATTCTTTTTTTCCCTCACTTAATAATATTTTATTTTTTCCAATTATATGTAAAGATAGTTTTCAACATTCACTTTTATAAGATTTTGAGTGCCAAATTATTTTTCTCCCTCCTTGCCTGCCCTCCCTTCTTCTCAAGACAGCTAGCAATCTGATATAGTCTATACATGTACAATCATATTAAACATATTTCTACATTAATCATCTTTTGAAAGAAGAATCAAAATGAAAGGGAAAAACCATGAGAAAGAAAATAACAACAAAAAAGAGAGAATAGTAAACTTCAATCTGTATTCAGACTCCATCGTTCTTTCTCTGGATATGGATAGCATTTTCCATTGAGTCTTTCAGAATTGTCTTGGATCATTGCATTGCTCAGAAGAGCTAAATCCATCAAAGTTGGTCATTGTACAATGTTTTTCTTACTGTCTACAATGTTCTACTGGTTCTGCTCACTTCACCAGCATTAGTTCATGTAAGTCTTTCCAGGTTTTTCTGAAATCTGCCAGCTCATCATTTCTTATAGCACAATAGTATTCCAGTACATTCATATACCACAACTTGTTCAGCTATTCCCCAGCTGATGGGCATCCCCTCAGGAGTTTCTAATGAAAGAGACAATATGTAAATGACTAGGTATATAAAAGGGATATAACATGTAAATAGATGGTAGTTTCAGAGAAAATGCACTAGCAGTGAGTAGGACTTCACAAAGGCATTGCTAACATATAAATAGTCATAGGTTTAAATATACCCTCTTCGGTTCCATTCTACCTCCTACTCTCACTGGTAAGTTCAGTCCCCACAGCTTACACCAGCTGTAGGCTCTGGGTTTCCTTATCACTATCACTAGCAGGTTGGATGACCAGAAAAAGATTTTATCTTCCATTCAAGGTTCTAAAGATACTCCTGCTTTGAATATCTTTTTAATACTAACAGCTCAAAAACCCAGAGATTAGTTCCACAAATCATCAAACCACTTAATATCAATTTGCTTTTACAAAGGCATATTTACTGAAAAGACATGGGTCAGGCCCCGCATTCCACACAAAGTTAAGTAGAGGCAGTGTTGTGTAATGCTTAGTGAGTTTGCATTAGGGCCACAATTACCAGAGTTCAAGTCTAGTCTCTGAAACATACTGGCTTTGTGACTCTGGGTAATTTATTTAATATCTCAGTGTTCCAAACAACTGTCTAATGATATAATTTGCAGATAAGGTGCCAACTAGTCTTGGTAAAGCTATTTTTCTTCCTTGGGAAGATCTCTGGGATCATTGAAATCACAGGTCCCATAAATTACATACTTATGTAATTTTTAAAAATTAGAATATGTATACTCATATGTATTTAGAAAGGTTTTTGATCATGCTTCATGATCTAAATCTCCCCCTAAAAAGAATTCTATTTTTTAAATTAAATTTTATGTTTATTTTTAGTTTGCATCATTTCTATAAGATTCTCAAGTTACAAATTTTCTCCCCATCTTTCCCCTACCCACCACCCCAAAACAGTGATCCTACTGTATAACCCCTCCCCAAATCTGCTTTCTCCTCTCTCTTCCCCCCATCCCACCTCCCACTTTCTGGTAGGACAAGCTGGATCTCCATATCCCAGTACCCGTATATCTTATTTCCCAGTTGCGTGTACAAAATAATAATAATAATAAATTTTAAACATTTGATTTTACAACTTTGAATTCCAGATTCTTTCTCTTCCTCTCTCATCACCCACCCTTACTGGGAACATAAGCAATTCAATATAGGTTGTTCATGTATAGTTACACAAAACATTTCCATAGTGGATATATTGTTAAAGACTGCCTATATTTCCCTCCATCCTCTGTTCTATTCTCTACTTTGACCCTGTCCATTTTCGAAAGTGTGTGCTTCTAACTACCCTCCCCCCCAACCTGTCCTCCCTTCCATCATCCCCCCTCTCATCCCCTTCCCCCCTACTCTCCTTTAGGGCAAGTTACCCAATTTAGTGTGTATGTCATCTCCTCCCTAAGCCGAATTCAATGAGAGTAAGGTTGACCCATTCCCTTTTGCCTTCCTGTTCTTCCCTTCCATTGGAACAGTTATTTCTCACCTCTTCTATATGAGATAATTTACCCCATTCTGTCTCTACCAATCTCCTCTGATTATATGACTCTCACCTTTTTGCCAAATTCACCTTTTAAATATCATCTCTTCTTATTCAATTGATCCTGTGCCCTCTTTCTATGTATAAATGTACACATATATACACACACTCACATATGTATTCATACACACATATGCCCTCCTATATAGACATATATGTATGTATACATACATATACATATATATATTCCCTTCACCTATCCTCATACTGAGAAAAGTTTCATAAGTTACAATGATCATTTTTCCATGTAGGCATGTAAATACTTCAACTTTTACAAGTTCCTTATGATTTCTTTTCTCTATTTACTGTCTTATGCTTTTCTTGCTTCTTGTATTCGAGTGTCAAATTTTATATTCAATTCTGTTTTTTTTTTTCATCAAGAATGCTTGAAAGTCCTCTATTTCATTGAAGGACCATATTTTCCCCTGAAACATTATACTCAGTTTTGCTGAGTAGGTGATTCTTAGTTTTAATCCTAGCTCCTTTGACCTCCAGAATATCATATTCCAAGTCCTTCTATACCTTAAGGTAGAAGCTTCTAGATCTCGTGTTATCCTGATTGCGTTTCCACAATATTCAAATTGTTTCCTCTTAGCAGCTCCTCAATCTGGGAACTACAGAACCTGGCTATAATATTCCTAGGAGTTTTCTTTTGGGGATCTTTTTCAAGAGGTGATTGGTGAATTCTTTGAATTTCTATTTTGCCCTCTGGTTCTAAAATGTCAGGGAAATTTTCCTTGAGAATTTCTTGAAGGATGATTTCTAGCTTCTTTTTTTGATCATGGCTTTCGGGTAGTCCAATAATTTTTAGATTGTCTCTCCTCAATCTATTTTCCAGGTCAGTGGTTTTTCCAATGAGATATTTCACATTGCCTTCTATTTTTCCATTTGTTTGGATCTATTGAATAGTATCTTGATTTCTCATAAAGTCATTAGCTTCCGTTTGCTCCAGTCTAATTCTGAAGGAATTATTCTATTCAGTGAGCTTTTGAAATTCCTTTTCCATTTGGAAAATTTGACTTTTTAAGGCATTCTTCTCCCCATTAGCTGTTTGGGCCTCTTTTGCCATTTCAGTTAATCTATTTTTTAAGGTGTTATTTTCTTCAGTCAGATTGTTGATTCTCTTTTCATGATTTTCTTGCATCATTCTTATTTCTCTTCCCAATTTTTCCTCCATTTCTCTTACTTGATTTTCAAAATCCTTCTTCAGCTCCTCCATGGCCTGTAACCAATTCATATTTTTTTTGGAAGCCTTTGCTGCAGGAGTTCTGACTGCATTTTCTTCCTCCTGTTCCATGCTTTGATCCTTTTTGTCCCCACAAAAGGAATCTAAAGTTGGATTTCTATGCTTGCTTTGCTTCCTTTTCTTGCTCATGTTGCCATTCCATAACTTGACTTTTGAGTTCTTTGCCACAGTAAAACTCTCCTTCCAGAGGGGACACCTTTGTCCCAAACCACTGGGGTTTTTGCAGCTGCCAGAGCTATTAGGAGGGCACCATCTCTGCAGCCACCACAAACTCTGGCTCACTGGTCACACACCTCAGGACCACCACCTAAGACCGTGATCCAGACCCATGCAGGTTAAAGCAAGAGCCATTACACTCTGAATGTTCACTTGGCCTCCCTATGATCTTCAGGCCAGGGAAACAGCCACGTGGAGGCGGCTGTAAGGCCACCACACCTCTGCCACTTCTAGCTCTAGAAGCAGGGGCTGGGCAAGTTCCTCTTTGCCCCCCAGTTCTAACAGAGTTCTACACTGACCTCTCACTTTTTCTTTGACATTTATGGGTTGATAACTCTGGAAACAGCCACTGCTCTGGTGATCCACTCTCCTGAAGTCTGCCACAGCTTGTGCTAGTCAGGGCCACCCTGAGGCTAAAAGTGGCTGCTTATTTGGTGCTGGGCTCAGCTCCTAAGGAGCTGCAATGAACCTTTCCTGTATGCTTGCCAGGCTGCCTTCAGTGAGAGATTTGTTTCTCTCTGTTACTCTGTGGGTTCTGTAGTTCTAAAATTTGTTTAGAGTCATATTTTGTAGGTATTTGAGGTGGTAAGGTGGGGAGCCACAGAGTTTTCCTGCTTCTACACAGCCATCTTGGCTCTGCATGCCCCACAGAATTCTATTTACCAACAATTATACTGGCTTAACGTAAAGAGGTCTTTTTTCTTTTACAAATTGTGAAGATTTACTCCAAAATTTGAATGAATGAATAAAGCATTTATAAACTGCTTGCTATGATGGGCGTATAGAAAGGAAAGTAAGACAACCCCTGTCTCAAGGTGTTCATATTTTCATGAGGGAAACAACATATATGTAAAATTTCAGTTGCAAGTCAGATGGAAAGGTCTCATAGTCCTCAGAATACAAAAACAAAGCAGATACTGCTAATGCTTATACAAAGGCATTTTCATAGATAAAATTATATCTGTTTTTTATGAACTGTTGGATAGTGCCAAAGACTTGGGTGTCAAGAAATTTCTTTTCCAGATCTTCAATAGAGGTGCCAGGCTATATTTTTATAGAGGTTGTTTCCTAGGATGATGGTTACAGTCAATGGACTGGAGGCATGGCTATTCCAAAGGTTCTTGGGTTCAAAGTCCTGAGCTGTCTCCATTAAAGTCAGAGGAGAGATGGTGACCAAGAAGGCGTTAGCGTTTTGACCTGTGTGGCACATATTGCCTCCTGTCTTTCCCTTTGGTGTCTTGATTCTTCAATTAGACTGGCACATTTGCCCTCACATGACAATTTTATTGGCAGTTCACAGGGATGATTAACCTCTTCTCCACAGAAGGAATCTCTGGATGATGGCTATGAAGGCTGGGCTAGAAAAAGTATGAGTGGTCTGGGGGTACTGGCACACCCAGAATTCATATACCTATATGCCTTTTGGTGGCAGCTGGTCATCAGTTATCACTTGTGGTGATGTGTGACAGAAATTATTATTAATAGCCATTTATGAGAGAGATCTAGGCTTTTTCCCTGTCCTGTCTCCTTGCTCAAAGTCCGGTCTTCAAAGGATATTACTGAACTCTGCCAAAAATTTACCACATCTAGATCATCTTATCTAGGTGAATTACTATCCATTGTGTTCTACTCAGGGTTGGGTGGGGATAAATTCTTTGTTCAGATTGCCCAAGCCCAGGTAATTTAGAAGTAAATGACATAAAGTTAAATCCCCAGCCCTCCATTATAATGATTCCACCTCTCATTGTAATATTCATTCTTCTCATTAATTGTTAACCCATAAAGTTGATTGCTGCCCACTCTTCAAGGGCATGTAAACTATGAACTCATGGCCATGATTTATCTTTGGCCCAAGAGAAAGATGGCCAAATGGCCATTTTTTAAATTCATAAAATGCCAGCATTATTAATAAAATGATTAATTACCCAGAAACTATATCTCTCAAACTTTTAAAATGCCACATGAAGAAGATGAACTCTTTACAAAGATGTCTGTGGATGTTTGACTTAGAAGCAAGTCTAGTGGTTTGGGACACACTGTTACTCCCAAACTCTTGGGTTCAGGGTCTAAACCTGTCTCCATCAGGATGTGAAGGAAGATGATGGTCTAGGGAGTGATGAATCAGTTTGCTGGCTACTTGCCATCTTTTCCTTCAGGGTGCCTTGCTGCTTCAAATGTTTTAGTCAATGAATAAAAGGATGCTTTAAAAAAAAGTACTTGATAATATTTCTGAAAACCTTTTTGCTAAGAAATGTGTGTTGTGACAATCACATATTTCAAAGATATTTAATCAAAAATATATTCTGAAATGTACATATTATACATTTCCTGCTCCAAAGAGGAAAAATTGTAAACAAAAGAACAAAAATTAGCTTGAAGAACCTTGAAGAAGGCTTACATTTATGGTGAAAACATGGTATAAAAAACCTGAGTTATGTGACAGTATTACATTTTTCACCTTTTTATATTTATTGTCAATTATCAGTCACACAACTAGAATGTATTAATCAATTCACTGTGCTACTTTAACAACCTTCTGAAATGCTCTAGATTTTCTTCCACAGAATAAATTTAAATAACACTAAAATACTTCTGAGGAAGCATTCATTTTAACTCTGAACACATCTCCTTTAATAAAATGTGAAGTAGTTTTTAGATCAAGTTACTTAGGTCTTCTTGTATGATTTAAGTGAGTTAAGCATAAAAATAGTAAGATAAACAGGATTTGGAATTTAAGTGGCACTAAATAAAATTCTTGAAAATAAAATTTCCCAGAAGCATGCAACTTATATATCTGGTAGCCAATCTAGCAGCTAGAGAACTTATTTCAACTTCTTGCATTATATATAATAGACATACTACTAAATATTAAACAATTGATTTCCCTTCACTACCCTTCCTTTCCACTTCTTTTCTCTCCTCTCTTTTCCCCTCTTTTCCCCCCATTTCTTTCTTTTTCTCTTTTTCTCTCCCTTTTTTTCTTTTCTAATATTTGGTATCCCTATCTCACCTAGGCTGGAAGTAGAGGGGCTCTTTGTATCCCGGTTCTACTATAAATTGGTATAGAAGCATTGTTTTACTCTATTTCCAACCTGTGCCCAATTGTCCCTTCATCAGGCAGTCTAAACCTCCTGCTGCTGCTTGCTCACCATATAAAGGCTGAACTTTGCTTTATACATAGCCTGTTATACCTTCCAAACTCAAGAGTTCCACTCAGCCTTCCTGGTAATTGAACTTACAGGTATATGCTGCAAATACATTTAAAGAGTTCTCTTTTCTCAAGATACAATTAACTTTTAAAGTATTTCCTCCCAAGATAATTATAGTTACTATAGTATCCAGTCTTCTTACATGACTGTTTTATGAACTTGTAAAAAATCACACCATATAAATCTCTAATCTTGGTTTTTGTATTATCTTCATATATGATGAGCATATCATTAATAATGTTTTCTAAATCATTAATAAGAACGCTAAATATCCCACGACTAAGCCCAGATCCTTGGGGTTCCCTACTAAAGAGGTTTTGGCAAGCCAGAAACTATGATTTCATTTATGTGGGAATATCTTTCACCAAAGGAGATTATAAAATGCTCATCACATATTCTTAGAGAGGTGTCTGAGGTTCAGAGATTTTATTGGTCAAACAGGTGGTGGTGAGACAAGTTGACATTGAACCATTGATAACTATTTTGGGGGTCTGTGTATTCAACAAGCTCTGTGTACACCTAACTGAATTATTGTTTAAGCCATATCTCTTCATCTTTTCTACACTAGTAGCATGAAAAACTTTGTCCAAAGCTTTTCTAGAATCTAGGTAAATTATATCTGCAGCAATTTCTTGAAATACCTGCTTAGTCACCTTGTCTACAAAGGAAATGTTTGATATGCCATGAAATGCTTTTGACCGAACCTTATTGGCCCTTTCTGGCTACAGTTTTCTTATTTACCTGATATAAGTCAATAGTATGTCCTAAAGTTTTGCCAGAAATTAAAGTTAATTTTCTTGGTCTATTGTTGATAATTTCCATAATTTCCCCATTTTTGGGAATGAGGACAACGTTCACTTTTCTCCAATACTGCAATACTTTTCCTACTTTCCACAATCTTTCAGAGATCACTAACAGTTCAATAATAGCATCCTTTATATCTTTCAGTATGCAAGGTCTGGTCACATATTCATCAAGGGCCACTGGTATGTTTTTACTTACATTGAGTTTTCATTTCCAGAGAGGTATTTCTGTTCTGTACTTCTAGACCAAAGATCATACTTCGTAGGGTGGGAAAACCTAAAACAAAATAGCAATTTATAAGAACAGTCTTGCCTAGTCATCAGGTAACATTATCTCATCTACACTGAATAGTAATCCTATCCCTTCTTTGATTCTCCTCCTTTTCCTAATACGGCTTTAACAATATTTTTAGTTCCTTAGCTTTTCTTGCAAGTATCTTCTTATTATGAGAGTTAACAGTCTTATCACTATTCTTATGGGGCCCTTTCACACTATGCTATGCATTATCTGCCCTTATTCTAACAATATACATGATACATTAAGAGGTGGAAGACACATTAATAGTCATCTCGTTTGTTATTCATGAGAATGAACTTTAAATTCTGAAATAGTTCTAGCAAGAAATGTATTAAGCCATTTGGTAGAGAAAAAGACCCCAAAAGATGGGATAGCTCCCTTTTCTAGGTTCTGAAAGGTTTATATTATATAGGATTTTGACAAAGGTAACTGTACACAAGTCACACACGAATAATCTGACAAAGGAATCTCACAGGAATCACAAGAAAGGAACCCAAAACACAAGCTTGGGTGGACCCAAAACAAAATATGCATGTGGGGACCCAAAACAAGAATGTTTTGGGTAGGTTCAGAACATGGAGGAAACCAAAATGCCTTTTAGTCATCTCTAGAACTGCTAGAAAGTTACCAAGGTTGGGACAACAGTTTGGGTATAAAACAATATCTAAGTACTTAAAGTTTATTTCAAACAATTTTAATAAATGATAAATAATTCATAATCCTCCTTTTGGGTACTTAAAACCCAATATTCTCAAACTAGTAAAAGCATTATTACAGAAGAAGAAAAGTTGGGTTATAATTTCAAAAAAGACTGCATTAAAATAACTTGCTTTAATGAAAGCATTCTTATTATCCATCTTGTCTATATCATAATATAATTCATTTCAGGAGGAATAGGGGCAGATTGGTGACAAATTTTTCCTAATGTCTCACAGTCAGAAAGATCAATTTGAGTAAGTCTCATGGGCTATAAATCACAGATCTTAAATTTGCAACAGGAAACAATTGTATTGTGGCCATGAGCATCACAAATATCATAATCCCATGTTTCCTTCAATGTCACAAAGGCTAAACAAATTTAAGTTACTCAGAGTCATAATCTCATGATCTCACCCTCCTAATGTCCTCCTTGAGAATGAAGGACAAACAAAAATGACAAAAACAATAGCAAAGGGGGGGCAAAACCTAGAAACTCAATTTACCTAGTTGTTTAGGATAGGAAAATGACCATAAATTCAGATTAAAAACAATAATATCTTTCACACTTTCATCCTATCGTAGTAGCTCAGAGATGTTTTAGTATTAATCTTTTAATTAATGGATTTAGTATTGCCATGATAAAATCTTCTACAATTCACCTTCCCTGTTTCTAGAAACTTGCCATGAAAGGGAAAAGAAGGGACAAGATTATAACAATATCAAAACTGTCCCTTACCAGGCACAGACTGACCTAACATAAGTAGAAGAGCAGAAGAAACTCTCTTAACTCAGTTTGATTCCAGGTAATAGTCATAGTTAACAGCAAATCATGTGACAAATTTCCACATTATTCATAGTCTATAAAAGCCAGGCTCAGAATTAACCAAGTAGGAAAATTTCCTATTTGGAAAAGAAATAGCACAATGGGGTAACTGAGTGAAGAGGTTCCTACCTTTGCCTATGCAAGTATGCCCCCTCAATTTCCCAGGCATAGACATTCACTTGTAACAATTCTGAGACTGTACTCACTTTAGATAGCATGTGACATTCCCGCTGAGTGGAAGATTATTGACTTAATGACAATTCAAACAATCCTATCTGAAATAAAAATTCAGAATGATATCAATTTACAATCTCAACGGTTTTTACCTCAAATACCAAAATTTCACTAATCACAGCTTAGGACTTGGTTGTTTTTTCTCACGTTGTTGCAATAACAGTTAACAATAAGCATGTACAAGGATATAGATACATATAAAATGTAGTCACATTCTGGAATACATGATAGTTCACTCAAATCCTTCTTCTCCTCCTCAAAAAAAAAAAAAAAAAAAGATTGATCACTGTAACCTTCCAGACTAACAGAAATCCATATTGCCTATTAACCCTTAAGGCAAAAATAAAATTGTTAAATCTAAAGTCTATCATTATTCAGTTGGTTCAAAGATGTAATTTCAATACATACTATAGCAGGTACACTTTCATAATTTTTATAAGGGGGATTCCAAATGCTGATGGTCAAAATTTTAGGGGGACAAAATTATATGGTAAAGATCACATTGCCTGAATCTCCAACTCTGAGTCCTTCTGAAGTCCTCTCTTCCCTTGTATTTCAGCAGCGTCTCTGGGTTTTTGGAACAGCAACATGAACGTTCAGAATGTAGCCCTGCCCAATTGCAGTGGAATAGGCAAAGATGGCCTATATCATAGGTGGATTAGGAAATATTGACAATTTGTTTTTTGGGAAATTATTAGTTATTTGAAACAGAATCAAAGGAAATATTTGGGAATCTCTATCAGACTTAGGATTCTGCCAATGTGAAGCATCAGACAAGAAGAGAGAACTTTGCTAGAGTACCAGAATGAGTTCAGGTATGTCAGAGGAGTTTGGGCTGGGAGAAGAAGGTTCTGAATGAGATACTGAAGCCTAGGTTGAGTGATAAACTGTAACAGCACCTTGCATGGTATCTTTGTTCTCATAATCTGACGGAGACACTTGTTCCATTGGATGATAGACTATAATGTTACAGGAAAGGATGAGCAGGTGAACCAGCCCACAAACTGGTGTAGGTCACAGTTTATGTATCTGGTATGGGAGGAGGGGGAGAGCAGAGGGAACATGACATGAGTAGGAAGAGTAGTGCTGACAATGTAGGATATGGAATGATCTTATAACACTTTTCTCATTTCACGCTATCTTTCAAATATCACTCACAGTGGTTCAGCAATTGTATCCAGCACTTCTTTCAGTACTCTGGGGTTTATTTCTTCTGAGACTGAAGTCTTGAACTGGTCAAGAAGAATCAAGTGCTTTCTTATTATCCTTTAAATTTTATTAGGTTTCAACTTCCTATTATTAGCAGTATTTTTTGTTTTATCTTTTCATAGGTTCCCAAAGTGGGCAGAATCACCCCCTAGGGAGCAGTGGAATGATACAGGGGGGCTGTCATAGCCTTGTGTGCAATTGGAGGGTGTTGAATAAAAATGAGGGGGCAGTGGAAGCATAAGGAAAGAAGAGATGATAAGAAAATTTTGAAAAAAAAACATTTGTATATATTTCATTTGTTGTTTAAGAGAGTTATAGTTGTAGTGATTATACTATTTTCCAAATAAACACACAAAATACAAATTACAACTCATCAGTGGTCAAGTCTGCCAACAGGCCTTAATAAGCAAGTGTTGGGAGGCAAGCATGTCATACTTTGTTGGGAAGTCCGACAAGCATCAGCAGGAATATATGCATGTAATGATTTTTTTACAATATATACTATATGGTTACATGACACAAGATTGCATCATCAAAATTTCAAAGCAAGAAAAAGCCTACAAATTCATAATAAATTTTTAAAATTTAAGATGTGTCATTTTGTTAAAAAAAAACAACTTGATACGTTTTAACAATGATGCAAATTTAAAAAGAAAACAGTTAAAGGGTTAAAGAAGTAGATTTCCAGGGGGACACAGAGTAACTTTTTTTTAAAGGTGGAAGTAAGTGAAATAAATTTGAGAAACTGTTTTAAATTCTAAGGTTTATTCTACTTGGCAGATGAAATAAGTAGGAAACTAGAGTTTAAAAGTCTTCTCTTCATCACCTTATTATATTGTCTCAACACCCTCTTTATCCATATCTTTCTAGTCTTCTTATAACTTACTCCTCAATATATTCTTTGATTCTGTGACACTGGCCTCTTTTCTGTTTCATGATAAAGACATTCTATTTCTCAGCTCCAGGCATTTTTCCTGGCTGTCCGCCATTCCTGAAATGTTCTTCTTCCTCATATCTGTCTTTGGCTTCCCTGATTTCGTTTAAGTCCCAGCTAAAATTTCGTCTTTTATAGGAAGCCTTCCCCAACCCCTCTGAATTCCAATGCCTTCCCCATTTAAAAAAATATTTTCTATTTATTCTATATATAATTTTCTTTATAAATATTTGCAGAGGGCCATCACCAGTTCTCTTGACCTATGTATTACCACTGGACTCTGGAGGAGAGAGAGAAGCTAATGACTTTGCACAGCTCTCCCTCACTTAAATCCAATTCACTTGTAAGTCAGGACATCCTCCTTCTCATGTCATTGGCCCTCTTCAAGAATGAAGGACTGAAGGTTGAACTACAATCTGTTAGTAGTAATGGCTGCCCTGGGGATCTAATCAGCCAGTTGCAGTTGGGCAATGTTCCTATTTCTTCCTCCTCTTCCTCCTCATCCTATTCCATCCTCTTCTTCTGTCCACTTGGGGAGTCATACCCTTACATGTAGGTGCTTTGTCCAAAGAAATACAAATTTTGATCACTTATATATCAAAAAGTATCTTAGGGTTTGGGGCTAGATTTTTTTTTTCTTCCCTATTTATTTGTTCTATCATTAATTTTTTTTTTTAAAAAAGGAAAATTGACTCTCTTTGTCTCTTTTGGTGTAGTTTTCATTCTGATTTTTTAAAAAATATAGCTCTAGAAAACCAAGTTTTGATAAAGCCCATTTTGATTCAAATGGAGCTACTTGATAACACCTTTAAACCCAAATCACTCCAGTTTTCACTAATTGCCCAATAATAGGTCCCAGCCTAAGCCTCACTTACTCATTGTTTAGCTTTTGATGACTCTAAGGGAGTGTAAATAACCACTGTTCCTGTCGTGGACAGAAACTCCCCTCCCAGATTGATTCTTTCCTGAAGGTAAGCCAGGCCACATTTTGTCTCAATCCTTACCTAGCCTTTAATTCTTTAATGGGCATTGCCTCAGACATACTGATACCTAGGAAAGGCCTTAGCTGAAAAAGGCCAAGGTCACACACTACATCTAGGACCATCGCCAGTCATCCCGTCCTGGTCAAGAAGGAAACATGAACAAGAAACAACAATTTTGTTTGCATGTTGTCTTCCCTACTAGCTCCTTGAGAGCAGGCATTGTGTTATGTAATATTTTTATATCCCCAGCTCTTAGGATAGTGCTTAAAACATAATAAGTGCTTAATAAGTGTTTTTTGACTACTTATTGATTATTCTAAACTTGCCAGATTTAATTCATTTTGAACATGGATACAATTCATATAGAGCCATGTTCACATCTTTACAGTTACGTTCCTTTCCCTGTTATTGCTTTCATCTTATAAGCATGAATTTGAAGAACCCAGGTTGGTCAGTAAATTCTCTGCCTGCCCCTCAACATCATTCTCCTTAAATAGATGCACTTTTCTTGTTTAGCATCAGGCTTCTGATTATCTATATGTTATTAAAGATAGATGATATACTAAAATGTTTGCTGGGTTTCAAGTCAGATGATCTAGACTCAAATCTTAGCTCAGATATTATCAGTTGTGTACCTCTGAGTAAGTCACTAAGTCACCCTCTCACTCTTCTCTGTAAATGGAGATAATAATTGCATTGCCATCACACTGGGGTATTACAGGGAAGGAGTTTTGTAAACTACAAGGCACTAAGCTAATAGGCACTGTTATTATTGGAATCACCAAACACATACAAACCTCAAATTCTATTGACCTAGAGTGAATTTTCAAATCATTCCTTTCAAGAGCTAAGCCAAAGAACAAAAATGTCTCTGATATCGTAGCTGTTGATGCTTTTTTTCGTCTAGTAATGTATCTAAAATATAATGTTGATTGAGTAAATGGTTGAACACTCTGCCATCTTATTAAGGACAATCTGCATTGGGTTAACATTCAGTTCTTCAGAGAAGAGTTTGGATAAATCTTCTATAAAATGTGCCAAGAGATAACCACAAAACCAGACACTACATTCCTTTTACAAGGAGATGGGAACTAGAACAGGGCAACAGCTTAACAAAAGTCATAGGCATTTGCAAGCACATCAGTGAAGCCAAGTAATTTGGAAGTAATTGTAGAGGGGTGACTACCAGGAGTTATGAACCACAGAGATTCACAGAGAACCTCCAGGAGGGAAATGGTGAACACCAGGTGACAGAAATGGAGACTAAGGTTTGTTAGTGAAAGGTTTTTATTTACATGCTGAGCAGACTGTATCCTTTCCATGCTGAGAAGTTGGAGGCATAGAGACTGATCAAGGCACAAAGCTCCTAAGATTAAATCCAGTAAAATCTAATATATTCCTATGAAACAGACAGTTAGCAGAGGTTTTTACAATAGAGAGGCAAGCCACATACTCCAGCTTAGATCAAAGCCACAAGACATGGTGAGGTTTAGCTTGTACTTGAGTTTCTCCAGAAACAACGGAAACATGATATCATTTCACATCAGGGAACAAACCAAAGTGGAAACAGCACACTTTCAGTGAAGGGTTCAGGCTGTGGTCAGGTCACGCAAGAAAAAAAAAAAAAAGGATTTTATTTCCGTTCTGACACAGAACCATGTTGTCCTTTAAAAAAAAATTACCATCTCAATGTGACTAAATATTCCTCTGTATACTTATTCTGAGATTCTAAGTATGAAATGGTTGAATTCATGAGAGCAATCAAGCTGGTCTTCTTTCCTCTTTTTTTTCAAGAATCATCTCTGGTGCTGAACTTGACAGGACACACATGTGGCCAGGCATATATTGGTGGTGAATAAGACCTTGAACTGTACTGAGAGAAAATGGATGGGACCACAAGTTTTTCCAAATAATTAAGTAAACTACGTCAAAATCAAATAAAACCAAAAAGTCTATTTCAATATTGATGGTAGATGAACCCCAAGAGAAGAGAGAAAAGCCTTTATTTCCCTCTGCATTACTGAAAATGGTGATTGTATGATGTGTTTTTTTTTTTTCTGGCTAAACTTCCTGAAGCATTTTAATTCACCATAGACGAACAAATTGATCATAAACATTTTCGGTCATTTATACATTGAATACAGTAATGAATAAAGTTTATACTAAGGGTTTGTTGTTGTTATTGTTCAGTTGCCTGACTATTACCCCATTTGAGGTTATTTTGGCAAAGACACTGGATTGGTTTGTCATTCCCTTCTCAAACTCATTTTACAGACAAGGAACTGAAGCAAAAAGGGCTAAGTGATTTGCCCAGGGTCACACGGCTAGTAAGTATCTGAGGCCAGATTTGAACTCAGGAAGGTAAGCCTAGCACTTTATCCACTGCACCACCTCGATGATCTCATTAAGGTTTACTATTTGCAAAGCATAGTGCATATCAATTTTGTTTGAAAGTGAGAGGCAGTATTGGGGTTAAAGGGCCAGCTTTGTAGTCAGAAAGATATGTGTTCAAATACTGCTTTAGGCATTTATGACCTGTATGTTCCTGAACAAGTCACAACCTCCCTGGGAACCAGTGTTCTCATCTGTAAAACATAAATTGGACTAAATGGTGCCTAATGTCCCCTTCAGCTCTAAATTTGGGACACATATTGGCTGTGCCAACATGATCAAGACACTTAACCTCTTGGAGGCTACAGGTAACTGCCTATATTGTTATAATTTACAGGAAAGTTGCTGATTTGCTTTGTTGGAAGGAATTTCTACATTGAATTTCCTAAACAAATAAAATCACAGTTCTGAATTAAACTAAAAATTCATTGATTGAAAAAATATGACAATTGGAACCCACATTGTAAAGAGTACCAACTTTGGAATCAGAGATCTATTTTAGCTCTGACATTAGTTTTATTACCTTGGACAAATATTTTATCTTCTTGAGGCTCAGTTTCCTCATCTCTAGAAAGGGTATAATAATATTTTCTCTATTTTCACTATGGGATTTTTGTGGGAAAGTATTTTATAAGCCTTAGAGCACTATAAACACGTAAGCTGCTTATTATTCATTCAACTAGATATCCATAGCTAAAATGAATAGAAATTATTTGTATTTTTGTAATATTTTCTATGTTTAAAGTATATGTGTGCATATATATATGTGCATGTGTATACACCTATAATATTTATTTTTTTATAATGATGCATTCAGGTTGGTATGTTACTTTAGTAGGATCACAGATTGAGAATTAAGAGACCTCAAAGATAATTTAGCTTGGGGTCATACAGGTAACAGATTTGGAATTCAAATTCAAATCCTCTAACTCCAAATAAAGCACTCTTTCCATTGCATGGTACTGTCATTTTAGAGGGAAGAAAAGTGTGAAGTAACAATTTTAAGTTACATTTTTAAGATCAGACAGATACTAGTAATGCTTCTTGATCTGGGACCTAATAGGACCAGAATCAACGAGGTAATTTAAAAGAAAAGATAGGCTACTCAGGGACTCTGTAGCCAGTTTTCATTAAACATCTTTTTTTTTCCTCTTGAGGGAAATTAGTTGTTAATTCAACAAAGTTCATATTATCCGATGTCCTATTGACGATTATGGACTAGGAAATGGAAAAAGAAATATGCTGCTTTCCTAAATCCTACTGGAAGGAGAATTGTTCTTAACAAATCTGTAGAAGAAAACTGGTACATAACTTTAAAGAAGAAATACTGCCTTTAACATACTCCTCAAATCTCCCCTACTTTCTCCACCCACATTAGCCAACCACTATACTTAAATAAAAGAAAAATAATAACTTGGCTACCTCAGCTAAACAACTAAAATCACATTATTAGAGGGTGTAATAGCGAGACTTGGAACAAGCAAATAGACTGGCCTTCCCTGGGTGGTCAGAGGCTCCTGTTGGAACTCAGTCCTCATCCAGTCTGGTTATCATTCATCATAAGCAAAGGACAATTGTGAATTTTCCCTATTTTGTTCCTCTGGCAAATTAATGGTATGGTAACAAATTGCCATAGTTTTTCCCTTGGGTTTTTGTCTCACTGTAACACTCAAGTATTTTCAAGGGACCTGGTACTGATTTAGTACAGAGGGGCTGATGGTAATAGAGAACTAGTTAAGCCATCCCCCCCACCCCCATCTTTAGGTGTGTTGTACATCACAGGATGGAGGTGAAATTAAGATCTGTTCTTCTACTCAGCTGTCAGATTGAATTCAGTACAGATCTGATCATCACTCAGTAAACTGCAGTGACTCTCTTTCACCTCCAGGATCAAATATAAAATCCTGTTTGTGGGCAGTTAGGTGGCACAGTGGATAGAGTACTGGCCCTGGAGTCAGGAGGACCTGAGTTTCAATCCAGCCAAAGAGGGTGGAGCCAAGACGGCGGAGTAGAAGCAGGACCTCTGCACAGCTCTGGCTCCCACCACCTCTAATACATATATTAAAAAAAATGGCTCTGAAAAATTTTAGAGCTACAGAACCCACAAAATGATAGAGAGAAACAAATTACCTGCTGAAGGCAGCCTGGCAGGCTGGCAGGAAGGGTCTATCACAGCACACTGGGAGATGAGCCCAATCACCCTTGAGCTATGGTTCCGGCCCCTGGTTGGCCCCAAACAGGGACAGCCAGAGAAGACTTCAGGAGAGTGAATCACCAGCAGCTGTGGAGGTTTCCAGGGTGCCCAACCCATAAACGCCAAAAATAAACTAAAAGGTTAGCCAGAAACTCTGTTGGAAGAGGGGGTTGGAAGAGAGTGGCTCAGCTCCTGCCCCTGGGAAAAGAAGTGGCAGAGGCATGGCAGGTGCAGCTATTGCCTTGTGGCTGCTTCTAGAGCTCTTGGCCTGAAGATTGTAGGGAGACCACGCAACCATTCAGAGGGTAATCACTCTTGCTTTGACCTGCTTGTATCTGGATCACAGTCTTGGGTGGTGGTCCTGGGGGGTGTGGCCAGTGTGCCAGTTTGTGGGGGCTGTAGAGTGGGCACCCTCTTAATTGTGCCAGCAGCAGCAAAAACCCCAGCAATTTGGGACAAACCTCTCTCCATTCTGAAAGCAGAGTTCTACCATGGCAAAGAGCTCAAAAGTCAAGTAATTGATTGGCAACATGAGCAAGCAGAGGAAATGCAATCCTACCATACATTCCTTTTTTGGGGACAAATACAATCAAAGTATGGAATGGGAGGAAGACAATGAAGTCAGAACTCCTGCATCAAAAGCTCCCAAGAAAAATATGAACTAGTTATAGGCCATGGAGGAGCTCAAGAGGGATTTTGAAAATGAAGTAAGAGAAGTGGAAGAAAAATTGAGAAGAGAAATAAGAATGATGCAAGAAAATCAAGAAAAGCAAGTCAACAGCCTGACTGAAGAAAATAACATCTTAAAAAATAGACTAACTCAAATGGTAAAAGAGGCCCAAAAAGCCAATGAGGAGGAGAATGCCCTAAAAAGTAGATTGGCCAGATGGAAAAGAAATTTCAAAAACTCACTGAAGAGAATAATTCTTTCAAAATTAGATTGGAACAAATGGAAGCTAATGACTTTATGAGAAATCCAGATACTATAAAACAGATTCAAACAAACCAAAAAAAAAAGAAGGCAAAGTGAAATATCTCATTGGAAAAAACACTGACCTAGAAAATAGAACAAGGAGAGATAATTTAAAAAATATTGGACTACCTGAAAGCCATGATTAAAAAAGAGCATAGACACCATCTTTCAAGAAATTATCAAGTAAAATTTCCCTGATATTCTAGAACCAGAGTGCAAAATAGAAATTGAAAGAATTCACTGATCACCTTCTGAAAAAGATCCCCAAAACAAAACTCCTCGGAATATTATAGCCACATCTAAGAGGTCCCAGATTGAGGAGAAAATACTAGAAGCAGTCAGGAAAAAACAGTTTGAGTATTGTGTAAACACAATCAGGATAACACAAGACCTAGCAGCTTCTACATTAAAGGATCAAAGGGCTTGGAATATGAAATTCCAGAGGTGAAAGGAGCTAGGATTAAAACCAAAAATCACCTACCCAGCAAAACTGAATATAATGCTTCAGGGAAAAATGTGGTCAATGAAATAGAGGATCTTCATCCATTCTTGATGAAAAAATCAGAGCTGAATAGAAAATTTTACTTTCAAATAAAAGAAGCAAGAGAAGTATGAGAAGGTAAACAGAAAAAAGAAATCATAAGAAACATTAAAGTTGAACTATTTACTTCCTGCATGAAAAAACAATAATTGTAACTCATAAGACTTTTCTCAGTATGAGGATAGTTGAAGGGAATATATATGTATATGTATGTATAGGAGGGTGTATGTGTTTATAAATATATATGTGAGTGTGTCTATATGTGTGTACGTGTATACATAGAGGGCACAGGATCAGTTGAATATGAAGGGATGATATGTAAAAAATAAAATTAAGAGATGAGAGAAGAATATATTGAGAGAAGGGAAAAGGGAGAGATAGAATAGGATAAATTATCTCATATAAAAGAGACAAGAGAAAACTGTTACAATGGAGGGGAAGAGTGGGAAGGTGAAAGGGAATGGGACAACCTTACTCTCATTGAATTTGGCTTAAGGAGGGAATAACATATACACTCAACTGGGATCTCAGCCTACAGGAAAATAGGGGGGAAAGGGATAAGATGGGGGATGATGGAAGGAAGGGCAGATTAGGGGAGAGTGTAGTTAGGAAAAAACACTTTTGAAAAGGGACAGGGTCAAAGGAGAAAATAGAATAAGTGGGGAGTGGGATAGAATGGAGGGAATTATAGTTAGTCTTTCACAATATAACTACTATGGAAATGTTTTGTGTAACTACCCATGTACAACCTATATTGAATTGCTTATCTTCCCATTGGGGGTGGGTGAGGAGGGAAGAAGGGAAAGAATTGGAAATCAAAGTTTTAAAAACAAATGCTTTTTAAAAATGTTGTTTTTTTACATGCACCTGGGAAATAAGATGGGGTGGCATGGTGAACAGAGCAGCGGCCCTGAAGTCAGGATGTCCTGAGTTCAAATCTGACCTTAGATATTTAACACTATCTGAGTGACCTTGGGCAAGTCACTTAACCCCAATTGTCCTCCAAAAAGCAAAAAAAAAAAAATCCATCTTGCCCTACTAGAAAGTTAGGGGTGTATGGGGGAGGATATAGAAGATAGGGGTAGGGGAAAATGGGGAGAAAAATGTGTAACTCAAAATCTTGTGGAAATAAATATTGAAAACTAAAAATAAATAAATAAATTGGAAAAAAAAAATTCCATCCATAGACCCTTACTAGCTGTGTGACCCTGAGCAAGTCTCTTAAAATCAATTTCCCTGAAAAGAAAAAAGAAAAAAATTTTTTGATATTCTAAGTCCTTCATAACCTGCCTGTCCTTACATTTCCAGTTTTCTCAGACCTTTCTTCCGCACTGTGTGATCCAGGAATAATGGCCTCTGTACTGTTCCTTGAACCACATACTCCATCTTGTAGTTCCAGGTATTTTCACTGCCTGTCCCCTTGCCTGGAACATTCTCTCTCCACATCTCTGCCTCTTGACTTCCCTGACTTTTTTCAAATCTCAGCCCAAATTCCTACCTCCTTTTAAAATCCTAGAAAGCCTTTCCCAATACATCTTCATTGTAGTGTCTTCCTTCTGCTAATTATCTCCAATTTATCCTGTGCATGCCATGTTAGTACGTAGTTTTTGACATATTTTCTCTTCCATTAGATTGTGAGCTACTTGAGAACAGGGGCTGTAATTTATTTTGTATCCCCAGTGCTTAGCACAATGCCTGGCACACAGTAGGCACTTAATAAGTTTTATTGACTGACTGAGATTTAACTATTGACTCATATCCAGGATTTTTCTTGTTGGAAACTCTAATATGGTGAATTCACCCTCAAGGCACAGTGCTGTCAAGGGCACTGAAGGCTTCTCTAAGTTCTTATAGGCCCTCATAAACCCCAGTCCAGGGCAGCTCTTGTGCAACTTAATTAAATTAAACTTGAATTTATTAAGTACTGTGTGTGAAACACTGTTCTAAGCGCTAGAGAAGATACAAAATTTAGGTAAGACACAGCAGATGCTTTCACTGTACCACGGTCCATGGTGTCAACCAATGAGTGGGACCCTACCGAACAACAACAAAACATACTTTCATCAGACTTATGCCAGTGGCTTATGTGCCCAGATCACTATAAAACAAACTAATGCATTATCAGTGCAAAAGAGTTAAGAAAGGATAAGAACCTCTTAGACACATAAACTGGGTCTTAGCATTTAAACAGAGTAAGATCTGAAATCTCAAAGCCTTCAGGGCTTGAAAATGTGGCTGATATTTACAAAAACATTTAATGGTTTGCAAAGCATTTTACAACCATTATTTCATTTGAACTTCATAAAAGTCCTATGAAATAGGTACTGTAGGCATTATTATTCCTGTTTTGCAGTTGTGGAAATTGAGGATAAGAGAGTAAGGGCCCTGCAGATGGCAAAGGCAGAATGCAACTTAAGACTGGAATTCTAGCTGCTATTGGAGGCGTGGTCAAACAAGGGCAATAAATTACCAATAGGCACTAATTGCCTAAAAAGCCATCCCCAAGTGAAGTAGCCTGGAGTATGTCAGAGATAAATGGTATTGGCTAAAAGCTACGACTATGCAAAAAAATTGACCCTCTGAACTTGATTCTGAAAACTGGTTTCTTGTCAGACTAATGGGCTTAAATGGACCACAAGGAAAGAAACAAATGAACAAGGATCACTTGAGCTTGGCAACAGTGTCTAATATTATGTTGAAAAAACAACATGGTAGAGCAGACAGAGTGCTGGCCTTTGGGTCAGGAAGACCATGTCTTAAATGCCACCTCCGTGACCATATACTCATGTCACTTAACCTCTCAGTTCCCCAGGTAACTCTGTATGACTATAATTGACAATGAATGAATTTCTGATCAGCATTCATAGAGGGAATATTCACATTGGAAGATCCATAGTAAAATCAGAGGCTTTGACCATTTCCACCCCACTCTGCATATTATATAAGTCCCAGAAAAAATGAACCAAGTTGAATTTGAGGCTTGGAATGAGCAACTACTCTTCCTCGGTGAACCAAACACTGAATGTGTCAATAAAGCTGTAGCAGATGCTTTCACAATAAAATCTTTAAGTTGTTTGGCACCCCAGCAACACGACTTCAGGGGCAGGGGACAACAAGAGCTATCAAAGAGTTGAAAAGTACTGTTGTAAGGCAGAAGGCAAAAGCACAAAAAGAATTTAGGCAATCAGGAGGAAATATTTAAATTGGGCTATGAAGAATAGATAGCAGGGGTGAGCTGGTAAATGTTTAACAACCAGCTCTGAGGGAGGTGCCCATGATATGCTTTTAAATTTAATTTGTATTGTTAACATTTTCTCCAGCACTTTATTAAGCCTACATTAACATAATAATAAATCAAACTCTGATTTGTAGGTGTAAATGCTCACATTGAAAATTTCACAATTGGCACTCAAGTGGGTTGGAGTTGCCTCCACCATACCCCTGGATATTGGGCATTCTCCTACTTTAGGAGTGAACAGGTAGACAGGAGAAGCAAGGTCATTCCAAGCATAAGGGACAGCATGATCAATGACATGGAGATGAGAGAACATAAGGCATTTTCAAGGGACAGTTTGCCTAGAGAATGATGTTTATTGGGGACAGGGGGCAATGTCATATAAGGATAAGGATGGAAAGGACAGACTAGCAGTGTATGAAGTTTGAACTTATGTAGATTGGAGACAAAAAGTTATTGAAAATTTTTGAGCAAAGAAGTAACATGGCTAGATCGATGCATAAGAAAGATCAGTCTAGTAGAGAATAGGGGTGGGAACACACGTTCAAAAGTTAGCGCAATCACCCAGGCAGGTGAAGATGAGGTCCCACATTAAGGTGTTAGCACCTTGAAGAACAAGAGGGAACAGAGACTGGATTTGATGACTAAACATGAAATGTGAGGAGTAAAGAAGTAAAAAAAAAATGACTCCAACAAACTACCAGACTTGGTTCTAGAGCAATGGTTCTCAACCTTCCTAATGCTCTGACCCTTTTGTATGTGGGCGTATCTGAATGTGGGTGGAACCACCTGGAGACAGTCTCCATTCCTAAGACCATCAGAAATATGTGAAAGGGTCATTCAACCCCCAAAGGGGTTATGACTCACAGGTCGAAAACCGCTGTTTTAGTCCAATCCCCTCAGCCATCATTGGAGGGAGGGCTAGGAGAAAGAGGTCTCTTCTTCATCACCACTGATAGCAGCAACAGCTGACTAACTGCACTGGAGGAAATAGTTCAATAAGAGTCATTGCCATCTGTTTTCTAGCTGCACCCCAGGCTACAGGATTTTTCTGACTTGCAGATGAAATCTTCCTTATGTGTCTTCTTTCGAATTAGAATGTGAGCTTCCTGAGAGCAGAGATGATCACCCTTTCTATTTGTATTCCCAGCACTTAACATAAAACTTTGCACATAGTAAGCACTTAATAATTTTTTTTTTCAGTAATCCATTCATTCATTTCTAAGGAAGCTTATTGTCACATGTTACTAAGTAGTAGGAAGCAGTTAGGTGATTCAGTGATGGAATTCTGGGCCTGGAGTCAGCAAGACCTGAGTTCAAATTTGACTTCCTACACCAGCTGTGTGACCCTGAACAAGTCACTTGATAACTTTGATATTATTGAATAACCTTGAATTATTGGAGAAGGAAATGGCAAACCACTCTAGTATCTTTACCAAGAAAATCTCATGGACAGTGTGGTCCATGGGCTTATAAAAAATCAGATATGACTGAATTTAACAGCATCCTAAAGAGGATGATAACACTCCAAAATGAAAGAATGGCAGCAATAATGATTCAAGAGGTAACTTCAAAGTAAGCCCTACATTCTCAGCTTCATTAAAACTCTAGATAGGTAGGAAAAAGAGAAAGCTTAAAGAAATCCATGATAAATTTTTCAGAATTAAAACTTGATTCTCAACGTGCAACATGGGAAGTTATTTTGAAATGGGATAGAACAGCTGGTAAATTCTTTAGTCACTTCCTCTTCTGTTGGTGACCCACTATTTGGTGCAGCACTGCCCAGCTGACCATGCTTCATTGTCCACCTGCATGCGTTCCCAACTCTAAGGGCTTTGCCACCCTGGCTCAGTTGCCCTGGAACTTTCCTCATTACCTGCAGCCTTCTCAATATGCTAAATCCATTGGCCAGGTGGGCCGAGCCAGTCTCAGCCTGTTGGAGAGTTTTTTCAGGGACCCCAGTTTGGGGGGAATGGGCCCAGGATGGATGTACTTTATTCTCCCCTCCTGGCTGTGCTTACAACCTATTGCCTTTTGCATGCTCCCCACACAGCTGCCCCTTATCTATGCCCCCTGTCCAGCTCCCTATTATAATATCTCCCCTCCTTAGAATGTAAGCTTCTTAAAGGGGAAGGACTATCTTTTTTATTGTATTTGTATCACTAGCCCTCAGCACAATGCCTAGAACATTTATCACCTAATTGTGCCAAGCACAGGGATCATTGCTAAACTACAGCTAAAAAAGCAAGATTGTCCCGGTTCTCAAAAGTTCACATTGCTTTGGGGGGAGAGACAATTTTTAGTTGCAGGACAATTGGGAAGGCCCAGTGTTCTATAGGGTACAGAGGCAAGGCAGACAGAAAGGTATCATTAGCATAATTTCCATTGATCAACTATTACCTGTTTCTGACAGTGCCAAAGACTTAATGGTGAGAACTATTTTACTGGGACTTCAAGATGCGAGGCTTCTCAGTAGGTGGAGATTGCAACGTCTGCAGAGGCAAACCCCAGACTGTCGTTCGCCTCCTGGAGGTTGGCTCTTCTGGGCTTTCAACTTGGACTCCACTGTTCATAGAGTTCTTTGAGATGTTGGCTGCCTGTACTGTTACTGTTTTAAAAATGTTAGTGGTATCTGCCCACAAACTTATGGCCAATCCTCTAGGGACCACAGGAAGGGGAAAGACAAGAAAATACACTAAAATGGTCTTGTTTTCAGATTTTAAACATTATTCTTGTTAAGACTTACAATAGAATACCTAAACTTTCAAAGTCTGCCTCCTTAAATGATCAAAAAGTGAAAACCTATCATAAATAGAATTCTCTTAGATAGCCAAATACAGGTTTTCATAGGAAATCTCCCTTTATGTACTCTTAAGTCTTGTCATTAGTTCATAATTCAGATTCATTTGCTGACAATTATGAACATGATTTCACGGAACAGACTAAAACCCCACAGCTGCAAGCTCCTTGGCTTCATTTCTACCATCTGAGGGCTTAAGGCCATCTCTGGTTGCTGTGGTTTTATGCTTTCCCTCATAATAACACATGTTTGAAGCAACAAACTCTTTAGTGTCACCTAACTATTTGAGACAAAGAGTATAGATAGCTATGTGTATTTAATATTTTAGCAAACGTGTTGATAAAATGCCCATACAAGAATGCCACAAAACTCCAATGTTATAAAGTTTAATCAATCACTTGAGACAAAAATTGGATGGGTATTGAAGTGCTGACTTAACTGCCCACTGTAATGCCATCTTGCGTCCACGTACACGGGGTAGATATACCTTCATCGAATCATTAGACCTCACTAAGTCTCAGTTTCCTCACCCATAAAATGAAGAAGTTATATTTTATGATGTTTGAGATTCCTTCAGCTCAAACATTGATTCTCCTGCCCTGTAGTCTAACTCACACAGTAAGTACAAGTGTATAGTATATGAGGGACAATTGCTCTGTCTAAATATCCATATATATATCTTCTGTTGGTATTTAGCTGTTCACACTTATATATCTTTTGTGAGCCAGATTGTGTATGTTCTTTGATAGTAAGAACCATGGCATGATCCTTTTTGAATATCCGAAAGGCACCTAACAGACCCAACTCTGTGTGTGTGTGTGTGTGTGTGTGTATAATTATAGGTACTTTTCAATTTTTCAACCACTCCCTGCTGTCATTCCCTTTTCCAGCTGACACATTCATCCTCTGAGACCTGGCCTTTTTGCAAAGTAAATTGTTCTTTCCAGTGCAACCAAATGTCTCCCCAAGGCAAAATTTGTTCTGGTTTTCCTGGCCCTCAATGTCCCTGGAGAAGCAAGATGTTTTCCCTGCTGGGCCCCAGATCTACCTTCTCTGATTTCATGGGGAAAATGCCAGCAAAGTTCAGCTTCATCAAACCTACTGAATAGTATTTAAAGAAATGTAACGCAAGGTTCCCTCCTTCCTCCTGCAACAGAAGCTTTCATGCTAGGTGAGAATATAATATGTCAACAGCCTAAAAGTTAATTTGTCCTTCCTCCTTTTTCTTCCCATCCAAATCCTGCTCCTCAATTGGAATATAGCTCAAATTCCACTTGCTCCATAAAACTTGCCCTTAGCTCATCCAGCCTGAGTGACCTCTTCCTCTTCAGAATTCCTACAGCAGTTTATGTCTATCTCATCAATTGAGCAACTGATAGCTTCAAATAATTGTGGCATCAAGACACATTATCTTGAACTCCTACATAAATGTTTGTTAATTTTTTTTCAAATATGTAGTGTTATTTCTCCAACTGGATTGTATGTTTCTTGAGGAGACTACAGAGACCATGTCTTATTCATTTTGTATTAACTACCATGTCTTATAATACTGATTTGGAAATCATACCCTTCAATAAATCCTTGTTGAATTGACATATAATAAAAAAAAAAAAAAGCAGTGATAGAGATAAACGTAAGAATAGAAGTGCCGTAAACCTGAAGGGAAAATAGTATCCAGAAGGAAGATCAGCGTTTCAGGAATTGAGCTTCAAGGAGCCCCCAGTTAAAAGGCATGGGCTTGTGTTGTCAGGCAGCACATTGGATAGAGTGCTAGACTTGAAACCAGCAGCACCCATCTTCCTGACTTCAGATCTGGGCTCAGACATATATACTAGCTTTGTGACCCTGGACAAGTCACTTAGCCCTATCTTTCTTAGTTTCTTCATCTATAAAATGATATGGAAAAGAAAATGGCAAACTACTCCAGGATCTTTGCCAAGAAAAGCCCAAATGGGGATTACAGCATCAGACACAACTGAAACAACTGAACAACAAAAGGGAAAGAAAGTAGAACGTGTGGCAGGAGGAAATTGGAAAAAAAAGATTGAACTGGAAAACAAAAGAGTTTCAAGATGGACAACAGAGGCAATGTGGATGAGCCCTCATTTTATTCTGCATCATGCTAATCATTTTTTGTCATACGTTGGTCAATTTTATAGCCAGCAAAGTTGAGACAGACTCTTTGTCAGCACATATTCACTTTTCAGCAATGCTGAGCGAGGCACAATTTACATCTCGTGTTTGAGAATTGTAGCCAGATTCTAGGTTTGGTTTTGATTCCTGCTTGGGACAAATTCAAAACCCTAGAAAAAGTACACAGTATCTTGGCTCACTGGGAGGGCACCCCAAATTACCCTTTATAATGTTTTGGAACTTCTGGCAGAACTCCTTGTGTATGATTCTAGGAGCAAAAGACAGAGTTTCCAAAACCATGCCAGTGGTCAGTATAGTCAGGGGGAAATCCGTAAGGATAGTAATGTTCCTGTTTACAATCATGTGGATCTGCTTGTCCTGTGCTTTATCCTGAGAATCAAATCAAGAACAGATTGGATTGCTCTTTCTCTACAAACATTATTGAGCAAAAGCATTATTGGAGCAAAAGGACAGCTCAGGAGGGGCATATCATTTAAAGATGGCCTGCTATATCCAAATGAAACGAAGTAACTATTCTTCATTTAGATTAAATTAACTGGTCAAAAGAGAGAGCACTAAAAGGAAATTTCAAAAATCTATCTTTGTATGTTAATAGCCTTAAAATGATAGGCTGTCATCATCGTCTAAGGTTGAGACAAATTACAGGAGATTTTGGCTCTCTTTGCTAGAACAAAGCATTATATATATATATATATCTTTCATTTGCCATTTAATCATATAATGTCTTATAATATCTAAGAGTCAGTGTATGTGACATAGATGCTAAGAGTCCTTGATTTGGAATGAGGAAGACTTGGGTTCCAATCCTGTCTCCAGGATTACAGTTAGTTAAACACTTAACCTGGATAAATTACTTAATTTCTCTCAACCTTGGTTTTGTCATCTGTAAAATGATGATGGTACCAACTGATGATAGCACCGACTATAATACCTGCTTTGTAAGATTATTGTGAAAGTCAAATAAGAGAATAGATATAAAGTGCCTTGCAAGCTTGAGTGCTTTATAAATAACTGCTACTGAGCTATTATTTTCATGAGTGTATATTTTACCTCCTCAACATCATGTGTCAAATGAAGGGGTTGCTAAGATGTTCTCTAAAGACTCTAACAAATCTAACCTCCAAATCTTAAGTGACTACTAAGGTTTCTTCAAAATCTAATGACTTATTATTCTAGATCAGTGGTGATAAACAAATCCCTGCTGGCCGCATATTGAGTTAGAAAACCACAAATTAATATTATCTATGTTGTATTGTGCTTTTTGAAATTTTGTCATACATTTTCCAATTACATTTTCATTTGCGTTTGGCCACATGAATCTAGTCTGACCCTCTGTATGTAGATTGTAAAATCTCAAGGGCAAATACAACATATTACATATCTCTGTGTACCTCGCAGTGCCCAATGAACACAGCACATAGCAGTTGTAAAACATGTGGTGCAGAAATGAAAAAAAAATTATATTTATTTAGTTTGATATGATTTGGGGAAGACATTCTAAAGGATGTCACATAAAACTAGGAAGTCTGATATAAAGATATTGGTGAATATCTTTCTGTATCTATTTTTTTATTATGTGCTAAACAAGCAGATTTATTGAGAGGTACAGCTTGCAAGGCATGGTTTTAAGCATGGTAGTTGATAAGATGATGAATAAGACAGGGTCCCTGTCCTTCCCTCAATAAACATACAATCCAGTTGGAGAAAAGTGTGAAAAGATTAGTGGCAAAGATTTATGGATAAGTTCAAGATAATATGTCTTGATGCCACAATCATTTGCAATGATTAGTTGCCCAATTGATGAGATAGATATTAACTGCTGTAGGAATTCAGAGGAGGAAGAAGTCAACCAGGGTAGAGAAACTAAGGGCAAGTTTTATGGAGAAGGTAGAATTTGACTTACATTTTAAGTGATGAGTAGGATTTAGATGAGTAGGAAGAAGGAAAAGGAGAAATTATTTAACTTTTAGGGTATTAATGCATTATGTTCCCATCTAGTATGAAAGCTTCTTTTGCAGGAGGAAGAAGGAAATCTTGCATTATACATTTTTGGATTTTACTCAGTATGTTTGGTAAAGCGGACCTTTACCAGGATGGCATTTGTGTCAAGAAGTCAAAAGAGAATAGACCTGGGGCCCATTAAAGGAAATGCCTCACTCTTCCAGGGATACTGGGGGCCAAGAAAATCAGATTAATCTATGCATTAGGGAGAAATTTGTATGAATGGAAAAGATTAGCTCACCTTGCAAAAAGGTCAGGACTCAAAAGGATAGATATGAGTAATGGTAAGGGAATTTGAAGATCTTTCCTATCCTTTAATGGGCCTCATTTGGAGCCCAACAAGAGAAGTTTGCTTAGGGGAGGCTTGTTTTTCAGGAAGGCCCACACCTTTTGTTACTTTGTAATTAGGCAGTGGATCATGAAGGTTGTGGTGTCCCCTGGCCCAGAGCTTTGAAAACACAGATGTTGGTGCTTCTTTCTCTGGTAACTAACTATGTATACATGTAATGGTCAGACAGCTAGAAACCCTGTCTGCTGAATTGTGTTATTTTCTCTGTCTGTATTTTTTTGTCTCTTAGTAACTTCTGTTTGTGTTTTATAAAGTTCTGGGTACTGACTTTTTCCCCCGAACTAAGTGAATGTGATATGTGTGTTTGTGTGTGTTTGATTAAAGTAAGATTGTTAACCCCTTTTGAGTTGCTTTCCTTTAGAAAAGCAGATCAAAGAACCTGTGCTAGTAGCCATCTTGGGTATGCTAGGGTGTTTGCTGCTACAATGTGGTAATTGGAAAGAGTAATGACAGCAGAGAGTGGTTGAACAGAGTTGGTACAGAAAGGTTGGAAAGTACCTTCAATTTTCATTTTCAGTATGTATATATATATATATATATATATATATATATATATATATATATATATATATATAGTTGGGTCTTTCAGATGCCTTTGGGATGTACAAAAACAATTATGTCATAGTTCTTACTCTCAAAGAGTTTACCTAATCTAGCTGAAAAAAGAAGACATATAAGTGTGAATAGCTAAACACTAACAGATATTTATGGATATTCAAACATAGTCCCTCATGCATTTGTATAGTGAGCAAGGCAAGAGAATTAACTTTAGAGCTGAAGAGATCTCAAAAACCATAGATCATGACCCCTTCATTTTATAGGTAAGGGACTGAAGCTTAATGAGATTTAATGATTTGACTGAGGTCAAACAGTTGACCTCATCTGTGACAGAAGCAGAATTAGAACCCTGTTCTCCTAAGTCCTAGTCTGGTACTCCCAAGCACTAAAAACTATTTTCAAAGACAAAGTGAAATAGTCAATTCTACTGAAATGTTTGTTTTCAAAGAGCAAATTTCTTCCAACATGATTGATATTTTTTCTTTTTTATCTTATATTCATATATTTTTAGTTTTCAACATTCATTACCACAAGATTTTGAGTTACAAATTTTCTCCCCACCTTTCCCATACACCCCAATCTAAGATAGCAACCCTACTGAATACCCCTTCCCCCAATCTGTTCTCTCTTATATCCTCCCCCGTCCCCTTCTAACCTTCTAGTAGGGCAATATGGATTTCTATACCCCAGTGCATATATATCTTATTTCCCAGTTGCATGTAAAAAACAATTTTTTTAATATTTGTTTTTAAAACTTTGATTTCCAAATTTTTTTCCCTTCTTCCCTGCTCACTCTCCCCACTGGGAAGACAAGCAATTCAATATAGATTGTACATGTGTAGTTACACAAATGGTTCCATAGTAGTAATATTGTGAAAGACTAACTATATTTCGTTCTATCCTATCCCGCCCCCCACTTATTCTATTTTCTACTTTGACCTTGTCCCTTTTCAAAAGTGTTTACTTCTAACTACCTTCTCCCTCAATCTGCCCTCCCTTCTATCATCTACCCTTTTATCCCCTTCCCCTCTACTTTCCTGTAGGGTAAGAAACCCAATTGAGTGTGTATGTTATTCCCTCCTTAAGCCAAATTCAGTGAGAGTAAGATTGATCCGCTCCCTTTCACCTCCTGCTCTTCCCTTTCATTCACCTTTCATTCCCTTCCACAGTTTTCTCTTGCCTCTTTTATATGAGATACCTCTCCCTTTCTCCTTCTCCCATTATATTCCCCTCTTACCTCTTAATTTTATTTTTTAGATATCATCCCTTCCTATTCAACTGATCCTGTGCCCTCTGTTTACATGTATATGTACACACATATACACACACTCACATATGTATTTATACACACATATACCCTCCTATGCATATATATGTATACATATGTATATATGTGTACATATATATACGTATTCCCTTCAACTATACTCATACTGAGAAAAGTCTATGAGGTATAATTATCATTTTTCCACGTAGGAATGTAAATAGTTCAACTTTAATAAGTTCCTTATGACTTATTTTTCCTGTTTACCTTCTCATCCTTCTTCTCTTGCTTCTTGAATTTGAAAGTCAAATTTTCTGTTCAGCTCTGGTTTTTTTCATCAAGAATACTTGAAAGTCCTCTATTTCATTGAATGACTATATTTTCCCCTGAAGCATTATATTCATTTTTGCTGGGTAGGTGATACTTGGTTTTAATCCTAGTTCCTTTGACCTTTGGAACATCATATTCCAAGCCCTTTGATCCTTAATGTAGAAGCTGCTAGATGTTGTGTTATCCTGATTGTGTTTTCATGATACTCAAATTGTTTCTTACTGGCTGCTGGTAATATTTTCTCCTTGACCTGGGAAGTCTGGAATATGGCTATGATATTCCTAGGAGTTTTCTTTTTGGGATCTTTTTCAAGAGACTATCAGTGAATTCTTTAATTTCTATTTTGCCCTCTGATTCTAGAATATCAGGGCAATTTTCCTTGAGAATTTCTTGAGGGATCATTTCTAGGCTCTTGTTTTGATCATGGCTTTTAGGTAGTCCAATAATTTTAAAATTATCTCTCCTGGATCTATTTCCAGTGGTTTTTCCAGTGAGATATTTCACATCGCCTTCTATTTTTTTTTTTTGTTTGGATCTGTTTTATAGTATCTTAATTTCTTATAAAGTCATTAGCTTTCATTTGCTCCAGTCTAATTTTGAAGGAATTATTCTCTTCAGTGAATTTTTGAAATTTCTTTTCCATCTGGCAAATTCGGCTTTTTAAGGCGTTCTTCTCTTCATTGGTTTTTTGGGCCTCTTTTGCCATTTGAGTTAGTCTATTTTTAAGGTGTTATTTTCTTCAGTATTTTTTTGGGTCTCCTTTAGCAGACTGTTGACTCACTTTTCATGATTTTCTTGCAACATTCTCATTACTTTCCCCAATTTTTCCTCCACTTCTTGTACTTAATTTTCAAAATCCTTCTTGAGATCCTCCATGGCCTGTAAGCAGTTCATATTTTTCTTGGGAGCTTTTGATGCAAGAATTTTGACTTTGTTGTCTTCTTCTGGTTCCATATCTTGATCCTTTTTGTTACCAAGAAAACACCACTGGTCATCACTATTGATTATCAGGTAGCCTAATTAATAAGTTGATTATCAATTACCAAGAAACTCTATCTTTTGGGCTTTTCCTTTGTCTCATAAGTTTAAGATGTCTTCTGGATATACAGTTCAAGATTTGTGAAAGGGAGTTCGAAATGTGAGATTGGAGGCCAAGAGAGAGATTGGGGTAGGACATTGGTAAGATAAGAACAAAGAATAGGGATTGGGGTTGCAAGGCAGAGGGAGAGGTAGATTAACAAGAAATTGTGATTGGATAAAGAAATTTTGGAGTTATTAAAAGGGGAAATGTATTTGTGGGTGTTGGTAAGATTAAGAGTATGACCATGTCTATGTATGGTTGAGGTGGAGTAGAAGAGTAGGTCATGTGAAACAATTAAGGTAAGGAACTAGGAAGTTAGGATGCTTGAAGAAGTATCAATACATAACTTGAATGCCTTGTTTGAGGGCAAGAGTTGGGGAGTAGATAGTCAAATTGGTCTGCAACACATGGAAAAAGTTAACTGATCTAGCCTGATTCTCACTCTTTGTGACTTTTCCCATTTAGCTTTGTTTTTTAGATATTCTCTGCATCATACTGCTTTTTCTAATGGTTTAAAAGGTGGCTCAGTGGATAGAGTGCCAAGCCTAGATTTAGGAAGACTCTTCTTGAATTCAAATCTGGCTCAGACACTTACTAATTGTGTGACTCTGGGCAAGTCACTTAACTATTTTTGCTTCATCTGTAAAATGAACTGGAGAAGGAAATGTCAAATCACTCCAGTATCTATAATGAGAAAACCCCAGATGAGATCATGAAGAATCAGACACAACTGAAATGACTGAACAACAATGAGCAAAGCACTGTCCTTGGTGCTTAGGCACACAGTAGACTCTTTAATAAATGTTTTTGATGGACTGATCAGAATGAAGACAAAAAAAAAAAAAGATCTTCTCTTTATAGACTCCTAAAGATAAACTTTCCCTGCCCTCAAGGAGCTTTCTGGGAAGAGTGGCTTGGGTAGGAATATTGCCTGACCTCAAGAAATCTACTTTTCACTGGACATTACACATATAAATAGGGGTGAGAGATTTAAATACAAAGTAATTTCAAGACACCACAGAGAGCCCCTAAAGTTTCAAGAAACTCCCGAGTTGAGCTTTAAAGGTAGGATTCAAAAAATCTGCAATAAGGAATATATTCTAGACTTGAAGGACTGATTGCCTGCATGTGCAAGAGCACCAAGAGTAGATATGATATGTAGGGTGCAGGGAATGGCTAGTACACCATTCTGTCTGGCATGCAGTGTGAATAATAAGGAATAATATGAAACTTTTGAAAGTAGTTAACTTTTGTTTCTTTCAAGCCCAATATACATATATATATATATACACACACACACACACACACACACACACACACACATATATTTATATACATACATATATTTATATAGACATCAGTGTGTATATGTGTGTGTGTGTGTGTGTGTGTGTGAACAGATAGATAGACAGACAAATAGAGTCTTGTACTTTATACAAAAATAATGTTAAAATAAATCCTTGTTCGGGCTTTTGCTCTGATTTTACTCAACATAAAAAGGAATCGGGAGGACCATTGAAATTAACCTATGCTCTGCTTTTATAGACAGAATTAAATATTCTCAATAAAACAGAAAATGTATTTTGGTTGGATAATGTAATCATGAGGGATTGCCTCAGCTCTTCTCTCAGTCTTTTGATTGGTCCACATTTCAAAGGCTGATATGGGGTTGGTGAGCATGTGATCTGCCATCTTAGGCAGCTGTCTGCAACATAGTCAAGATTAAAAACAAAGTTTTAAAATGTAGTTACTCAAAGAGACTCAGCATAAATAGCTGACTCTACATAATAGTACCTCCCATGTCACTTTGAAAAATTTTACATGTTAATTGATGCTACCAATAGATTAAAACAACATATATTGTTGTTTTAATCTATTGAGCATTTATTGAACTATATAATAGGCACTTCTAAGCACTGAGGATATAAAGAAAGACAAAACTTAGTCTCTGGCTTAAAGGGGAGTTAATGGAAGTAAAAGTATCTAAATGACTAGGTGCTTACAAGATACAACAATAATATGAAAGGGTGGACATTAGCAACTGGAGGTTGGAAAGGCTGCCTTGCAGAAAGTGGAATTTGAGTTGTCTTGAAGTAAGTCAGGGAAGCCATGAGGAAGAATATTCTAGGCATGGGGCACAGCAAGTACAGAAGAAGGAGTAAGGGGATAGAGCTCTCCCTCTCCTATCCCCTGCACTTCAAAGTATAGCATAGGTAGAGACTGGAGCCATTTTCAGGGAGCCTTAAAAAAAAGTCTATGCATTTATCAGACACCCTGGCTTTTCAGAATTCCCCATCTGGACTGGCTAGCTACACCATCCTTCTTGGAATACCGAATCCAAGGTAGCTATGGCTTGAACTCCCAGTGGGATCCTATGGGGATAACTGTGGGTACCTGAAAATGAAGACAAACAACATGGAACAGAAGCAGACATCCACTGAGCCATTTTTGGAGTTGGTGTCGCACTTGTAGGTAGAATATGATCTTCACCCTCTGCATGCAGAAGGAAAGCCTAAAGGAAAGAGTGGTGGAAAGAGAGAGGCTATGTCTGTGTCACCAGTTTTAAAGATAGAGTGTAGTCAGTCAAGGGAGGCTACCTCTACCCATGTGGTAGGGAATGAGGAATACATCCAGTTAGGCAATCTGGGAATGCTCAGGCAAGCCCTCTTAGAGGTAGTTTCCATCTTTGGCAATCCAGGCATGTTCCAGAGGCCTCATTACACAATAACATACACATATAGAATTTGTATCACTTTTTAAAAATGATCCTTCACCTTTTTTTCCCATTGAAAAAGAAGTATGACTAGTACTTTTCTAAGGAGGGTATCTGAAAGTTTCATTGAATTTCTCTCAGATTATTTTAGGGTTTTACGTTGTTTCAGTACACACAAACCCATTTTTTCCCATTCTGAAACTTCTGCTCAGTTTTTTAGCTCAAGCACTTTTAATGGTGACTTAATCCAGATGCTTCTTCAATTCACTTACGTTTAACTTGCAAAGGTGATGCTTTGAGTCAATAATGTGTCAGAAGTCACCAAGTGTCTTTTATCATAAGCAACTTAGTGAAAAATTTCTGAAGGGAAAAGCTCATTTCCCTCTCCAAATTAATAAATACTTAACACAAAATGTTTTGAATTTGATTTGTTTGGTTTGGCCCCATAAGCTACGAGTCTGGAAGGGTTATAAATTTTATGGAAGGCATTTTTTCATTTGATTCAGACATTTCCCAAGTGATATCAGACGTTCTCCTCCTTTCTATTTAAGTTGAAGTTAGAGTTAAGAAACTGGTTCAGATCCAAGATTCATTACTTATTAGTTGTGTTACCCAGAGCTGTTGACATTCAACATTCCCCCAGAATTTATTACATACGTACTATGAACGTAACATTCTAATAGGCACTGGAAGGAACATAAAGCACCATGAGGCAGGCTTAAGGTTAGCTTTCTTGACTTAATCCTATCCTTTATTGAAAGGAGAGAGAAAGTCTCAGGTTGACCCTATTTTGGCACCTACTGGTTATCAGAAATCCTGAACAAACTGCATTGTAGGCTGGTTCCCTTTATGACCTGAGAAGTCTAGGTCACTATCCCTGCTTGCTTCTACAAGCTCCTAGACAAATAATACAAAATAGATCCCTCCAGGATGTCTGTTGCCTGAGATACCCACTTCCTCAGGGCTCCAAACTCTCTAAAGGAATGTCTAAGAGAATTTCAGCTACTTGAAAGCAGATATAGTTTTGTTAATGCATCTGTCTAGCTGGTCTCAAGCATTACACCTTACAACTTCATAGCTGCCTAACAAGATTGCTCTATTGAATCCTAGAGAGTGAGTCAGTCAGCAAGCCTTTATTATTAGCACTTCCTATGTGCCAGGCATTGTGTTAAGCCCTGGGAAGACCAAAAAAAAAAATTCCTTGTTTTCAAAGAGCTCACCAATGGGAGGAGACAGCATGTAAATAACTACATACAAACAAAATACATACACGACAAATTAGAGATAATCAATAGAGGAAAGGCACTAGAATTCAGAGAAGGTGAAAGGCTTGGGGGAGGAGATGAGAAAAGATTCCAGACATGGGTAGCAGAGAGCTGATGAAAATGTATAGTTGGGTGATGGAGTGTCTTCTGTGAGGAACATCAGGAGGATAGTGTCACTGGATCACAGAGTGTAAGGAGAACAAGGGTTAAGAGGACTGGAAAGGTGGGAGAGGACCAGATTATGAAGATTATTTAAAAGTCAAACAGAAGTTTTTATTTTAGATCTTAGAGATGATAGAGTTGAGAGTTTATTGAATGGGGCAGTGACTGTACTTGTATTTATTTATTTTTATTTATTTTTTGCTTTGTGGAGGGGGAAGGTAGGGCAATTGGGGTTAAGTGACTTGCACAAGGTCACATGGCTAGTTTCCTGTGTTAAGTGTCTGAGACTGGATTTGAAATCAAGTCCTCCTGACTCCAGGGCCAGTTCTCTATTCACTGTGCCACCTAGCCACCCCCAGATCTATACTTTTCGAAGAAGAATTTGATGGAAGAGTAAAAGATGGACTAGAACGGGCGAAACACTTGAGGGACAGAAATTAACCACAAGGCTATTGTAATAGTCTTAGTGTGAGGTGATCAGGGTTGCAATAGCAGTATAGAAGGAGAGAAAGAAGCATAAATTATAGATGTTTTACTTATATTATATTATTATAATATAATAACTTGATAGAGTTTGGCAACAGAATGGATATGGGGGCGAGAGTGAGGAGGCAAAGATGACATCTGTGTTATGAGGTTGGTGTTAGGGAGGATGGTGGCACCCTCAGCAGTAATAAGGTCCTCTGGCAGGGGAAGCTTGGGTTGGGGGGAGAAGAAGATAATGAATTCAGTCCTGGATATGGTGAGTTTAAAATGTCTGTGAAGCATCAGTTACAAGATGTCTAACAGGCAGTTGGGGATGTGGCTCTGAAGATTAGGATGGAATAAGTACTTTTAACAATCATCTTTTTCCATTATATTATGCTATGGAAACATTTGTTTTATTTCTTAAGTTCAGATTAAAATAAATAAAGTTAAAAAAGCATCACGAGCATAGAAATGATAAGTAAATCCATGGAAACTAATGAGTCCACCATATGAAAGAACACAGATGGAGAAGAGAAGAGGGGCCACAATAAAGTTTTGGGGGATGCCCTTAGTTAGAGATCATGATCTATAAAAAGATCCAGCAAAGGAGACTGAGAAGAGTGATCAAAAACATAGAAGAAGAACCAGAAGAGAGCAGTGTCATGAAAATTTAGAGGAAGTGGTAGAGGGTCATTTGTCAGTTATGGGCTGCTGAGAGTCCAAGAAGGGTAAGGATGGAGAAAAGGTTCTTTGATTGGGGTAAATACAACTCGTACATGATGATAGGACCTAAAAGACTACTGATTCTGAATCTTTATTGAACTTCTGAGTGATAAACATCTATGATATAATGTGCTCACACTGGCTTCTCCAGAACTAAGTGGTCTAGTTTCAAAATGCCCATTATTAGCCAGAGCTCTGGGATTATCTCTCATTACCCTGTCCTTAATTAGTAGTACAAGGATTGGGGCAGCTGTCCTCCTTGTTTAGACTAGTTATTGCTGCACCTGTGATTTTGAGGTCAGCACTGCATTGGGGTGATGTCTTCAGGCTAGTACACTAAGGCAAAGGTGGGCATAAGATGGACCGCAGGTGGTGATAGTTGATATGTGGAAACAAAGCCCAGGCACTGGGGTCAGAGTTAGGGAAGGTCCTGAATAGTTATTGTGGAGCTTTGACTAATGCCTGGTGAATTGAAAATTAATTTATGAAATTATGAAATAGGGGCAAGCATATCTGGTTCTTTGGGTACTTGTTTGGGAAAGACCACAGTTGGCATTGGGAAATAGGGTAGCAATCACACTTTAACAACTACAATGGGTGTAAGGACAAACAACACAGGTAACACACAAACAAGCAAATGATAGCAAATAAAGAGAAAGTATGGGGAACAGGATGGTTAAGGTTGGCAGGTGACATGAGCCAAAGGGATGGAGAAGGGATGAGTCACTCCTGTAACAACTGATTGGATTTAGGAGAATTCAAGCAGCATGGATTCTTAGGTAATGGAAGAGTGCTCAGAGTTCAGAAGTTTGAGGTCTAATTTTTATAGGATGTTTTAGGGAAAGAAACCAAAGATCTGTGCCACTTTAGAGGCAGTTCATTAACATACCCTAATTATCTCAAAGTTATGGGTAAAACTTCAAAAAGTTGGACACAATTGAACAACAAAAATTCAAAGTATTATCCCAAAGTTATCAACAATTATTTGTTGTTCTGTTGTGTAGATATGGATTTTGTCTGGAATTTGCTTATCACGGGACCAAAACCCCAACAAGATATGCCTAGATGGTTTCTACTGATTCAGCATATATTACTAGGATACAAATTTTGGTTAATATGTGATACAATTTGTAAATTACATGTCTTTGATATTTGGACCCATTTATGTGTGACTTCCAGGTTCTGCTTTGCAATCTTATTTCCTGCTATTGCCCATTCATACTGGCTACCCAGAAAACTTACTATACTGAATAGAAGGGGGAATAGTTAGGGAGACTAGAACAAGATACAGTTTTAACACCCTTGAGGAGTTCACAATTTTAACAAACCGAGGAAATGAGATTGATCTGATCTGGAGGCAGGTTGAGGACAGCAGAAATGAAGATGAGGACTAACAGTCCTCACCCATGCAGGGAAGCTAAGTAGGTCAAGAGCACTTCAAAGGCAGGAAATGAAGCTGTATGATCAAGGAGATAAATGCATGATGAAGCTGGATTAGACAATCACGGTGAACAATCAAACTAGAATTACAGCAGCTGATAAAATGACAAGGTTGAGATTGGAAGCAATGGCAAGATCTCTCCCAGAATGGCAAGTTGTATCAGAAGAGTATTTAAACTAAATTCTGTGGAAACATAATAAGAAAGAAGCTTGGTCTTACAGAAGAGCCAAGAAAAGGCCCCCTTCTTTGCAGAGGTTAGGGAATATGTTGCCACATGCTCCATAAAGGTTGTGAAGGTGTTGTTAGAATGAAATATATTAATTGTTTTTTGGTTTTTTTTTACAGGTTACGCTCATGAAGGGTAAGTTTATCGTGACTTAAGGGGCTCACACATCAAAAGTAAATCACCCTCTTTAAAGTGGTGGCATTGTCTTTTACTCTAGAAATCCTCTAAATCAGACACAGGAACATAAGAGCAGGAGGGGTATCCTTACTCTAAAGTCCTCTGGTCCTCCACAAAAAAATCCTTCTCCTAGGGGAAAGGTCAAAAGTAGCTAAGAGGGTCAGTGCATATGAAGTGGTGGGCGTGGAGTCCAGAAGACCTGAGTTCAAATCTGTCTACATATATTATCTTTGGAACTTTGGGCAAATCACTTAACCACTGTCTCAGTTTCCTCAACTGTCCTAAACTGAAAAATGGGGATAATAATACCACCTACTTTATAATTACTGTGAGAATCAAATGAAATAATATTTGTAAAGAATTTGGGAGAGTGCCAGGCACATAGTAGGTACATAGGTACTTAGTAAATCCTAGTTCCCTTCCCCTTTCCCCCCTGGTTCCAAAAATCTGAAACATATGGACTTCACTGACAATCGTAAGGGTCACTTTCACCAAATTGATTTTGTATTAGTACCTGTTACCTGTGAGATGAAATGAACCTCCTACTGAGTGAAAATCTGCCCAGTCTCTAGAAAACTCATTGACTTTTAGCTCCCTCTGTGAGTTGCCACAGTGTGAAGTGATTGACAACCAAACTTACTGGACCAACCACAGGAATATTGGAAAGATTGGGGCACTTGTGTTGCCAAGTCCATGGACAGCCTGTCCAAAGGGAAATTGCTGAGCTAGGCTACTTCTTCCTTCCCCTCCATCCCTAGACTTTCTCTTGGTGGTATCCTTCCCTTATTGCCCCTGCCTCAGGGTGTTTCATTTTACGCCTCCTACCTCCTCCTCCAGGGTGAGTTAAAACTCTTACAAGAATAATAAAGGTCAATTGCTTTATGCATTAATGGTCTATAGTTATTTTGTGAAATTTCCTGTAAGTTCCATGACTGTCACTAAGGACTGTACATTTGCCTGAGACAATGACAAGTTGGAAAAGAAGGAGTTTATCTTATAAAATAGAAAATTCAGCTCTATTGCTGCAGATGGCTCCATGTGTAATGAGCCTGGAAAACACAGGAAGAAGACATGTCCTAGGTCATGGTCAAGGACAAGGTCTGGCTGAAGCAGGGCAGCAAAGCTTGGATTAATGGGAACACCACAGAAAGTGAAGATATAAAGGGAACATAGCCTTTCCTTCATTGTGGTAGATGCACAGTCTGGAAGTAGACCAAACACTTCTTTTCTCTTTATAGATGATACTGAAAGAGAGAATAGTTAGAGGTAATTAGGGGTATGTGAATAATAAGCCCCCTTCCCACATCCAGGAAATTTGGGTGTCTTGCATGAAAAAGGAGTAAAAGAATTACATTCATCTTAAAGACCTGAAGCAAGGATAACTTTTTTTTATGGCAGGATATGTTTCAAAATAGAAAATGTGGCCTCAGTTTTTCTCTGCTGGCCTTCTGAAAAATAGCTGACCTTACTCACAGTCATATATTGTTCCTTCTCAGGAAGCTCACAGTGAAGAATTAATCAGTTCTAAAGTAGTATCTCTTGCCCTTTCCTGAGAGGTTGAGTAAATCCAAAATTAAACCTGCTCTTTTTAAAATATCTAAGGCAACAGCAATGAAAGAGTCAGGAGACAACTTTGAATCCCAGCTCTTCTGTTAATAGGTGTATGTAAGGCAAATAATTTCATTTCCTAGGATCTCAGTTTCCTCATCTATCAAATAAGAAGGTTGGGCTACTTTTCAAGGGCCCTTGGAGGTCTTACTTTTTCTGGTTCTATAAGATAATTCTTTTTGCTTTTCAAAATTATCCAGGTATCATCACCTGCCTGACAGTTGCGATGAAATAGCTGTTAGAATGAGAGCAGTATTGTAAAATACATTTTTAAATTGATAGTAACATTATATATGTAAACTTGGTTTGTGTCTGTGATGTAAATTTATGCAATAAGATCAAGATTTGTAGCAAATTTGCACTTATAAAATGGTTCATGCTTATGTCCAATTACAGAACAGAACTCTCTAACAGCAGACTGGAGGTTTAGCTACCAACCCTGTACTAAGAAAGGCTCCTCTCTCTCAGGAGACTCCTATTGGTCTCCCAAAGCTTTCCTGCCTCTTGAAAACAAAGGACATCAGTCAACTTAACTAAAAGATCAGTCATTGGTGTATATAAAATTAATATTAAAATAATCCAGCAAATGCGGTCTTCCAATAAATTTGTTTTAACAAACATACAATTAAGTAGAAATCAGTCAAGGGCAGAGAAGCAACCACCTTTTCCTCCTATCAAGTTTTCCCATAATACTTCTGCTACTGGAATGTATGCTGGATAGTCAGCCCCCTCAGTCACATGCCTCATGTCTTGTTCATGCAGAGGTCCCCTGAAAAAAAATACACACACACACACACATAAATTATATA
>CM053588.1:225114185-225156000 GCA_028646515.1 Pseudochirops corinnae
TGGTGGATTCAGGAGGGAGCTGGGACCATGCAAGGGGATCCAGGGAATCAGAGAGACCATCCAGAGTCATGATGAAGAAAAGGCCTCTCCTTGGATGAAATTGAGATTTGCTGGACACCAAGGGGTGGAGGGTTTGTGTGGTTTTCTAATGATTGTATTTAATGATTGATTGAGTTAATGTATGGTTGTCCCATGAGTGGAAGTTTGATTATTGTATTGTGAATTTATTGAATGATTAAGTATTGATTGCTCCATGAGTGAAAGATTGATTATTGTATTATGAGCTGATTGAATGATTATTAATGATTGCCCCATGAGTGGAAGATTATTGTATTGTGAATTGATTGAGTGATTAAGTATTGGTTTGCCTCATGAGTAGAAGACTGATTATTGTATTTTGAATTGATTGAATGATTGAGTATTGATTACTGTATTGTGATTTGTAATGAATGGTTGCCTTGATTTGTAATGGAATAAACAGAGAGTTCACTATACTGTGTAATCCAAACCTTAAAAGCTGATCACAGTAACATTATTTTGGGAATCTGCTGGTGCATGGTGTTACAGTAACAACCATGGGAGGACATGGATTAGGGTTGGCTATGGTGTTCAGGCATTGACAGGCTATGATCCGCACGAATGAAGGAAACATGCTCATCACTGAGATCAAAGATGATTTAAGTATTTGAATGAGGAAACTACTGCTATGGAAATTGTTCCATGCTACAGTGTCTTTTGTAACTTGGTCTTAAGAGAATTATCTGGGGAGCACTGAGAGGTTAAATGACTATTCCATAATTATACAGATATCTCAGAAGTCAGACTTGAATCCAGTCTTCCCAGCTCTTAGTCTGGCCCTTTATTTACTACACCATGCTCTTTCTCATGATCATAATGAAGGGGAAAATATACCTTTATAGTACTGTGTCTTTCATTCCATTTGTTTGATTTAGATATTGTTTGAAAATTGTTTAGCACAGCAATCCTCATTTGTTTTCAAATTTTTTTGGACTTCTAATTTTTATTGGAGAAGAACACAAAAGACAAGAAATCTGCTTTTTGGTGGAATCCTAATTTTTCACTGTTGTTGTTCTAAATAGACTCAACTAGGGCATATGATATGACTCATGTGATTTCCATGGCCTAGCTGACTTTTTTTCCCCCATCTAGTAGCTATTTAATTAATCATCTTTGCTTGGATTATTGCCCAAATGCATGTTTGTGATTTTTCCTTTTCAGAAGTAGGACTCTGTTGCTAAGGCAGAGTGTATTGGTTGTTTGCAGTAAGAAGGAACTGGAGTTAGTATTTAAAAGCTATTTTATAAATGCTTATAAGGGCTTTTGATTACTTTACAGAGAAGACTATGTTTGCTCTCAATATATAAATTGTCTTCTCTAGGTTTCCCCCATACAAGCCTAAGTTAGTGGTAGAGTGTGAATGGAGATGCTGTCCATGGAAGCAATCTTGTATGTTCTCTGCATATTTTTATAATTTCATATTTCTGTTTCAATAGCAATTAAAGAGAACTAAAACATGAGGAAATGGTTTTCAGGGCAGTAAAACTCAGCATGTCAAAGGTAATTTTTATCTGAGTCCACTCAAAGGGAGGATTAAAAAAAAAAAATAAACATGAGGCTTCCTCTGCAACCCAAGCACACACACACACATGTAGGTCCTTGGAAAAAGTCTAGAAAGAATGCAAGTTCCATGGGGGGAGTCTATAAATATCATCCTGTGTAAACACATTCAAGGGCTTTTCCACTCATAGTAGCTGTGTCTTCTTTTTCCCTGATATTATATGGCAGATTCTGACACTGGTTTCTCTGGAATCTTTTAATTGTATTTGGAAGGTGGGGTAGACTGGATTCTCTTTAAGCTTTTCATCAAACTAAGCAAGGAATACTCAGTTGGTTCTGTGATCTCATCTATTTGGATATTCCTTCCATAAATGCATCAGGCAACCCATCCAAGCCTGGTGATCCTCTGCAATCCTTGTCCATGTTCTCCCATCAGTTTTATATAGAGTCCATCAAATATGCTAGAGGCTTTCCTCAACTACTACTGACAAGCATGGAATATTCGTTTTTGTAGACGGAAAAATGTTAGTACAGTTTCTCTGAAACCAAAGTGTGCCATAGGTAATCATCTTTCTAGACTTTTAATTGGGCCATAAGGTTTTAGGATCATTCCTTTAATTCTACATTCTCATATCTGGCTATCATGTAGCAACATGTCCCATGTAGATGGTATATTTCTCAAAAGGTAGTGGGGAAGTTATAGCCTATGGAAATTGTTATTATTGACATGATTATGTTTACTTTGAGGTAGAGCCTAGCCTCAATTCCTCCTAGAAAGCACAAAATAATAATTACGGCTTTTCTGTCTGGGTAGAGTGAGTAGTTCCTCCTGTTGTGTGATTTAAAGGAAATCCTAAGGTCACAAAACTTGTCTCCCTCTTAGATCTACAATAGTATAAGGAGAAGGAACCTTACCACCTGACTTTTTTCAATGATTGTTAAAAAGCAGGCCGCTGGCTACATATTAGTTCACATAGACTGCCTAATGAAAAGCAGAGAATGCTTTTTTTTTCTAAGATCTTATTATCAACAGGAGAAGGGTAGTATAGAAAATTGTAAAATCAACTGCTTATCTGAAAGTAATTTTTGCATTTCTAAAGATGTTGGAAATGTCATAGAATGGCAAAGTAAAAAGGGGTACGAGACGTCATCTAATCTAACCCCGATCTAAAACATAAATTGTTACCTACACTATTTGTGGCCAAGAGACAACATGGCATAGTGGCTAGAGATCCAGGCTCAAAGATAGTAAGACCTATGTTCAAGTTTGTCCTGATACATGCTGAATATAAATCATTTTTCCTTCTTAGTATTCTGGAAACTCTCAGACTATAAATAGCAGAGAAGGTGCCAGGCTGAATTGGTAGATGTAGCCTCCTCACTTGGGAATTCACTATATCATTGATATCTCAACTCTAATCTGCATCCTTATGCCTATCCGTAATATCTATAGTAAGTATTCACCCAGCCTGGGTTTGAAGACCTATAGCACTGGAGAATTTACAACCACCTCCACTTTTTACCCCCACTCAATTTGGATAGCCTCAATATTAGGACACTTTTCTATATGATGAGCCAAAATCTGCCTCTTTATAAATAATTTCCACCCTTTGGTCCTAGCTCTGCCCATCAAAGCCAAGTAGAATAAACTTAATCACTCTTCCACATGACAACTCTTTTGTTATAAAACAGAAGCTGGTTGTAGGAAGTAGCTATCTTATAAAGTCAATCTAGCTTAATTTGCTTTAGATTGTAAATTCTCATCTCTTCTGGATTATGTAGTCACCTTCATTAGGGTAGTGGCCATGTTGTGATTATACATTATATTGTATTAGCACCAAACAGAGAAAGCCCTTCTTCTATCCATTGAATTGAACTGACTGTGGAATTAAAAAGACAACTTGGAGACTTTCTAAGGAAGTTAGAATATACTACAGCAGAATTGCCATAGCAGCCAGGTCCCTGTCTTCACTGTTCCTTGCCTCTTTTTGGCCCCCAAATAAGACTAAGTAGTCTGAAAAAATGAGCAGACCAAGCATCTGTGAATAATGTCTCTGCCAAGATTGTAGGACCAGACATTCTCCACATCTTGTGTAAACTTTAGTAAGAATCCCTCTGTGGCTTTATGATTGCTCATTCACTCTTTCCTCTTCCCTCTGTGGTCCTAAATAATTCACTGCTTATTCTCTTTGTGGGGGATCGTGTGTGTGTGTGTGTCTGTGTGTGTGTGTGTGTGTGTCTATGTGTAAATTTGGCTTCTATTAAGTGAAGCAAATACAAGGAATCAGAGATGGAGAAGTTGAAACATTGAATGAGATAACATTTTAAAAACATTAAAATATTAGTTGTGATTTTTAAAAATGAATGTTTTTCTTTGTTGTAATAAAATTAGAATTTTTGTTACTCTCTAAAGATATAGTAAGCAGAAACTATGTATATAGTCCTTTGGTAATATTAGGCTAATTTTAGTGCTGTTAATACTAATTACTTAATGATAATTGCAGTAAACACATTGTGATGGCAAATTAAAAATCATTTCATGACATTTGAGAGAAAATTCCACTGGGAAGAAAATAACACTTTTCTTCAGACTAAGGGATTGCACTTATTTATTTATTTATTTATTTTACAAATGTGTAGCAACTCAGTTCTTAAATTATTCTCTTCAGAAATATAGCCAGGAAGGAAAATATATTTCTCTGTAGGAAAAAACCAGAACCAGGACTCATTCCAGATAATCCAGACAATAGGTTTCAAGTGGTACAACTGACCTTTGGAACAGAATAAACTACAGTGGAAAGGCCAAAAATCCAGTGAAAGGAACAGTGTTTAACTGGGAAGAACCCCAAAATATACTTGCAAGGAAGACCCAGCAGGAAGAAAAGAGAGAATTAAAAAGAAAAGAAAGACAAGTAAAAGAAATCTATCAACCCAGTTTCAAAGTTAGTTTTAAAATGTCACAAGAAAATCAAACTGTAGGACTCCATCCTGAAAGTCAAAGAAAATTATTAGTTGTGATTTTTATTAATCAACACCATTGGATCCTTGATCATGATCCATTAGAATGGGCTTTAAAAACAAAGGTTACCACTTCTCTAGAAGGCAGGGATCATTTGTTTGTTATGTCTCTTCTTGCAACCCTACAAGCACCTGTCTTGACATGAGGGATGAGTATACTTTGGGGGACTTCTCATTTCTTTTATTGGCTAACATGACAGAAAAGGAAGATCGCATGTTGGAAGGGATGTGGAAAATAGGGACAACTGCACTATTGGTGCAGTTGTGAACTGGTTCAACCATTATAAGAACAATTTGAAACTATACCCAAAGGTCTATAAAATTGTGCATATCCTTTGACCTATCAACACCACCACTAGGTGTGCATCCCATGTATCAAAGAAAAAGCAAAAGGACATACATGTGCAAAAATATTTATAGTCATTCTTTTTGTGGTAGCAAAGAATTGGAAATTGAAAGGATGCCCATCAACTGAGGGATGGCTGAACAAGTTGTGGTATATGACTGTGATGGAATACTACTGTGTTATAAGAAATAACAAGGGGGATGGTTTCAGAGAAACTTGAGAACACTTATATGAACTGATACTCAGTGAAATGAGCTGAACCAGGAGAACTTTGTAGACAGTAGCAGCAATATTGTAACAATGATCAACTGAGAAAGACATAGCTACTCTGATCAAGACTGATCCAATATAATTCCAATGATTAAAAAAAAAATGTTATCTGCCTCCAAAGACAGAATTAATGGACTCCAAATGTAGATTCAAGCATATTTTTTCACTTTAGTTTTTTCTTGCCTTTTTTTTTTTTTTGCAACATGGCTAATATGGAAAGATATTTTGCTTGATTTCACATGTATAATTGGTATCATATTGCTTGCCTTCTCAATGGGTGAGGAGCTGCAGGGAGGGAATTTTTGGAGCTCAAAAAAAAAGAATTTTTTTTTTTAAAGCATATAGACACATAATGTTCAACACATGAGCAGGTTTGTTTAAAGACTGAAGTGACCTTGTAGATCTCCTGTCAGAACACAGAGAAAAGAATCTTCACCAATAAGAAACCTTTTCCTGAGAAGTAGCTATATCCCCTACAGGGAAAATTGTTTTCTTCTTCCATGTTGGTTCTCTCCTACATGTTCTCATAGCATTTTTTTCTTCAGTTCTTGACACCAGATAGCTGAGCAATTGTCATTGTTTTATGCTTCCTGTCATTGACTCATGTCATAGTCCTGCATCCCTTTGCCTAGAGCTCTTTATAATCCCCAGCCAATCATGTTAGATGACTTATTCTGTCCATGATCCTATCTTGTGTCACCTTCTACCAGCACTTTTCGTCAGCTTCTAGGGGCCCATCCCTCTTTTATAATCCACAAAGAAAAAAAAAACAAATAAAACTCTCCATGGTATGTATCAATAGCTCAAAATTTACCTCTTGACAAGTCTACCTGCATTCCTAAAGCCTTTTCTTTTATCTTAGTATTGTGGTTAACACTTCCCTAGGTCTCACAAACAACAGGCTTCCCAGGGGATAGAGGAACTGACCACCCTTGCACTTTATGAATGAGTCTCTCTCGTTCCCTTTGAAGTTAACTCATGGTGATATGTAACAGTGTGCCCTCTCTTCCCATTCTCTCCTCTTCCTACATGTATTAGCAATCCTCTGGGGTCCAAAGTCTCAAAGAAGGGGATCATTTGTTTTAATTCCCCATGAGCAACTGGGCTCAGTAATTCAAATTACTCAGAACTGTTTCCAGAAACATCTCAGGTAGTCAGGGAGGTAGGAGGAACCATACATTCCATATAAGCATTTTAATGTACAAGGGAGAGATAGTTATCATCTCTCTATTTGTATTGCCCACAGTTTAGATACATATTTGTCAAATGAATAAATGAATGATCTGGGTTTTTTGCAGTTCTCTCTTTCCATTTGCTTTCTTTCTTCCCTCACATTTTGCACTGGATTTTCTCAATCTGTGGCTCTCCACTCGAAATTAGATACTTTTGAAAACATCCTGGCATGTTTAGATAACTGTCACTTGGGAAATAGTTGCTAAGATAACGTCAATGAGAGATATAGTGTGACATAGTGGCTATAAAGTTGGTCCTATGGTTACTAAGCTGGATTCAGGTCTTGCCTCTGGTGAATATGACTATGTGAGTTGGGCAAATCACTTCTCAGGGTCTCAAAATTGTCAGACTTTGTGCAGAAGGTGTTGATCTGTATTGGTAGATGGACCTTCTTTATCAGAAGTTCTTTATACCAATGAAATCACAAGGATGATGTCATTCCATATGACTGTCAATTTCACAAACAAACCTGACATAATTTTTCCTCCAGAAAAGAAGATGGGCTGGCAACTTAGCAAATCTCACATCTGGCACTTAGCTGTGTGACCACAAACAAATTATGGTACTTTTCTGAACCCCAAGCAACATTCCAAGACTTATCTAATATCTCTATCTGACAGGATAAGTTTTCAAAGAGTTAAATCACAATCTTTGACATAGCAACAAATCCAGATGGTTTTTAATGATCATAGGTACAATTATTGATTTAGTTTAACATTTTGACAGGAAGGATGTTGCACACTAAGTAATGACAAAATACCAAGAAAAACTAAAAAATGTGTTTTTATAGAGAATCTTAATGTATACAGAAGAGTTTAGACCTAGCATTATCTTGTGAATTATGAAAATAATTATAGCTCATAATTTATACACCCTTAGTCTTTAAAAAATGCTTTCCTCGGGTAATGTGAAGTGGCCAATTAGAGCTCAATACTTAGAGAATGCATGAATATGATGGATTATCCAGAGAAGTGATGTCAAACTCAAACAGAAATAAATCCCTCCAGGCCACACATTGACTTAGAAAACCACCAATTAACATTACCTATGTTGAATTTTGATTTTGTTAAATATTTCTCATTTTAATCTGGTTATCTTGATAGTTTTGTCCAGGCTGTCAGTGGAGAGTATGACATCTCTGATGCAGAGCATCTTCAATGTCCTCTGGTTTCAGTCCAACACTTGGGATTTTAGGGAACCATTTTCCAGTTACAAGTGACTAGGGGGCTTTTACTACAGTATGATGAGTCTTCGTATTGGCTGAGGAGCCAGAGCTCAGGTTCACACAAAAGGCTTAAATACTTGATTTCTCGTATTTTTCCATTATGGATGTCAAGTAATAAGGATATCTGTGAGTCACTGAGTGGGACAGGAACAGGCTGGATCTTCCATTCAGTTGTCCTGTACCCATGAACACACAGCACCTCTGTTTCTTGTATCCTCATGTTTATTCTTTCCTAATCATTGGTGAATAAGTATCTGGAGATGGAATTTACCAAATTATGACTTTGTTAGTCTAAAACTGTTGGAAAAAGTCAACCAAGGTACTCTTAGGAATCAGAGATGGTAAAAGAGAATGGTAAGTCTGAATTTAGTGAGAAGCCAACCCCAAGGAATAATCTGCTGAACCCGGCCCAGTAGTGGGTTGGCTCCATGAGACAAGTCATCAATTCCTATAAGGAGCCAGTCCAGCTTAGCAAAGGAAAGTGAATAATTTTTAATGCCTCATCCTAAAACAAATCTGGTGGAGCCTCCAAGAGGAGAGAACAGTATTCACATAGCCAGAAGTCTTGAAGTATTCTGCAGTTTCTATTTATTTCCTAATGCCATTTTCACTATATGTGTTTCAGTACTTTTGTGCTTCAAGTTTGAACCCATTATCCCCAGGAACTGTGTGTGCATACGTGCGCACATATACATATACACACATGAAGGAGGCAGAATATGCCCTAGGACTGTTGAGTGAGCGAGTGAAGGAATTTTGTATAAACCATGTTAGTCTTGAGTTCTTTCTCCCCAGGAGAGAGTGTGCTTCTCAATTTGGTGGAATGCTGTGTAACTTCTATCTTAGTTAATTCCCTTTAATAAAAGTTAATGAATGTCAAGTGGTAGATAAATACTGGGAGAAACACATCAGATGAGGGGTCATTGGATAATAGTATCAGAAACCCTACTCCATCAATGTTAACAGAAGAAGTTAACCTTTTAGGAAGCATGAGTTAAGTGTCCTCCATTATAAGTGAGGATTAGGAGAATAAGCCCAGGGTACATGCTACATTCAAAACAGATCATGGAGGGAGACAATATAAATGTTAGTTTCCTCATTTTATTGATGAAGAAACTATGTATTCAAAAGTTTAAAGGCTTTGCCCATAGTTAAAGACATTGCCCCAGTCTTGTTCTCTCAGTTTCCTGCTATCTCCAGCTCTAACCATATGCCTCTTAAACCACTATAACGTTATTAAAACATTTCAAAAGAATTAATGTACTTTCAAACACACCTAATATATGAATAAGGAGTTGCTTACAAAATGGAAGAACTGGATTTGATGGAATTTAAAAGTTCATTGATACATGCCAAAAGAACTATTCCTGGTGTGATATGTACAATGAAAATACCTATGAACTTCTAGAATTTATCTTACAGTTGGGGTAAGATGAAGAGGGACTTGGCTATTTGACATAGAATTCAATAATAAGCCTAGAGAAACAAGAGAAATAGACTCAATGAATCCCTCTTTCAGTGACACAGAATATTTCTGAAACAGCTTTTAAATAATTTCTTTTATTTATTTAAATATTTATTTTTATTTATTTAAATAATTTCTTCTCATTCAAAGGAAAGGATGAAAAAAATTATGTGAAAACCATTTCATACTCTTAAAAGGCCCATTTAGTACAAAAGGGTGTGTGTGGGGGAACCTGATCAATGTAAAATGTAAAATTCAACACATTTATTAAGCATCAGTGATGTGTGTTATGTTAGATGCTTGGGACAAAAGACAAAAAAAAAGCCAGAATAATCCTTGTGCTCAAAAAGCTTATATTGTATTGGATGGGTGTAGTAGTTACATAGATAAGTATAACTCAAGATAGTGAGTGATTGAACAAAGCACACCAAAATTAGAAATTTTCAACAGGTAATGCCTGAGCTTCTTCTTGAAAGAATATCAGAATTCTGAAAGGTGGAGTAGAGGAAGGGGAACCTTTTCTGTATGGGGGATAATGAAGGTTAGAAATAGAAATATCAAGAGTGGGAAACAGTTAAGTATTAGCCTGACTGGAATGTAGACTGTGTAATGGAGAATCATATGAAACATCTGGCAAGGTAGCTAGGAGGCAGATTGTCAAAGTCTTGAAACCCATGTTAAGGAATTGCCAGATTTTTTTTTTCCCTCAGACACTATTGTCTAATTATTTCTCCCCTCTTTTACTGTAGAGGAAAAAAGTAGACATATAAAGTATTTAAGGAGAGGAATGACATAGTCATCACTGTGCCTTATGGGCTTCTTTATACAAATATGTGAAAGATGTACTAGAGAAGGGAAAGATGAGATAAGAAACCAACTAGAAGATTTATTGTAACTATTGCCATAGTTCAGGTGGGAGATGAAGGGCTGAACTCAAGAGATAGTGGTGTAAATTGAAAGAAGGAGGTGGATTGAGTGGAGATATGGAGGTATAAGTATCATGACTTGGTAACTGGATATGTAATATGGAGACCTGAGGAAAAGAAGGATAAAGAACTGTCAAAGACTGTAGCATTAGAAGAGACCTCGGAACCCAACTTGCTCCTGAACAAGAATATTTTTTACAGTATCTCCAACAAATAGTCATACAGCTTCTGTTTGAAGACCAAAATGAAGAAGGATTCATTAGCTCCTGAGGCAATCTATTCAACTTTGGGACAGTTCTAATTGTTAAAGAAAATTTCCCTTGCATCAAGCTTAAATCTATTATTGTATAACTTCCAAGGCACTATCCTTGGTCCTGGGGTCACAAAGAGACACCTCATCCTTTCAGATCCTTTGTGGCTGGTGCTAATGAGAAGAAAATAGTGGATGATGTCACAGGGTTTCAGGTATAGAAGATGGAGAAACAAGGAGCTCACAAGAGATGTCTTCTCCTCACCAATAAGTTAGGAGGCCAAGCCTTTTGCTGAGGGAACTAGGGAGTAGTTTACATAGTGGGCTTGAGAAGAGGAGGCTCAAAATAGCTAAAGTGAAGGGTGTGTAAACTAACTGGGCTGCCAGACAACAGGGAGGAACCAGTTAGCAAAACGTAAGGTGGGCCAAGTCAGCACATGATTGAGACTTCTTCCAGAACCAATATGCAACAAGTGAGTAGAAGTGATGAAGATAGGTGGTGGGGGTAATTCAGGGTTGGAGTTTGACAAAGTATGAGTGGTAATAGGGTAAGGAGCAAGGCATTTAAACAATGGAGTACAGTACATAGTTTCACTAGTTAACTATGGGGCAATTCCTATTACTCTTTTCAGAGGGGCATAGCAAAAGGTACTCCAGTACTAAAGAGAAGAGTCAGTGATAATGTATTCTGGGGGAGTCAGATTTCTGTGAATGCAAGAAGGTGGAAGGACTGTGCACTCACCTTATCAATAGCCTCTACCCCATGATTCCCTTCTGATTGAAAGGCAGAGCAAAGGTTCTCCCAGAACCTTCATTTAAGGAGGGTACACAGGCAACTTCTCCATCATTTTCCCATGCCATGTACTTACCCTCCTTCTCCCTTTCCAGTTTCTTTTTGTGTACTGCCTTTCTCCCCATTTGACTGTAAGCTCCTTGAAGGCAGAAATAGTGTGTGTGTGTGTGTGTGTGTGTGTGTGTGTGCATGCATTTGTATATTAGCATCCCCAACATTTAGCACAGTACCTAGCACATGGTAGATACTTAAAACATTCTTACTGACTGACTGAGCTGAAAAGGAATTTATTAACTCCAACTCACTATTCAAAGTTTTATCCTCTGGGACCAAACAGAACACATCAAATCCTTCTTTCGTATGACAGTTCTTCAGTTATTTGATAATAATCATAATGTCTCCCTCCCAAGTCTTCCCTTCTTAAGGTTTAACATTACCAATTTCTTCAATCAGTACTTGATACTTGACCTTTCACCATTCCACTTGCATTCTAGATATACCTCACCTTGTCTACTTGTAAGTGGTACCTAGAACCGAACATGATATAACATACATGGACTGACATGACACAGTGGAAATATCTCCTCCTTTGTTCTGTATGCGACTTCTCAGTCTTAATGCTTACTCACAATGCCTGATGCCTCCAGGGTCACTCCTCTGCTTGCGAATTGATTACTTGATTTTTGTGACTTACAGGGCTTAAAAGTCAATTCACTCCTTGAGTCATCTTATTCAGCATAGCTGGCTTATGCATCCGTCAGTGTATGTTCCAGTAACATGTATACTACAACATGTCCTAGAATGTAGAACTTGTGTGAGCTAGGATTGATGGCATGGCAGATGTAACATGTTTTTCTCCATCTCTCTTGCCTAGACAAACAGCTTGATGTGACCTATTAATAGTGAGTTCGGTATGCAGGAATTAACCAAGATTCCAGATGACTGATGTCAAAAAAATTCTACCCACCTCTAGATGGAGATGATGGACTGAATATGCAAAATGACACATTTTTGAACATGGCCAATATGGGGATTTTTTTAGCTTGACTGTACATATTTGTTACAAGGGTTTTGTTTTTCTTTTTCTGAGGGTGAGGAACTGGAAGTTAGAAAAAATACATGTTTGATATTTTTAAAAAGTTATTCCTCAGTTCAACTCCAACACCTGAAAGTCATAGCAGCCTAACCAATTGACAAAATTTAAGAAGAAATATGAGAGAAATGATTGATGGGAAAGCTCCCAGAGGAGATAGGAGGGATTAGGATAAAAGGAACAAGTAGGAGGATTGTTTTAACAAGAAGGGCCAGCTCATCCTCTAAGAGTAAAGCAAATGAAAGGAGAATTGGCAAAGAGATAGCAAAGTTTAGAGGTATAGCATAGAAGAAATGAGGCATTTATGATTGACATTGAAGATTTCCTCAGTAAAGTAGGAAGAAACAGACAATTGTGGAATGGAAGTGGGTAGGAAAGGAAATCAAGGAGAGAGAGAAACACAGATAGACAAATACAGGGAAGACACAACAAAGAGTAGGGAAGGGCCAGTTAGTACTAGAGAACATGAATTTCTAGTATACGCAACCTGTATGATTACATGTCTTCCTTTAATAACATTAGCTGTAGAATAGACAGTGTAGGATAGGAATAATTGCTTAATATTTATTTAACAATTATTTATTTTAATAATTATAATTTATTTAGGTTTATAAGGCTAGCTATAGAAGAAAATGGACCTATAACTGTCATTGTTTCCAATGACTGGTTAGAGTCACTGAATAGGTAATGATCTAAGCTAAAATCATTACTTACAACCCTAGAATGCTCACTCTTTTCCTTCCAAAATTGAAAGAACTCAGGACAAGGCAACCAAATAACCTCAAGATTGTGAGAATGGCAAAACAAGGTGACTACCTTAAGATGCTAGTAAACAGAAAGAGAAGATTCTATGGTCCTTCTGGTGTACACAGACAGAAGTTGACCACCTTCATGGATCTCTGCTTGCTTATCTCTTCAGTTCAATCCAATTTGCATTATTAAATACCTAACTGTCCTGAGCACTGGAAACTTAAATAATAAAAAGGAAAAAAAGAGAAAACCATTCCTACCCTCAAGGAGCTTACATTCTACTAGGGGGAAAGTAAATAGGAAATATACTCAATAAAATACAAATCAATAAAAAAAAACAATTTTGGATGGAAAAATTAACATTTGGGGCAGGGGGAGAAAAGAAGAGGATTCCAGGAGGAGTGGTACTTGAGTTGACTCTTGAAGGGAGTTAGGAATTCCAAGCAAAGGTGAGGAAAAAGAGCATTCCAGACTTGAGGAAAGACTGTGAAGATGAGGGATTACAGACAAAATACTATGTACGAACATAAGAAGCAAGTTTGGTTTGAACATAGAGTGTGTGAAGGAGAAATGAATGTATTCATGGGTTCATTTCTGTATATTACCTCTTTATATGCTGGGGACTTGGTTTGAGCCTGTGGTGCCTATACTAGTGGTATAAGCAGGTATTGAGAAATAGGAAGTAAGTGCTTTTGGCTCCCTTCCATAGTAACAGTTTGGTGATCAGGCTGGGAAGTAAAGCTAAGACAAAGCAACATAGAGTCCTGTAGCAACTTCTTTCCCTTCCCTTACTTAACCTTTTATCACTCCATCTGTTAGTAGCTGTGCCAGATTTTTGTTAGCGTGATGGATTCTCATAACCATGGCTCCAGGGAATCAACATGTACAAATCTATATAAACCTTATAAAGTAATTCACTGAAATTCATTTACGGACTAGGACAGAAATTAAAACAAAAAAAAGCTAAACCTTTTTGGAGAGAAAATGCAGTTTTTCCAAAGTCAATTTCTAGATTAGTCATAGGGATTGCAATGGGGATGGTTGTGTCATTATACTATGATAGGAATTCTAGAGGAAAATTGTTTTGCATTGGGAAGAGAGAGAGAGGGGGGAGGAGAGAGAGAGAGAGAGAGAGAGAGAGAGAGAGAGAGAGAGAGAGAGAATTATTTGTAGGTGTGATTTTATTAGAGCTGTGTTTCTAGCTCATGCAGTGACCTAGAGATAGAGCAGTTCCTTCACAATATTAAAAATGTGTGCTAATTGCTATACTGTAAAAGGAAAGAATTAAAGAAATGAAACTGAATCTTGTAAGCTGCAAGAAAGGGAGAAAATGCATCTTCTTGCCTTAGTGCCTTCTTTGTAAATGTGTATGTGTGTGTGTGGAGGGGGGAGGGTATAAATGTAGAAACATTGAATGTACTGTCAGATTTGGTTGGTGTGTTATTACTACTATTTTTTTTTTTTACTTACTTATTCCTCTCTTTCTGTCCCCCCTCCCCCACCTTCCCCTCTCTCTTATTCTTTCTTACAAGGGATGGCTCTTTGGGGAGATGTAGAGAGATATATTTGGTAATAAAGGTGATATAAAAATGTAAGACAGAAATTTTTGAAAAATGAAAAAAGTAAGAATTTGCATCTGAAGAGAAAGAAGACAGCAGTGTCCTAGAATTTGATCTCTTCCAAGATGGGAGGGGATGGAGCCAAAAACTGGAGGTATGTGTGGCTTGACATACTGAAGGAAAAGGCCAAATGGTCTGAATATGAATCTCCATGTTTTAAGCTTATTAAAAAGCATGCTGTGTCACATGATGCCTGTTTCCCCTGTTATATAATGCCACCCTGTATTGGTGATATCTACCTATAAAAGGTATATTCTAGATAGAGTCTGGAGATGTTAATGCTAAATTTTGGGTAGTGATTGAGCAATTTAACAGAAGTAGAAGTTCAAAGACCATGAACAAATATTGAATTTGGAAACATCTATGGAAACATGAAAATATGAAATTTTAACAGCTAGTTATTTTTTCATGGTTCTATTAAATAGTATCAGAAAACAGTAACATAATTCAGAGTTTGGAGAATTAAACACAAACATTTCTTCAGGAATTCTATTTGAAAATAAAATCCTGGCATTTCTCTATTGACATCGTCTAAAAAAAATTTAAAACCATCATGAAAGAAACATGAAAGAAGCAATTAAAATGGGTCAATTACCTGTTTCAGAAAATAATGCAACAGAAGTTAGATAAGAACTCAGTTAAATAACTGGGTTTTTTTCTAGTTCAAGGTCTTCAAACCTTGAAGTAAAGCAAGAAACAAGTATCTCTCCTATAGCAGTTTGTGTCATTTTTTCTAGTATGTATCATATACTATTTATTGTTATTTATGTACCTGCTTTATTTCCCTGACTAGACTGTATCCTTCTAATTCATTTCGAATAACTTTTTAAGGACCTATAACATGTAAGGCACTATTTGAGGTACTATGAGAGAGAGAGAAAAATGATTCAGTTATAACTCCTGCCAATTAGATCTTTAAAACCAGATGTATTTATTTAAATGTATAAAATAAGTCAACTTCAAATGTATTTTATTATAGCTATTTATTATTTAACAAAATATGACAAATCAAACTTATAACCACATACCTATGATTAATAAGAAGATAGTCTTTGAGGCACACTATAAAAAAGCTGTAACATTTTGTCGTACTGGGAACATGGCTCAATCAATTCACTATTTTCTTACTTTTAATAAATTTTCTTCAAGAAAAACTGGCTTTCCCTCTTACACTACAGACATCTTTTATCTTTCAAAGATGGTGACTCCTTTGTAACTCTTAGATCCAGAGTAGTCTATTAAAGGATTATGCTCCTGTCAAATACTGTTACCTCATTAGAATTTAAAACTCTTATTAAGCAACTCTTTCAGAATCACACAGCTAGTAAGTCAAACTGGTCTTAAAGCAAAAAAAAAAAGTTAGTATTGACTCTACTTACTTTAATTAAGGCCACCATGAGATGTGCCAATTTAATGAGGACATTTCAATCATATAGATGGAATACACACACATACATACATACACACACACAGCAAGAGAGGAGAGACAGGGAGGGAGAGAGAGAGAGAGCTAGAGAGCTCTAGAACTGCTCATGAAAATAAGCACTTCCCATTAGTTTTGTAATGATCAGATTCAAGAAGTAAAAAAAGAATTTCACAGAGTATGGTCTGGCATTCAGCTCTTAGTATAGTCTAGCTTCAGGAAAATATATTATACATGCATATACAGACACATATGCATACACATGGGGCTCCAAAAGTTGTCTTCTTGTTTTCTGCTATTTTTTTTTTTTTACCATTTTCACAACTAAAAGATATTTTAGTAATCTGACTGACTGAAACCCATCTATACTGTAAGAATTAAAGGAGCTTTGTGAAAATTGGACAGATTATTAAGTAAATACTATTCTTTTTTATCTTTTGGTATATTTCACAACAAGGAAAATCATCAAGGAAAATATAATAACTAGTTTTGACATATCTGTATTCCCTGTAGACTATTCAATGAATGAATTTTACAACAGAATTTACTTAAAAACATTTATTTGCAGCAAAATCAAACATACCATTGAGATTACAAAGATATACAGTTTTCAACCAAATCTTTCATTAAAAATGCACTGCTAAATTAAGCATTTTTGAACTGAATGACCAGTCATGTATTATTAATCATGCCATTTTCATACCTGATTACCGTTAAAAAATCAGTAAAGAAAAACTTCTTCAAGTGTGCAAATATCATCTTAGTACTGTATTGTTTTACCATTGATAGTAAATGGTCACTAAATATATGCCTATTACATAAAGTTTTTTAAAGTACAATAAAAATACAAATTCTATCTGTTAAAAAAGCCATTGAGATATGGCTACTAAACATCCTCATTATACAAATTCCAAAATACTATATGACAAACAAAATTATAAAGACTTCTTTTTATGAAACATATACTACTCTGGAATTAGTGATACATATGAAAATAAAACAGAAAAGAGGAAGACTCATATATACCTTCAAACATTAAAAAACTCAAAGAAATGTGATACGGCATGAACATCCCAGGTTTAATTTAATGTAGGATACAGAACAAAAGCAAATGTTCATGAATCCAAAAAGAAAATTCTTTTTTTAGGGAGAGAACTTCCACTCCCACCACCATCCCCCAACTATTTCTAAATCATCAAATCTTTAAGTTACTTTTTGAGTAAAGTGATATTAAGGGAAACCTAGTAAGATTTACTTTTAGGGTATTACTTTATTATAGTTACTATATATTTTAAGCATGTGTAAGGCTGTATAATAAAAATACTTTCAATGAACAAGGTCATAACTGAATAATGAATGTAATTAAATAAAATATTTAGTTTTTGTGTTAATGATTAATAGAATATAAGTAGTCAAGTCAGTTATACTCTGACCCTAGCAGGAACTTAATTTATATGACTATATATAATGACTTGTACTTTAGGCAAATCAGGTTAAAGTGAAATCTGGTCACATCATATCACTAACAATGATTATTTCCTCATACAGAGTGGTTGTCATACATGCTAAAATACCAATTCTAATTGTGGCATCTCAAATTAAGCATCTGAGATTCAGTTCAGTTCAACAAATACCTATAAAAATGCCTATGATGTGCAATGCACTCTGTTAGGCATCAAATCTAATGTCAAGGGGAAAATTTCCAGTAAGAGACAGACTATTTTGGTGGAGAAAAAGGTTTTGTAAACTAAATACTGGTATGATGTGTTGTAAGTATATGCAGAATCTATGTTCAAATATATTTCTCTGCATTATCAAATTAGAAAGGTTTATATGCTTTGTTATATAATTGCTCTCATTCAAAATAAGATGGTGTTTGAAAGTGATTTTCTATATTTTCTTAGATGTTGATTCAAATCTTACTTTTAAGATGAAAAAGAAACATAGTAAAACAATTGAATTAAAATAATTTGAGTTAGCTGGCATCTACGTTTGCTACTACATATTCTAAGTACATTCAATTTTATTATCCTTTTAACTTCTATTCACTAATCATTTCACCAATCTGAAAGTTAGTGACCTGAGGTCATGATTTTCAAAGTGTAAAATTCTCCAGTGATATGGAAAGCAACTAATAGACACAATGATACACAAGGCTCATGATTTAGGAAAATTTCATAGGTTTAACGGGTAAAATAATTGGTTATAACTACATGATGCCGTCAAAGCTAACTGAAAATCTAAACCACTTTTTTTTGTGCTCTCGTGCCACCAAATAACCATTTTACTGCCTCCCACTGAACTGGCTAGCACGTGCATCATTTAGACACAGTCAGAGTCAGATTTTTCAAGTGCCTAGATTAGTCCTGAGTTTTCAGTTAGACACTTTCTTTCAAACTACTGGGAAAAAAATTATTAAGTTACAATTGAGTAGAATTCAGTAATATCCTAAAGGACCAAGAAAAGGTAATGTAGCTTCCAAAGGTACTAACTTCTAACCCAGAAATAGGAGAAGAGTTAGGAGTCTCTCTCTTCTTTAGTAATACAAATTTATCTCCAACACAAGCAGAAAGGAACATAACAGTGTAACAATGAATAGCTCACATGCAGATGTGGCTTTTTACAATTTTACAGGTCAACACTGAATCTGTGTTGAAGTCTCACTGAAGCATATCTCACAGAAGTTAACATGTCTAAAAACAAAAATTTTTGGCACATGAATAATACTTGTATTACACATTATAATAACAATGATAAAAAGAAATGTCATACAACAGTCAGGATCTCTTGTTCTTGGCATCAGCACCTACTATCTAATGGATCGAGACAAAATACCGTGCCTTCAAGAGTTAGTCCCATTTTGAACCCCTCCTGTAAAACAGAATGTGACCATTAAAGTAGGAAATGCCCTTGGGAAAACTTGGTCTATAAGAGAAGTTAACATATCAAACACACACAAAAAAAAGTCAGGCAAAATATTACTATATTTGCAACAAATTTTGAATTCTGTTACTTTTATTTATGCTTTGGACCCTGGGAGTTTGGTTGTGTTTTTAATTGAAAAAAATATATACATATTCTCATTTGCATTCGTATGTTAAAAATAACTTCGCAGTTAACATACATGTTAGATTAAACAAATACAAACCTTGAAGCACATGACTTTTAGTACTCTTATAGTAGTCTTAGTTCACTTTTAAATTCTAATAGCTTAAATTGTTCAGTTTTAAGTTTTAATAGCTTAAAACTAAACACTTTTGGGACTCTCTGTGGACTATCTCTCTATCTCTCTCTCTATCTATCTAGTTATTTATTTAATGGTTATACTATAATGTCTTTCATTGTGGCACTCCCCTGTCCAAGAACCTAATTCCTATTGCCTACTGCATCTAATCTGTGAGATTTCATGTGGTTTTCAGGGTCAAAGCAACTCTAAAATAAGGTCCTTGGAAGAAAGAACTATTTTTCTTCTAATATTTGTTTTTATATCCTTAGCCCCTAGCACAGTGCCTTGCGCATTACAGCCACTTAAGGAATGGTTATTTAATGAAATGCAATGCCTTTGTATGTAGATTATCTTCAAGTCCATGAAAGCTGCAGGATGATGCTAGTAGGGACTGGAGTGGACTAGCATTTTTTATGTTTCTTTATATTTATTATGTTTTATGTTTCTAACACTACTGTCCAAGGTATAAAATGATGTGCCCTTCCTAAGAGCTACTCAGCTGTGTAGCCTGCTTTCCAATAAACCTCTAGGTTTCTCAATTGGGTTTCCCTAAACCAGAAGGCATCTTTCTTCAGGTTTAAAGTTACTATTGCCACAGACTGCCTCCCCCAGACTAAGATGCCCCTTTCTTACTCCAGTTATTGTTGTTATTGTTTGTCTTTCATTTTGTTTCATTTTCAAAGAGGAATATGGCATCCGTTGCTATTATTTATCTGGAATACATCTATGTCTCACTTCAGATCTGTTCTCGTCCCCATACAACTTTGTCTCTGCACATGTAGAAGTCATAAATCTCAAGAGTTCAAGGGCAGTAGCAACAGGGAAAGTATTCCCTGGAACTCCCAGTACTATGCTTCTCCTTGTCTCCAGAACAATTTTGCTAAACCTTTAACCTTTCCCAGTTTTAACACTTCTTTCCCACCTCTGCCCATGCTCAATGTGCTGAAAAGAAGAAAAAGAGAAAGCCAAGACCTTAATTTGTCAGAGGGGTAGGTACAGATTTGGGAATAGTTTGTACATGGTGTCAAAGTAGTCTGTGAACTATTCTATTGTCAATGGTAGCAGAATCTGTAAGGACCTTTGCCCCAGCTCCATAGTATATAAGGTTCACACAGTGAAGAAAACTTACATAATATCAGGGGGGTTTCCAAGTAATGAGTCAGAAGAATTATTTCTGTAAGGAATGTTTCAAAGGTTGTTTTTCTATAAGTTGCATGATCCTTTGCTTTTGATGTTTTGTGCCTCCCTAATAACTTAAGAGCATTATGAAATATTTGATTTGGAAGAGATCTTAGAGATTACCTAGTTAAACCTTCTTGATTCTTTATATGAAAGAACTAAGAACATAAAGGGTATAAGTGATTTCAGACAGGTCACTGAACTAATTAGTGACGGAGTCAGGCCTGGATCTGAGGCCTCCCAATTTTCAAGCTGAGTTTTTTCCAGGATCATACCATTATACTATGGTCTCTCAAAAACGTATGGCTTTAGCTATATACTGTTTATTTTCACTTTAATCCATTTTATATCCAGTGTTTTCCTACAATTCATCTCTACTTAGTTTAGTAATTTAAATTTCATTAAAATATTACGAATTGCTAAATAGAATGTGTCAATTTAAAATAGAAATGATTAAAGTGAGGTCTTTATATCTCTCCTCCTACTAAAAACATGTATAATGGGGAAATTGTTTACTTAGTATAGTTCAGCACTAAAAAAGCTTTTCCATTAAAAAGGTGGATGACAACAGTCCAACAAAAACAGTAAAAAAAAAAAAAGTAGCTTAGTATGATAACTTCATTATTTCTAAGAGTAAAGATTATTATTTAGAGAATGGTTTTGGCCAATCCCAAGTTTACAGCTATACTATAAAAACCAAATATAATCTAGATAAGGAACAACACAGGAGCTACCTTTACCCAATAACATCTGGGAGTTCCTTGGGAAAGTTGGACACCCAAATCCTTTACCTCTCAAGAGAGTTTCCTTTCCACCTAGAAATCTTAGGAGGTTTATTTACATATTAAATATACCAGTAAGAGAGAATATAATGAAACATTTCAATGAATATGGCTAAAAGTATTACAAAGCATGGAGTCTAGCCAGATTACTCACTACAGGATCCTATATAAGGAAGGGATCTAAGAGGTCATCTGCCCCCAAACTTCTAATTTTACATATGAGGAAACTGAAGCTTTGGGATGATTTCATCAAGGTCACATAGTTAATAAGGAACAAAACTACCTAAATCCTCTGACTCCAAATTCAGCATTCTTTATGCTACTAAATAGTACGGCTTCTTTAGATTAAATTACATTGTAGAAATGCTTATGAATAACGCTATCCTTGTATATTTTAGCTGACATAATTCCTGTTTCAAAAATACTTCAATGAAGATAACTGCATGAAGTCAAATGCTCTACCCCCCAAAAATGGCCTAACATGAAAATTTGTTAGAATTGAAATATTAAATTATGACTCATAATATACTTTTAAAGCATTCTCCCAGGTATTTTTTATACTGAAGAAAAACTATACTATGAAAAACCTAGTCTGCTTCTCTGACCTTAGTATTCATGACTTTATTCAGTTTCATGCCTTCCATAATCTGCATTTAGTGCTGTCCAGCCTTGGCTTCATTTCCCCAAATTACTTTCATGTTTGATTAGGTCACTGGAGTAGCTCTTATTGTAATGCCAGCACAAAAAGTATCTGCAAGACTAGTATAACAGCTTTAAAGCTCTGCAAGTAATAAGTTATATTGTCTGAAAGTTCTGAAGGGCACTCACTACTCATTATACCTACAGTACAAAGACTATGTAGTAATATTGTTATTTATAAAGATAATTCAAAGCTCTTGTCCATTCAGGACACAAATCCTGTTCCTTGGTATCTAGAAGAGTGCCCTCATTATCAAGGTTCAAAAAACACTTGCTATCTTATGAAAAGTATTATTCTACCTTGTACTCGATATGTGCATATTTTACAAATATATACCTAATACTTTGAAAATATGGCACTTAAAACTGAAGGCATAAAAATGCATCACTATTTTAGTACTTTTATAAAAGTTAACATTTTTAAAGAGAATATGTCAAACATCAAATTAGCTATTGGTAATACAGGGAGATGCTACATGTTTTTGTCTCAGTTACTCTTGGAATGCTTCATGTTCCTTTTCTAGCCACCATAATTTAGAATAGATCATCTTGAACTAACACAAGGGAAAAAACCCTATTACTATAGTTGACCTAAAAATAGTAATCATCAAAATCCTGATGCTCATATTAGGAAAATGATTTAGAGTGAAAATAAGTTTGAAAAGAAATGCTTTAAAGACTATTTTACATGTGGTCATATGTTTACTTTTAGGTTAAACTGTGTCCTAGCTATCAAAAAGTAAGTTATTATAAAACCCAATGGCTTTCTTTCCTCTGAACTGGAGAGACAGCCACAGTGGAGAAATCGTGTGTAATACACACTGGCTAATTCATTTGATATAACACAATAATGTCATGCCTAAAAATTTGATTCTTTCAACTTTGGTAAAATCAGACCGAGTATACAAGTATAATTGGAAAGAGGACTTGAAATCATCCTCTCCCATTTAATCCTGATACATTTATAAGGGCAGAATTCACCTTAATTATTCATTGGGTATGAAGGATATCTCTGCAGGTATGACAGGAATTCTGTTTGAACTGGCTAAGGGGCTTGGTCACTCCCACTGGGGCATTTATAAAACTATTAAGGAAGCTGAAACCAAGAGATTATAGTGTCTGACAACGGAGAGGAGAGAAATCTACTCCTGAGGAGGAATCACTTGGGAGGAACAAGTGTTTTAGCTTTTGTTTAGGTCTTTTAACTCTCTCTTAGACTCCCTTAGTTGGAAAAGTACCTCATGAACTTTGGAGGACTGTAGAATTTAGATTTTTCCCATTTGTGTTCTCATCCTAGTAGTGTTTTCAGAACACATGGTACAGTGTCTGCCTCTGTACCTGGAGCCAATAAACTACATCATACCAAAAGGGAAATTCTTGAGTACCCACAAAAGGAAGAAAAGGACTAACAGCAAATAGGAGTTGTGAGTTTCCCCTTTGTACCACATGCTTCCTAATTTTAAGCCCAACATTCTCCTAAACTCTGTATATAATTTCAATAAAGCCTATTACACACTTGTGGGAGGAAACGCTTTGTTCCAACTGTTCTTACTATACTAATTTAGTACCAATTCCTTTCTAGAGGCTAATTAAGTCTGGCTGAAAAATTGTTTTTAACTGATACTTATCTTACAGTAGGAAGGACACCAATGGGGCCTCATGAGCCATAGCATTAGAAGATACAACCAACCCATCAAGGCCACACTAGTATTAATAGTTAGCTGAGCTCTGAGGACCTGACTCTTCAGTGAGAGTAGGAGTTGGAATTACAGCTTCAGAGCATGTGAGATACCTGATAGGCAAATGACTTTGGGGTAGGATTTTTTTTTTTTTTTGGAAAAGGGAAGGCAAGGAAATTAGGTTTAAGTGACTTGACCAAGGTCACACAGCAAGTAAGAGTGTCAAGTTTCTGATGCCGGATGTGAACTCAGATCTTCCTGACTTCAGGGCCGGTGCTCTATTCACTGCGCCACCTAGTTGCCCCTTGGGTTGGATTTTGTAGCATAAGCCACCACAGGTACTTACAGATCAGAGATAGAAAAGTACATTGAATGAGAATAGGAATCAACTTCAATGAAGATTCAGGCCTATCACTGAAACTCTAGATTAAACTGTAGCGCAGAAGCTAAGTTTTTCATTTACTTACTAGTACAATGTTTCCAGCAAAGGACACACTCAAATAAGCAATTGCTCTCAAGGAGTTTTCACAAATTACAAAACTTTCCATTTTTACTATCTTTACCAAAGGCAATATTTTACAACTGAAATTTATTTTTAAAAAGTTTTATCTTTGCATGAAATAATTTAATTTTATCACTTAGGGATTTGTAAGATCCATTTTTTGGATAATAATGTACTTTTGAAAAAGTTATTTCCTTTTGTTTTTCTGAGAAAATTATCTAACATACAGAAACTAATATATTGTATAATGACTGACTTATTTTAAAAAAATATACATCAGTGTCCTCATAAAGGATTTGTGATCAAACATTTTTGTCTAAGTGTTTATTTTTAAAATGATTATTTTTATTCCCCACCCTTTTTATATGATTATAGTATGTTGGCTTCAAAGCATATTTTCTAAATTCCTTAGAATTCTATAGTGCTATTATAATAAGAATTTCTCATAGCATAATAAAAACATGTCTGCTGGTTTTATATCTATATACATCTATCACTAATAGTAACATGGTTTTATTATACATAACAGTAGCAAGGGCTTTCTGTTACTTATCAGTAGTTACACTATTAATGTAGATTCTTACTAGTTGTCAACTAGTGAAAATATAATTACCAGAACAAAGTTAAATAAATATGTTGATGAAATCATCATTTTCTTTTGCCAGGATGGTCTACTATCTACTGTTGATCTATTGAACAACTCTGAATGAGGTACTTTAAAACTCTTTGATACTGTTTGTATGGACAGTTCTCCCAGACTATTACTCCATGCTGCCCCAAGGGAATTCTTTTCTCAAACCACCTTTCAAATGTTATCTTCCCCTATTGGCACAAAGTAAGTGACCATTTTGGGCCCAGAGTAAGCACCTAACAAAGTAAGCACCTCTTAAACTGACCCAGGCTGTAGTACTTCTTCAACTGCACAGGATTTTTCAGAGCCTTGTGACCAAAAATTTCATCAGGTGTGATGAATCTCTTGGGACTTAGCAAGGTTGGTCTTCATATCACACCCAATCCATACTTAGATCACAGGATAGAAACCTAAGTATTTTCTTCAGTGCCTGGAACTTAAATGCTTCTGATTTACAGATGTTTAAAAAAAAAAGTAGACTAATTAAGCATGGCAGAAAAATAGCCTTAAAAGGCTGTGTGGTGAATCAAAACAAACAGAAAATGTACTGGACTAGAAGTGAGAACTAAGTTCAAGAACTCCCTGTGTAGCTTTAGAAAAGTCTTGTAATTGTTCTAAACCTATTTCCTTATCTATAAAACTGGAATAAAATAACAGTTCTGCTAATTCCCAGAGTTGTTAGGAGTAGCAAAGGAGAGCATATGCAATAGTACTTTATAAGCTGTATAGCAATATGAAGTACAATTTTAAAAGTTCCTTTTATTATATTTTTATTCAATGAAATGAAAAAGGATTCACACATTAGGAGTACTGGAACTTATAATGAATCTGACAATTAACTTATTCTTTGTTTATATAAATTTATTTGTATGTAAAATTCCCTTTCCATTAAAAAAAATGTGAATGACACTCAATGGCTTCAAGGTACACCCAGTAAATGGTGCTTCTGGCTCAACTTTGAGGATTAAATTATGAACTGAGTATTTCCAATCAGGATTCCAGGGGACCTTAATGAAAAATGTTAACCACCTTTTGACAGAGAGGCAATGGCCTTGGGATGCACAATATTTTTGGATGAGAGTAATGTGTGAATTTGTTTTGCTTTGCCCATGAATATTTGTTGTGAATATTTTATTTTTCTTTTTATGGGAAGGGAAGGTAAGAGAGAGAAAATAAATTTTTGTTAATTTAAAAGAATTTTTTTTTTAAAGCAGATTGGGTAGGATATAGGATTTGACATTGTGTTGAGTTACCTCAAGCCTACAAATTGTGTTTTACTTCTAAATTCTAAAGATGAAATTTCCACGGCAGAAGGAGCTGAAAAAGGAGAAGGAAATTCTCAGGATGATTTGGACGGCATCTAAATAATGAAGGCCAAAGAGTGAACTCAATAAGGATAGATTTAAGGAGAATTTAAGCAAAAGGTGAGAACTAATGCAACTTGAAGAAGATGAAGAAAAAAGACAATCTAAAGGAGGTTTAAATCAAAAGAAAAAAAATGAGAATAAAACCCAAAGAGATGTAAGTGGACTCAAGAGTAGTTTGATAAGACCAGGAAGATAACAAAAGGTAAGGAAGTACTGGTAAAATATTAGAAAGGGAAGAAAAAGGAAACCAGGAATGGTCATCCATTTGTTAATCATTTATGAAGAAGTAATTATGGGTAAGACATAATCACCAAAAGCTGTTTCAAAGGCAAGAACTAAGGATCTCACTTTCTAGTAGTTAGAGAGAGCAAGGGAAATTTATAGTAACCTGTGCTGCTGGCCCAAGTGACTATGGTCTATGCTCACTGTGCAGCTTGGTCTCCCTCCTTTTGTCTTCCCTCCAGGAAAAGAAGGGCAATGCTTTTCTATACTCCAAAATATTTGGGGTAAAGAAAAGTTCTTTAAAAACCACGAAGTGGGGGGTGGGACAGCTAGGTGGTGCAATGAATAGAGCACCAGCCCTGGAATCAGGAGGACCTGAGTTCAAATCCAGCCTCAGACACTTGACACACTTATTAATTGTGTGACCTTGGGCAAGTCACTTAACCCCAATTGTCTTGTTCTCCCCCATCCAAAAACAAATAAACAAAAAAACATGAAGTGGGGCTTCAATATGAAAAGAAAAAAGTACTAGGACTTAAAGGAGAAAGGAGTACTGACTTGTATTAAGAGGTTGGAGAATCACAGAGTAGCTGGAAAGGAAGAAAGGAAGAAGGATCTTCATCTATTATTGGAGTTAAAAAGCAAATAAACTTTGAGGCTCTTTTAGAAGGAGGGTATTGGATATTACAGAGGAAGAGGCTGCTTGTCCTCCAAGGAAGGATAAAATGAATCCATTAGTGTTGTTAGGTAAGAAGTCATTGTTATCTAGTAAGAGTAATAGGAAGGTGATAAAATAGTTACTGATCACTCCCTACTGAGGAATAAGGATGCAACTATGTACTGACCTAATAACATCAGAGTACTATTGTTTTCCTGGATGATATATAAAAAAGAATTTCCCTTGAAAAATAGGTGACTAAAACCTGTATCTTGTGATTTATATGGACATACATGACACTCTCCATATTGTCAACATTATCGTGAGAATAGAAATGAAGAACGAGGGGGCACAGGTGACATTTTCATCTTTATTGCCCATCAAAGATAAAGACCAAAGAAGATAAGACAGATTTGAGTAGTAAATAGCTTCTTTAAACTATATTATCTGACTTGGGTTTTTGGATTACACCTTAAAATATAGTTCTAAGTGGCTCTTCCCCAGGAATAGAGCACATCTCACATAATCTGATAAGACTTCATTTGCCCAAAGTCTTAAAAATGTTATCAGTAACTCTTTAAACTGAAAAAGGAAAAGGGAAAGAGAAAATTGCCTCTGTCTGCCCACCGCATAAGATACCATAGAAAGAAGGTATGAAATATCAAGACAAATAGCCACTGAAATCTTCAGTTCACAGAAGAAGAAAATGCAGGAAAAAGAGACATTAATAAAACCCAAGGTCTCAAGGCTTCATTCAGAAATGGAATATGGATATATACATATGTGTGTGTATGCAAATAGGGTGCCTACTGCAGAGGCAAATTTGGTCTTATATGTCTAAGTGAGATTTGGTAGGATGATAACCATGACTGGAATATGTTTCTGAATGAGGACACCTCATTCAAAACAAGGTAGGTAAAAAATTGTGGAGTTTTATTGTATATTAATTGTCTTGTGACCAGAACCCCAAAGAAGGAAGAACAATAGATAGAGTACATGGCTGAAGATGAGTGGAGGAAGACACAGATGTGATTTTTTCATCAGATCTAGTTTATCAATAGACTATCGGAATAGAATGAAGAAAAAGATGTGAAATTCATAAAAGAGATCATAGGCCTGGCAAGATACAGAGATGCTAGAAGAGTTCGATTATCTAGACATTTACTGGAGCTTTGTCTTTTTCAGAATAAGAATTAATCGTTTCTTGTTGTGACATTGATAAATTTACCTTTAAAAAGTTACCATGGTAAGCAGCAAGGGAAAACTCTGCTCTAAATCTAAATTTCACCAATGAGGAAGAAATTATTACTAGAGCAGAAATGCTGAAAATCTTGCAAGGAAGTGGCCACTGCCTCATAGAGTTTATGACAAAAGAAAAGAAAGCTGAAAATAGTCTGACACATACCCTAGATTTTGGGAAAGCAGATTTCAAAGGTTTTATAGCAGTTTTTTAAAACCTTTTTTTGTGTTACAGCAACTTAGTGAAGCCTATGAACCCCTTCTCAGAAGAATGTTTGATGTCTATATTCACAGTTGAGGGAAAGGAAAAGAATAACCACTTATGAAGCACTTACTACGTGCCTGGCATTATGCTAAACACTGTACAAATATTGTCTCACTTGATCCTTTCAACACTTTTGTGAGGAACATGCTATTATCATCACCATCTTACAACTGAGGAAACTGAGGCAAACATCACTTAAATGACTTGCCCAGGGGGTAAGGAAATAGCAGAACATGCTATTATCATCACCATCTTACAACTGAGGAAACTGAGGCAAACATTACTTAAATGACTTGCCCAGGGGGTAAGGAAATAGCAGATTTTAGTCAGAGCTTAGTGAAAATAAAGATGTATTTTCCCTGTTCAATTTCACTGACCCACTGAAATCTATTGATGACCTCTTGGGGATCTGTGGACCCCAAGTTAAGAAAACCTGATATAGGAAAGATGGGTAAGATTTCATGGGTTATATTTTTATAGGGAACATGAGCTGAGAGAGAATGGGGAGTTCTCAAGAATTGTATTATGAAGACACAAAAAGCAATTATTTCAGTGAAGAGAAATAAGGAAATTGTCTGAAAAGGCCAATTTGGATGCACAAAAAACTCAATGATCAGCTTGGATTTCAAGAAGAATTGTCCAGGAGACAGAAACAAGGGCAAGCACTAGAAGATGAGTACTGTAAGAATCACGTCTGGAGTACTACAATTCAGAATGAGTTGAGAATGGGAATGAAGACCGAGGACATCAACCAAAAAACAGGAAAAGGAATCAAAAAAGGTAGAATGATAGTACTGAGTGTAGAGAAGACAGAGACTGCTCAATTACAGTTATTTTAAATCAGTTTTCTCTAACAAATTTTAGGACTTTGGGGCAGGAAAAGATAGAATAAAAGTAGTTAACAATGAGATGAGGAAGGTTATATCTATGAGTATATTTATCTACCCTTGATGAGCTGAACTAGACTGAATGAACTACATCTTCAGGAGGTTAAAGAAATGGAAGATGTCATTGCTGAGGTGACAGATGAAAGACCATCGAGAATGGAGAACTATAAGCATGGAGACGGATAACTATTGGCCCATTTCTCAATAGAAGGAAGAGAAGGATATCATAGAACAATAGGTCAATGTGTTTAACATCAATCTGTGGCAGAATTTAGAACATATTCTTAAAGAGATGGTTAGTGGACATCTAGAAAAGGAAACAGTGATCACAAAGAGACTAGTGTAGCTTCATCAAAAACAAGTCATGTGAGACTAGCCTTCTTTTTCAACATAGCTACTAAACTAACTTACTTAACTTTCAGCAAAGAGTTTGAAAAAAGTCATTCTCATGTTATTTGTTGTTTTTGTTATTGTGTTGTAGAAAATCCTTCAAATAAATGGCCTCAGGAATGAAGTGATCAAAATTAAAGATAAGAAATAATTTTAAAAGCCTGCCAAAGTTTTCTGATGGAGTCACAGTAATGCTTAGAGACCTCTGATGAAAGGAACTGAGATGTTTCCATTTACATAAGTAAATTTTGAAAATAAAATCATGTTATATGCTCTTTGAAAGTTTTAAAATCCAAAAGATAAATCAGTTCAAGGACCAAGAGGCTCAATTTTGATTTACTAAAGTAGTTTGCTTTGAATGGAAGGCTTGGGAGAAATTTAAGATGTCTAGTTGTTGCCTTTCCAAACTGGCAAGCTTCCAAAGTTCATCCTTACATTCTTTTGGAATGTTATACTAAAGCATTTACTAAAAATTATGCATTTATGAAGCACAGATAGGTACGAACCTACCTTTGCAGAACTGATATAATGCAGGTGAGTGTGTTTCCTCAATGCATTTTATTATTTAGTTATTATTTCTGACTATTGTCTTTATTATTATTTATTCCATTATTATATTTCTCTGATTACTGTCATCATGTGTTATTTTTTTCCTTGAGAATAAAACATTTTTATAATAGGCCAGAGCTATGTCACCTAAGTGACTATTCTTTGTTTTTGGAGTTTCCTAGTTTTTAGTCAAATTTAAAATCAAAATATCTATACCTGACTTCAAAGACATAAGTAACCTATTTTGACAATTTATAATATAATACCATCCTCATTTTCTGACATAAGTTTCATACTGACTCTAAAATTCAAATGAGTCAGTTTATTTTCTAGACAAGCTTTGCTCCTATTCTTCTAAAAACAAATGAAAAAGCCAGACATCTTTTTGTGCTTGTAAGCATGTGGTACTCCCAAAATTTATTGCGCTGTCTTGGGTTTAAACAAACAAACAAACAAAAGGTATTTGTAAGGAAAGATAAAAGAATAATTGAAAAGTGTGCATGTTGGTTAAATAAGGTCACTAAAACTAGCAATAAAATTGTCACAAGCTTTATATTAGCCAAAAGGTTACTATACTTTACTGAACAGAAACCTGTGATAATAGGTTTAACTAATACAGGAGAGGAAGTCAGGCAATACAATAATGATTGAATCATTGAAAGAAAAATGCATTTAAAGTAAACACAAGCACATAGAAATAGGACATAAAATCCAGAAACATATGAGTGAAACAGCAATTGAAACATTTCAAAGTCATTAAAGCATGCAAATGTTAACATTTAGGTTGCAAAAAGCTGTTGTGAAATGATTGTGGAAATTATATACTAACCATCTTTGACGCTACCCCCCATGAAAGCACAAGAAGATAAAAAAGACAATAAGAAAGTTTTAGAAGCAATCAAAATAGAATAATGCAGCTTAGTATATGCATAGCAAATCATTCTAATAGTTATCAAATGTTTTAAATATCAAATTGAAAAATTAATATTAAATACCAATCACATGATAGCTTTCTGAAACATAAAAATATCAAAAGAAACTTGGAAAATAAATCTAAAGAATAAATCTGAACTAAGGATAAGATCTTCTCTTCCTACCCATAAATGTACTGCATCCACCATTTTGTGACTAAAACACGCCTCCATTACCATTTTCATTTTGCTCAGGCATTGAGTGTTGTATAGAGAATATTTAGGTTAGATATACAGACACAGTGACCTATGCCCTACCTCACACACACCAAAAATATACCCTTTCTTGGCCTGCCAATATTCCACTCATATATGAGAGTCAACAAGCAAGATGAATTTTCATTTTCTGGTAAATATTATTTACTTTTAATGCCTGCTTTACTTACTACATACCCTTACTAATCTCCCTGTATATTTTAAGTCATGGCAATAGTAACATTTCAGGTCAAGGTTTTGAAATAAAATATTTTGAAGGAATGTTCACATTCATCTCAGTGGATTGATTTCATCTTTGTATTAAATGAGCTTAGAAACATCAACATAAAGGGATGAGTTGAAAAATTAATTAATAATTAACTGATGCTTCTAGGCTGTCAACTATGTTTCTTTAAATATAGATTTTCTACTTAACTTCTTTCAGTTCATAGTATAAATCATAATGATGACAAAAAAAAAAACAAAGGTGATACAAGAAAAGATATTCATTATCAATCTGCTTTGTGGATTACTACTTTTCCTATAAAAAATTTCAAGAGTTAGTACAAACTACTAACAAAATACTTTTTTTCCTCCTCTCTGCATCTATTACATGTTTTGTAGATTTTTTCCAGCATATATAGAAGCTCAATCTTCTAAATAATGTAAATATACAAAGTCTTAGAGATTTGTCTGAGTCTCAGAAAGGTGAAGAGACTTGCACATGGTTATTCAAAGAGGCCAGACTAGCACTTGAGATCTTGCCACAATGCTTTGCTATTAGAAATTTTGAAAAAGATCAATAGGTAAGATCAATCTCTATGATCATTTAAAAAAAATGGATCCCTATTGAAATTCATGGGATTTTGCTATGTGTGTGTGTGTATGAATACATACACATATACATATCTGTCTCATGTGTACATATACATACATGCCTCTCATATATCCATGTATGCATGTGTATATATCTTACACACACATTATTTCTGCTGTCCAAAGATCAGACCAGCTATTTTTTGTATTAATAGAATATGCATGCTGTATGTGTAGGAGAGGGAGAGACAAAAGGAGAAAGAGAAAGAGAAAGAGAGAAATTTATATACTTGTACATATCGGTATATTGAATATACACAGTTAGGTATATATACACATTCACATTCTATTAATGGCAAAAAAAATAAATGCTATTCTGATCTTTGGATGTCAGAAATAATTTGTTACCAAGCCCATATTCAAAGCAATTCCCAACTGGAGATGTATTCTGTTGGCAGAACATTTGACTATTATTTTGGTAGAGGTTATAAAAAAAATGCAAAATATTCTTTAACACCCCCAAACTGAGGCAGAGTGGCAGAGTAGATAGAGAGAAGAACCTGCCTCTAGGGAAGTCAATTAACCATTCAGTGCTTCAGGCAACTCATTAAGACTGTAAATTGAAGAGTAGATGTCTATCCCCTTTGGTAGAGATTTATCTTTAGGAGTTTTGTACTCCAGTTTCAAAGGTTTAGTTAAAAAAAAAAGTGTGTGTGTGTGTGTGTGTGTGTGTGTGTGTGTGTGTGTGTGTGTGTTTGTACACATGGAGGCAGACACAAAGAAAGAGGGAAAGAATCTGAGAAAGAGAGAGAGGGAGTAAGAGAAAAGCAGAGAGAGAAAGGGTATACTTGTCCCAGTTGTAAAATACATTAAAAGATGGAACAGCCTTATCTAAAGTTTTTGCCATGATATATTAAGGACAAGAGATATACATCAGAACAGGTATGTCCTGATTTTTAACCTAAATATTATACTAACATAAAACTAGTGAATGGTGACAAAAACAAACAAAGCAGAATTGTGATTCTTTGGTTCTTTAACTTAAAAAGTAACAGGTCAGGGCTATAAATAGATAAGTATTTACAGACCAATACAATTTATTCTAGTAATAAATGAGTAGTCACCTGCATCTCATCTAGTTTTGATTGAATATCTGGAGGGAAGTCACCTGCTCCACAGTTAAAAGGGTCAAAAGGTTCTGCTCCAAAAAGGTCTCGTTCTAAAATAAAGGAAATGAACAATTTAGTGGGATGGAAATCGTAAGACTCAGGCAATAAAAGCAAAGATTATTTTAATAGGAAAATTATTCACTTTGATTACTTTTGTTTCTCACAGGAAATAAATATTTAGCCAATCCTTCATTTTGATTTTGTGCTCTGTTGACACAGGCTCCTATTAATCAAATTATGTCCTAAGGAAACATCTAAACAGCACAGAAACAGTCTGTTGAATATTATTATACTTTACTAAGAACATATGTTAATAAGTTAGTCTGTTATAGATCATTTAATTCATATAATTTAAAATGTGTTAAGTGAAATTTTAAATATTTTTTTCTTTTTTTAAATTATGAAACTGACAAACACCAAGAAGAGCATTTCTCTATATTTGTGGTTCTTCATCTGAGGTCCATGAATTTAGTTTTGCCCTAGCTTGCCACTGTGCCTGGAACATGGTAGATGCCAATAATAAGGTCTCATTGTTAACTTTATTCAAATATAATGTATTTTATTACTAATCATAGATGTTTTAATTCATGCATTTAAAAACACTTGTAATTAGATTTCACCAGATTGTCAAAGGAGTCCATGATGCAATAAAGGGTACCCTAGCTTATACAAAAGGAGAACAGAGAAAAGGAACTGCATTTGAACTTCACATGCAACTTGGGTCTTTGGTTGCTTTTTTTTTTAAATTTTGTTTGATTTTTTTTTTTATTACATGCCTTTGCAACACTGGTTAACTATTTAATTCCATCATAAATGTATTATGATTATGATTTCATGTTTATAACACTTGTTCAACAAATATTCATTTTTTCTGTAAAAAGAACTCTTCTAGATCCAATGAAAGATACAAATATGTATGATTTCTTTGCCCTTGTTAAGAACTACATAAAATGAATACTATTCTCAATATCATAACAAAACATCAAGAACTTAATACATGTTTTCTTTTAAATAACAAACTGTCTTCCATTTTAGACCATTTAGTTCCCCATAAATGACAGATAATGGGTCATGACTTCCCATTGGGAGCCACTGATTTAGCCTCTGTGATGGAATGCACAGATTAAAATACAGTAGATACAATACCAATGAAAATAAATTTGTTGCATGCTAATTCACAAAAGAAATTAGCCATATATCTTACGGAGAAAATGCCAAAGAAAAATGCACAGCTGTACCTTTATATTCTGTTGGCCAAAAAAAATGTCAGTGGCTTAATTAAGAAACACAAAACTCCTTTACAGTGGATTTAGAAAGAGATCTTACAGTGCATATTTACATGTTATTGTACAATTCTTTAACTAAAGAGATCAAAATAGCAAACTGCGTATAAAAATACAAATAAACTTAAAACCTAGTAAATTTACCATAACCATAGAGACCAGGAAGTTAACCAGAAAGACCTGGTTAACATGTTTCTTGGGAAGAAGATAAAGGTTTTCAATCTTTGTTAGTTAGCCATCTCAACTTTGTTAAGATTGTATCTTTTAATAACATAAATTTATTTTATTCTCAACTTAAGAAATAAAACAAGCATTTCCATAACACAGTAGAATAGAAAAAAGATGATTTTACATGAAACTGCAAATCTGTTATGTACAATTTATATTCTTTTTAAATATATAATTAAATTATCATGTAGCTTTCTTTTTTTCTTTCCTCTCTACCCCTGACCTAGAAATGGCTACCATTAGACATAAATGTGTGTGTGTGTATGTATGTGTGTGTGTGTATAAAACCATCCAATACATACTTCTGTTTATTAGTTCTTTCTCTGGATAAAGACTAACACCTAGCTTTATATGTCTTTTTTTTTAAGCTAATTTGGGTATTTATAATAGTTGAAATTACTTAGTCACTCAAAGTTGTTCTTAAAACAATATTGCTCTTACTGTATATAATGTTCTCTTGGCTCTGTTCATTTCACTCTTCAATATTTCATGTAAGTCCATCCATGTTCTTCTAAGATCACTGAGCTCATCATTTCTTACAGCATAGTAGTATTCCATCACAATTACATACTACAAATTGTTCAACCATTTCCCAATTAATGGGCATGTCTGTAATTCATAGTTCTTTGCCACCACAAAGATACTACAAATATTTTAAAACATAGAGGTGCTTTTCCTTTTCCCCTAATCATCTTGGGAAACAGACTTGGTAGTGGTATTGCTGGGTCAAAGACTATAAGCAGTTTAGTAACTCTTTGGGTATAATTCCAGAACACTTTCCAAATTGTATCTTGTTCTGGTCCCCTAATCCCACCTTCTAGGAAGTATACTAATTTTATAAGAAGTCAGTATAAAGTAGCAATGATAGGAAATAAGATTTCAAAGGGCATCCTAGACATATAAATCATCTCAAAGATCAAAGGAGCACAATTTACAAACTGTATCATGTATTAACCAAAAATCACATCCTGGTAATATGTGCTGAATCAGTGGATGCCATCTGGGTGCTGTTGTCAGTGCCTTTTGGTTCCCACAATATATAAATCCCAGACAAATTCTAGACCTCCACAGTAAAGACTAGTAGATCACCAAACACTGCTGAGAATTTTGAGATGATATGGACATGTTAACTTTAAAGTTTTACTGACAACTTTGACATGAAGGTGGAAGAGATAAGAGTTAGTCTGTACCCTGCCCAAAACCCTATAAAAACAAGACAAGAGCTCAAGCTTCTGCTCCCAAGTTCTCTTCCAACTGTATCAGGTCACAGCTGTCTAGTATTGCCAAATCTAACACATCATTAAGTGAATGATTCTATCTGCCTCTTCCCCTCCCCATCCTCTTCCTCAAAATCCTTCACCATCCCATCCCCTGTGTCCATGCTGTCTGCAACTGTACTTTCTATGGCGTGTGCCTCCATAGGCTTTGTAGTTATTAAAGTGTGATTACAGTCCTGTTTCCTTCTGCCATTATGGTCTTTCCCTGTGAGCACCCAGAGAACCAGACATGCCTGCTTCCATTTCATAAATTAATTGTCAATTAACCAGTCCTTGTCATTTCCATACAATAGAAGAATGGGGAAGGTTAATAGTCATCTCTTCTTAAGGGTATCGGTTACCTTTGTTTGAGGAAGTAGAGCCTTGGCAGCATTTGCCTTAGCCAGAGGGGAATGATAAGACCCACTTTCCTAAGTGCCCATCCTCAAAATCCCTTGTAATGGTAAGAGAATTTGAAGATCTTCCTTGCCCCTTAATTGGCCTCAAGTGGAATCCAACAGGAGGGGCTTGATCGAGGGGAGGCTTGTTTTTCAGGAAGGCCCATACCTTTTATTACTTTGCAATGAGGTAGTGGGTCATGAAGGTTGTGATGTTCTCTGACTCTGAAGAAGGTTATATATATTCTGAGGTGAGGTTTTGCTTTTGGGAAGAGTTGTGTGATTTGGCCAGATGAGACTCTGGGCAGCCATCAAGTCACCGGTTTTGAAAACCCAGATGTTGGTGCTTCTCTCTGGTAACTCACTAAATATGTATGTAATAGTCAGACAGCTAGAAGCCCTGCCTGTTGGTTGACCCCTTTAAAGTTGCTTTCCTTCATTAAAGTAGATTTAAAAAAAAAAAACCTATGCTAGCAGCCATCCTGAGTATACTAGCGTGCTTGCTGTTACATTCCTCTAAATGAACTACATTCCATTTACACTGCATATATCTTGTATGTACAATTTTTTGCATGTAGTAGCTTTCATCAGAATGTAAGCTCCTACCATGCATTTTTGTCTTTATTTTTATTCCCATGACTTAGTGCAATGCTTAGCACATAGACCTTAACAAATGCTTGCTAAGTAGAAATTAAAATGGTTTTCTGACCATAGGAAAAGTAAGAGTTGAACTGAGAGTCTCAGAAGAGTCAGAAAAGTACAGAGGAGTTCAAGGAAAAGATCAAAAAGCTGCCTCTCCAGTCCTAAATCTTAATGCTAATTACTATAACATAATCTCATGGTAAATATCTATTTTCTTCTCTGAGAAGCCTGGATGAGTGGAAGAGCTTTGACTGAGACAACTAACTACTGAGGAGAGCAGTAGTTACCCTCTGGAAGGGACTCTAATTTAACCCTTCCCAACTCAGCCCTTTCCTCTACTCCACCTCCCTATGGATAATAAAGTGGTTGAAAGATCTTGCTGATAAAGCTGGAGCCACCTTCTGAAAGAAGAGGTTTCGTAAGCACAGCATTCTTAGCACATGTTAGACAGAGCATTAGGTAAGCAGAAAATGAGCTTGGAAAGAAGACCAGCTGAAAGGGAGCTTTGATATTCAGCAGTGATCAGTGGAGACACCCAATAGGAAGCAGCTGGGAAGCAATACCCATGGAGGGGTGCAGTTCAGTGTGCTGTGGTGTCAGAAGTGTGAGTTCCCCTCCATGTATGCTTCATGTTGGCACCATGTGTGTAGCCCCATACATGATTATTCTGCATGTCTATTCTTTCCACTGAGAATTTGCATATTTGTGGTTTAGGGAACTGAACATTTGGAGGGGCAGAGGGAATGTTCTCGTGCTACTTTTACCACTCTGCTGTTTCCTTCATTGTCCTTGCTTTGAAATATTTACTCTGATTAATTAATAAAAAGAAAAGCTCTTTGGGGGCTTGTGCCTAATATTTTAGAAAGGATTCTCACTTACAAAGCACCTGCAAGCTGGAATAGCTTTCTGAGTAGATAAGTTACTCCCTAACTTAGAATAGTCATCATCAAAGCTCTCTGGAACAAGAATAGTTTTAGAATTACAAACAAAACAACACAAAAACAGATTCTCTATGGCATCTCAAGGCTCAGCTCAAGTATCATCTCCTATCTTACAGAGCCTTTTCAATCATCACTCCCACACCCCCCAAGTTGTGAATTCTCTCTCTCCTCAGATTAAGTTGTTTTTACATGTATGAATATCTACAGAATCCTCTCAGAATTGAAACACCATGAGGAAAATGACTATTTTTTCCTGTATACCCAGTGCATAGAACATAACAGATACACAATAAGTGCTTGCTAGAATTGATGTTAAATTGAATGAAGGGAAAATAAATTGACTATCTCCTGCAGTGAGGTAAACATATGTATGTGTCTATGTGTATATATATACATATATATGTATATATATGTATATATATACACACATATATACACACATACATATATGTTTATGTATATGTACATATATGTACATATATATGAAGCTTTTAAAGTTCCATTTCCCACACAAAGATTTCAAATTGTTTATAACAGCAGCATTAGTAATTTTGTTTATAACTTGGAATGCACTGGCTTAGGGGTAAAGAATTCAACAAATAAAATATTTTGTTTACAGGAATAAGAAGTAATAAAACATAAAATATATAGGAATAAACATTATTTGGTTTGTTATAAATACCACATACAAAACAATAGGAGTTAGAATTGCTACAGAACGTACTTATCTCTGTAGAACGACTGGGTACTGGAGGAGGCTGTGTACCATTGCGAGTAGGTGTTGATGACTGAGGAGTTATGGGAGAAAAAGGAACCATATCAAAGATGTCAGTAGAAGGTGATTTAGGCATCAAGCTGGTGGCCTGTAACAAGGATAATGACTGTTAGGGTAAACATTTCATGTGAACAAATCATAGTCCTGAACTTTCAGCCAACAGGTATAAGGAAAAATCAATCACAATAAAAATTTTAAACAGGTAGTAGCAAAGGGGCCAATAGCTGTTTCTATTATAGTTTACAAAGGACGACAACACAGAGGACAACTGCAGTTAAGTATCCTGAAATGAATACCTTTTCCAGACAGGTATTCTCCACCAAATATTCATCAAATGCTCTTACTATGAGCTGGGCACTGGAGGCACTCAGAGATACAAGTACAAGGACTAAACAATTTGTTCCAATAGATTTGGAAATAAAGATACTAAAGGAAAAGATAATCCATGTTTTCTGGAAAAATAATAACATAATCCTTCTTCTCTCATGACTAACAAATATTGTTAAAGTGATCTATATACTAACTTTAAATATTTATAATTCATTGTTGAATTCTTGAATTAGACACACCCAAGATTTATTCTCTTATTAAAAGCACACATTTTGGAAGTGACTGCTCATTGAACACAATGTATATGAATAGTTAAAGATGTTAATGAGCATTCATAATTAAGGTCACTTCTATTGCCCAGAGGATCTAATATTGCTACTTATTTACCTTAGTGATCTTGGATAAATTACTGATCTCTCTGATACTCAGTTTATTCAACTGTAAAATGAAGTGGTTGGATTATATAGCCTCTGAGATACCATCCAGCTCTAAATCTATGAGCTTGTAAGAAAAAAAATTCAAGGAACTACAAAGTAATTTGTGAGAAGATATAGCCACCATTTTCAAAGTGAACTAGAATATACAACTAAAAGAAATACATTTTCAATGAAAGAAAACTCTAGAAAGAAAACTCCCTTCATCAATAGAGATAGCAACCCAGATATGACTTAGTACCTAGGATCATAGATCTAAAGTTGGCAAGAAGCTTGAAGGCCACTTACTTCAAATCAACTTCTTCATTTTTAAAGAGGAAGAAATTGAAGCAAATTCTAAAAAGTTGCCTGATAACAAAAAAGGTTAATCTTACAGTTAGCTAGGTGGCACAGTGGATAAAAGCAGTGGGCCTGAAGTTAGGAAAACATGAATTCTAATCTGGCTTCAGACACTCATAATGTGTGACCATGGATGAGTCACTTAATCTGTTTTCCTCAGTTTCCCAATCTGTGAAGTGAGTATAATACTAGGACCCACTTTGCTGAGTCGTGGGGATCAAATGGAATATTTGTACAGTGGCACATAGTGGGTGCTTAATGAATGCCTGTTTATTTCCATGCCTTAGCATGGAAGGTCCCTCTAAGGCCCCTGCTTTGGTGAATTCCCCCTGGAACTTCCCATTTGATGAAATGTCTTGCTTACATTCCTTTCCTTGCTTCCTTCCTAATTCTCTGGACTTCTCCACCTTGTCTCTACCTCCCCAACCCATCTACTGTCAGCTGTCTTTCATGTAAGACACACAAGTACTGAGATTATTTTTCATTTTTCTTGTATTTGTGTTTCCAGCTCTTAACACAGTATCTGGAACACAGTAAAAAAAAAAAATAGATGCCTGTTGATATATCTCCACAATGGCAGAACTAGAACTAGAACTAGAACCAAGTTCTTTCAAGTCTGAATCTCAGATATTCTTTCCATGATACCATAAGAATGGGAAATGAATGAGTTAAGGCTGGAGTAAATTTTGAAAACTCTGCTCAGTTTTCAGTAACAACTAGATATGTGTTAGATAAAAGGAAAGGAGAGAAATAGACCGAGAATATGTACACTTTTGAGCATTGTTCAAATTAGATAGTTATACGTATCTATTCTTTCCACTGAGGGCATGCTGTCTGAAGTAATATAAATTTCCAGGATATAATATCCAAATATATCTAACAAAGTATATTCCATAGCCCAATATAAATGCTCTTTGCTATCCTGGGTACACTTGTATAATGGAAAGAAAGCTGAACTTGGAACTCTGGTTTTAATTGTGAAACCATACAAAAGCTACTTAACTCATTTGCAATGTTATTATTGGAAAATGAGAAAAATCTTTGATTTGGGGAATTTGGGGAACTCCCTTCATCAATAGAGATAGCAACCTAGATATGACTTAGTACCTAGGATCATAGATCTAAAGTTGGCAAGAAGCTTGAAGGCCACTTACTTCAAATCAACTTCCTCATTTTTAAAGAGGAAGAAATTGAAGCAAATTCTAAAAAGTTGCCTGAGACAAAAAAGGTTAAGTAAATTGTTCAGGGTCACAAACCTAGTAGGTATCAGAGGTTCAATCTGAATCCAGGTCTCTCTGACTCCAAGTATAGCACTCTTTCCATATCTCATCTTGCTTTGGTAATCACATTACAGTTAAGGTGACACATTACTTACTGGTCTCAGGGAGTGATCATGAGAAAAGTTCTTTGAGAACATGTAAGAGTCATCTATATAAATCTGAGGTATCATATTACTACCATTGCTCTTCTGTACTAATGTAACTAAATGAAATTGGAGTATTCCATAGGGATGGATAATAACCTTTCCTTGCTCTGTGTTACTGGGAACTTGGACAAGCCCCTTAAACTTTTTGTTTTCCCAACACTCACTGAATATGAAATTTGCCATCTATCTAATACCAGCAGACCAACATTTACATAGCACATTAAGGTTTGTAAAAGTGTGTTTACATATTATATCAAATTTGATTTCATCTTCACCACAAAAGATGGTGCAATTATTATGCCCACTTTGTAGATGAGGACACTCATGACATGAGTGGAACACATAGTT
>CM053588.1:225162987-225205810 GCA_028646515.1 Pseudochirops corinnae
TATATCTATTTAAAAATTGTCCTGATATTATGTATAATGCTAACAGGTTGTTTTTTTTTTTTTAAGCTGAGTCATCCTTAAACATTTCACATAAATCACACATATTAAGTAATTTTCTTGATGTATCACCACATTCTGTTGTTTAGTAATTTTTGTTAGATTTGTTTTTTACCTTTACTCATTAGGAATATTAGCCTATAAGTTTTCTGTTTCATTATTGTACTGGTCAGGTTTTTATACCAATGCCATATTTTCTTTATTAAAAATATGGGATAAATTATATGTTTCTTACATAAATCTTTGCTGAATTGAATTTTCTATATTTACAAATGGCCAATAGAAAGTTATTTTTGCTAGTTTGTTAATATTTATCTGTGAAGCCTGAAGTATCTACAATGTGGTTGTGTGTATGTCTGTGTATGTGTGTTTGTGTGTGTATAAGATAATTCTCTGATAATTTGCCTTAGTAATTCATCCATGAATAGTCTCTTTAAGTCATTTGTTGTCAGTTTTGATTATCTGGATGATAGTCCCGATAAAGGTTAGACTGGTGGCCCTGCAGAGAGGTCTAAGTCACTGAAGATCCTAGGAATTATGTTTCTTCCCAGAAAGCTATGTGTTTGTTCAGTTGTTTTTTCTGTCACAGCCAACTCTTTGCACCCCATTTGGGTTTTCTTGGCAAAGATACTGGTATGGTTTGCCATTTCTTTCTTCAACTCATTTACATATAAGGGAACTGAGGCAAACAGAGTTAAGTGACTTGCCCAGGGTCACACAGCTAGGAAGTATCTGAAGCCAGATTTGAATTCAGGGAGATGAATCTTTCTGATTCCATTCCCAGCACTCTATTCATTGATTCACCTAGCTGCCCAAGAAGCACAGTAGGATCAAAACTGGAGGTTAAGAGTTTTGGGTTTTTTTTTTTTCCATGTACAGAAATAATTTCTAGGCAGAGATAGTAGTGGAAAGTTCAATAACTGAGCCACAGAAGCGGCAGCAATGATGGTCAGACTTTTTCCTGAGACTTTTTCTGGATTTTACAAACTGAGCTGGAAAGACATGTGACTGTAAGGGATCTGGGAGAGGAGGTGACAATAACTGAAAGGAGAAACCAAAAAGTGGGCTGAGCTCTGTCTGAGAAAGGAGATGTCAGAGAAGATTTAGCCACTAATTGTGCCCACCTTTCAAGAACTGAGAGAAGTTCCAAGAAAATACCTGTTCTTTTTCCCTCTATCCATTAACAGACACTAGGATGACATCTACTCAATTACTTCACACAACACTTCTGGTAACTTGAATTTTTTCCTTAACCAGAAAGAGGCCAGAGGTCAGTCAGAGATTAACAAAAATTTAAATTAAGGCAGAGAGCCTTAACTCTAACTAAATATTATGTATTTTGCTGACTGAAGGATATGAGCTATTGTGATTATAATCTTAATTTTAAATTAATGGAAACTTCATAAAACAGCAGAGAAGAGAACATATGGACCTGAGGGGTCATAAGAAAATAAGCCAATGTTTGCAACAAGGTGTGGCTGATTAAATCTCCAGAGACAAAAGGAGCAAGGAGAACTGTCTGCTGACCAACTTGAACTTCCACAATCATACTAGCATCCATATGTGTAAAAATTGTAAGAGTAGACATTTTCATTCATTTCTTTTAAATTCTATAATGAGAAGCATACAAAATGTTCCCTGATATAATTAATTTTACTGTCATTTATATTTTTTCTTTTCTAATTTGAGTTTGATCTTTTAGAAATTGTTTCCCAATGGTTAAGCAATTTATCAGGCTCCTCAAAAAAATGAGCAATTGGTTTAATTTAATAATAATTCATCTTTCCCATTTCATCATAATATGTTCTGATTTTTATTATCCCTATTTTTCTTCTTTCCTTTGGATTCTAATTTTTGTCCCTAGGAATCTAGAATTATAGAATTTGGATCTTGAAAGGGCTATACAGACCATTGAGCCCAACTCCTTAATTACTGATTAAAGAAACTGAAGCCTAGAGAGGTTAACTGACTTGTCCACAGTCACATAAGTACTAGGTAGTACTTATTTCTTCATAATAATTAATTAGGCTGAGGTCTCAATCCTAGTAACTCTTGGAAATTATAATCAGTTCAGAAGAGAAATAGAAAATTGCTTAAAACCTGAATAAAAGAATTTCAAAGATAGTTAAAATTATATCTTAATTATTTTCCAGCCTATGAGATAAGGCAAACTTGAAAGTAATTACACAATAATTTCTTCTATCAAGACTATGAGGGGAGAAATGAACCCAGAAGAAAGGAGATAAGTCATGCCAGGTCTAATGTCCTTAGAGAATTTAATAGCTCTTTTCAAGGATAAGCTGAAACAGGCTGACTCTATATAAATGAGAAAAAAGTGACAACCATTACAATGTATTAATTAGGTACACATAGTAAATTTATTCTGTTGTTACTATATTGTATTTAATAGCATTTAATATGCTATTTTAAATTCTAATATATATGCAGTAAAATAAAACTGAACAACTCTAATAAATTATATCATTTAACTTAGTCACCTCAAAGTGTGAACTCCCTAAGATCAGGGACTATCTTTTGCTTTACTTTGTATCACCAGGGCTTGGCAGCAAAATGACTGGTACACAGTGGGCCCAGAATAAATGCTTATTTCCTGACTATCAAAACTCATAGCTCAAAGTTATATGCTTTTTTATTAAAAAAAAAAACTTAAGAGATGTTTGCTCATTTTGGACACTGTCTTAATTATGTCCTCTAATATAAAATATCAATTACTAGACTAAAAAATATAAGGCTTCTAAAGCAAGAAGGGTTGTACTTCTGGTAAAATGGGCTATTAAAGAGCCCAAGGTTTCAGATAAATAATCATTTTACTAATCAGAGATATGAGGAACAAAACTTGGCTCTTTTTTTCTGTAATAAACATATTCAGTGCTCCCAGGTTAAAGCAATCTATAAAGAGGTAAAAGGCAACCCTTAAAGGTCTCCAGCTTAACATAGAGTGCAGCCCTTCTACTCTCCTTGTCCAAAGTTTCTGCATCTGGCTTTCAATTCAGTTTAACTGGATGGAGTTAATTCAAACTGCCCTAAAGAGGCCCCAGGGTTTGCACTCACAACAGCTTCCATGACAATTGTTAGAATAGACATATCATTTTATATGGATAAATCATAATTTAACTAATTCCTCAAGTGATTAAAACATAGGCATATGTATTTCTATATGTATATATATGTGGACATAAATATGTACATAAAATACATACAACTACATGTGTGGGTATATGTACATGTACATGGCTTTGGCTTTTTTTTTTTAATCTATAAAGAAGAGATGAAGAATGTAAGGTAGACTGGTAGCAGAGACAATGATCTGGCCACTTGGACAGATATCCATACCATTTTTCCCCCATCTATTCATCTATGTAGGAAAATGGAAAGACAGGATTTTTAAAAACAAGTAGTACTAAGACCTCAGAGTTGTTTGGGCAATAACTATTACCCAGATGACAGTTTAGCATTCTGAGAAAAAAAAAATTAGATGTATACTGAATATTCCATAAACTTGGGTGAATTGTCTTAGGGAGGTGCTACTCAGGTCCCTAACTAGGAAGTGGCATTCTGGGTATAAGTATTAACCTTTCAGTGACTTAGGTAATTCTCTAAGACTATAAATTCAGAGAAGTTGCTGCTCTGAATCAGTTAGGAAGGCTTCCATGCTTAGAGTTTACAACATGAATGAAATAATAGGTTTGGACCAAAAAAAAGGGGGGGAAATATAAGTGGCATCCGTATGTGTATATCCCATGCAAACCCAAAAGTTGAATTCCTATGCTCTTTAAAATTATTACTTTCATAAAAATGTGATATAAGAATTTTAAAAAATTCTTGATAAGTACATTTAATAAATATATAATATTTTATAAGGCAATTATTAGATAGAAGATATGCTTATTCAGTTAAAATGAGAGAGTTCCAAAAAGTGGTTTTAGCAGAAATAGCATTGGGAAATTAAATAGATAGTAGTAACTTTCATTAACTAAAAATTATTGTTCTATTCTTTTAAAAAAAATTGATGAGAAATATATTTAAGATGTCAGCTTCCAGGATAATGGCTCTTCTTCTATAGTGACAATAATCAATATTATTGTTATTAAAATGAGTTCAATCTCATAAAATGCTTACTTTTTAGGCATTTTATGTAGGCCATGTTTTCCAGAAAGAAATTGGCAATAGATTTTACAATAAAATTGAAAAAATCTTGCATTTTAAGTTTATTTATCTTAAAATGTCCTGAATCTCTTTGGCAAAAAGCAATTTCAAACAACACTTGGAATTGGTCTTTCTTTAAGAGTTATCACATAAAATTCACATACAGCTTGGGAATGAAAATAAACTACAGCATATCATTTAGTCAAAACAAAAATTTTAAACTTCGACTAATACAGTAGTTAAGCTAGTCAGTTGAGGGCTTCAGAAAAGGATACAAAAATACATCATTATCACTTAATAAATAGTTCCTTTTCCAAAGATTATGATGAAAGCATTAAGGAAAAACTGCTTTTACCTTAGGCCAATATTGGGGTGGTGTGGGTGGGGTAGAGGATGTTGTGAGAGTTGAGAAAGAAAGGTTGAAAAGGAGGGAAAAATTATGGTTTGAGTAAATAAAAAGAGGAAAAAATAATAAACTATTAATAATTATTGAAAATTGAGATTTCACATTGAAGAAATCATGGATCACTGAATTTTTTTTTTTTAATTTAAGCCTGTGTGTATTGAAGGGAAAAAGGGAGATTAAGCAGGGAGGTTACCTTGATTCTAAGTTATATTATGTCATCATATATGAAAGAAATAGGAAAGAGAAGATTGTACATGGAAGAGGCCTGTAGCAATTTAGAAATATTTAAAATGTATTAATATCTAATTAATAATTTAATGATTAAAATTATTTTTAAAGAATTTAGCAAAATCCATTTCAGCAGAATATGTGAACACACAAATCAAAGACCCAAGTACGCACAAAGAACTGTAGAATATTTGTCTTACGGGGCATTAATCTTTCATTATAGGTCAAATTGTATGAGGTCGAATTCTAGGATAGGACTGACAGATTACTGTTACATAGTTAAGAGAAGTCTGAATTTTCAGTGAGAAGACCCAGCTTGGAGACCTGGTTCTGCTGCTTATTCCTAGATGACCCTGGACATCTGAGCCTCAGTTTTGTTTTTTTTCTTCTTTCATATTCTAAGTTCTCTTTTAGTTCTTCATCCTTTGATCCTATGATGAAAGGTAACTAGGTTGTACAGTGGAGATAGTGCCTGACCTGGAGTCAAGAAGACTCATCTTCCTGAGTTCAAATCAGGCCTCAGACACTTCTTAGCTGTGTGACTCTAGGCAAATCAATTAACCCTCTTTGTCTTAGTTTCCTCCTATGTGAAAGGAGCTGGAGAAGGAAATGGCAAACCTCTCCAGTATCTTTGCCAAGAAAACTGCAAATGGGGTCATGAAGAGTCAGACATGACTGAAATAACTGAACAACAACAACAGCCAAGAGCTTGATCATTCACCTGGTGCACGGAGAAGGCAAGAGAAGTCTTATTCTGCCTTCTCAGAAGCTGATTTCTACTTATCTATAATAAAATTTCAGATAAGGAGAATAATTATTGTGAGAAGGGCAAAAAAGAGAATAAACATCAAATACCTGTGCTGGAACAGAAAAATAATTCAATAAAAGACAGAGAAGATACAATGTGAGGTATAAAGAGGAGGACCTGAGGAAAGACCAGGTAGCTCATTTATATAATGCTTTAAGGTTTATAAATTACACATATGATCTCACTTTAGAAGGAGGTAGGCAGAAGTACAGGAACAAAGCAGATGTGGGACATAAGTCAGGGCAAGCAGAGATACTAAGATTAAGGAAATTACAAGTTAGAGGTAAAATTCCAAGTGATGAGGATTTGGGGCGTTGAGCTCCTTTGGAGCTTAATGGCCCCATGCCCTTTGATTCATTTATAAACTATGGGCAGGGCAGGTGATGGGGTAACAGGATACATAACAAAGATGAAGCTTTTATCCAAGAAAACACAGTTGCACCATCTGAGAAGGAATCATTTGACTGTAATGGTAACATGGATCTTCCAGGTAAGAGGCCTTGCAGTAAGGGTCCAAGGAAAAAGAGAAAAGTGAGGTAGTAGCTGGTGATATTCATGGTGGAGTCGGGGCGGTTGGCTTGAGAGGTAAAGGAGAGAAAGGGGTGATTTGAAGAATATAAAGGTTCTGTCTTATTAAGGTATATAACTACAGCATGAAAGAGAAACTACCAGGACTTGTCAAACCAGATGATCAATATCCACTCTGTTGTCTTATATGGGCATTAGTGACAGTGACAAATAATTCCATAAATGAATGAATGAATGAATGAATGAATGAATGAATAAAATTACCAAGTCTTGGGTAAGAAAGTGAAGAATGTAGGGTAGTAGGTAATGTTTTATTCATTGTAGCCAATTGAAGGGAAAGACTTGAGAAAGAAAAGCATATTTAATAAATAAACAAGTAGCTAAAAAGATTGTGTCAGAATAGGAATTGGATTTCTTAATGATGGCTTTAAATTAAAGTATGACATGGTTTTGGCCAGGCAGCTAGGTGGTTCAGTGGATAGAGTGCTGGGCCTGGAATCAGGAAGTCCTGAGTTCAAATCTGTCCTCAAATGCTTACTAGCTATGTGATCCTCGGCAAACCACTTAACCTTTGTGTGCCTTAATCTGCTGGAAAAGGAAATGGCAAACCACTCCAGTATCTTTGCCAAGAAAACCCCACAGATAGCTTTGGCGTGTTATGGTCCATGGGGTCACGAAGAGTCTAACATGACTGAATAACAACAACAATGCTTTTGGCCAAGGATCGAGCTCATTTAATAAGGAGTAGGATTTTATTTGCCTAGATTCTTGCAAAATCACTATTAGGCAGTATTAGTATATCATGGAGTAGATTTTTATTCGGGTATATTTAGGTCTTACTTGATAGTATGTCTGTCTTTGAAAAGGCATGCAGATGGGCTATGGAGTGTCATCTGCGTGGAAACAGATTAAGACTTTAAAGCTGATTCTGAATAAAATAAAGGCTGTGAACCTGAGTGACTTGAAGGATGGTAGTAAGCTGGGAAGGTTTGTGGGAAAGATAATCAGTTCAGACAATCTGAGTTTGAGATGTATGACATCTCAAATGTCTATGACAATTTAAAACATCTAACAGATAGTTGGTGATGGGGGTCAGGAGAAAGACTGGACTGGACAAGCAGATCTGGGATTTCTCTATGTAGTGATGATACTATTACAGACCACCCTCCCCAAAGGCTTTCTCACCCTGAGTGATTCTTATTTAAATCATTCCATACATCTTCCATAGAGGTTTTACTCAAAATGTTTGAATACTTTGGGAAGAAGCATAGCGCTCAGTTGTCCATTTGTTAGCATTCCCTCTAATGTCATGACAGAACCATCTGCTTCTCTAGTCACACATATTCTTTATTGATATCAGTCTTTCCTCACACTTAAGTCACCTTTAGTAATATGCTTGTCCAGTTTGTCATTCCTCATATGGTACAATGGATCACTAAGGGCCAGAGGCTGGAGGTTGTTCAAACAAGCAGTCCTTTTACTAAAAACATGTTCTAATATCCCCTGTAGAAGTAATTCCCATCCTGAAGATAAAAATAAATACAAGGACTGGCCTAAGGGCAGAAAGGGGGTCAAAAATATTTTCTGGAGCATGAACTGCCTGTAGAGTAGTTCTTCCAGTAGTTTTTCGATTTTTGTAGAGGAGTTGTGTTCTATATCCTTTATTTTATGGTTTTTAAAATTATGTTTTTAAAATTTAAACATTAATTTTCATTGAATTTTTATGGTTCACAAGTGATTATTTTAAACAATATAAATATTGAGCTGATTGAAGTAGGTCAAATTTTAGGCTTCATGAAAAACAACAATATAGGCTACTTATATCCATCATGTATTTTTCACTCTCCTTTGGGGGACCAATAATTTTCATATGTCTTTAATGGTGATATTTTATGATCTGTAGCACAGGAGCAATGGTGTCAAACTCAAATAGAAATGTGGGCCATTAGAATATATATATATAAGGATCCCTTGTGGGCTGCCTATTGACTTAGTTTTAAAATATGATATGAACTGTTTTATTGTATTTTCATTAATTTTGTTAAATATTTTTCAGTTACATTTTGATCTGGTTTGGACTGAACTTGAGAGTATTGGGGGCTACAATGTGTGTGTTTGCCCTCTCTAGCATACAGCACCTCTGGGAGAAGCTAGGTGCTGAAAAGATGTTTTTCTGTAGCAGTGAACCTTTTGGAATCATCAGAAGCACAATTCCCAAATTTAAGTTAGAATGATCTCTTCTTCCTATTTATTTTTCAGCTTTGTTATTATCCACCTCAAGGACCTAAGAAATATGTACCAACAATGGATTGCCCCTCAAATGACATAAATATCTAAGCAAAACACAATCATCTTTTTTCTTCCCATGTGGATGCAATTTCTTTTGATTGGCTATGGATTTGACAAATAATCCTGTAGTCTTCCTGTGCTCAATTTTATTTTTATAGTATCTTCCATAAGGAGTATATGGAGAATCTCTCCAATGATGGGAAATCTCTCTTCTTTGGAGAGCCTTCGCCTGACAGTATTGTTCACTTGAGATTTATACTTAGCAGATTGCTGAATAAAGTTATCTGTACAACTTTAGTTATCTCCATAGTTACATATGTAACATATGTAATAGTGGTCCCTTACTGGTGGGAAATATTTAACATAGAGAACTAATACATGTTTTTATCAATTTAACCTAGTAGCAGAAATATTCAGGAAAAATATGTCACAAGATACAAATCAAATCATCCTTATAATTTTGCAGGAATTTTTAGGAATGGAAGAAAGGAGGGTGGAAAAAAAGAAAGAGAAAAAGCAAGGAAAAGGAAAAAGGAAAATACTGGAAAGAAGGGCAGGCATTACAATACCATACAGCAAACACAAAACATTTGTATATGCAGAGTAATGACTATGCCAATAGACAGGGACAGAAAATTTGCATAAGACTGACATAATATCTGGCTAAGTTCTAGCAAATACTCGGTTTAATAGCTTGTGAAGAATTTTAATTTTAATGTTATTATTTTAAAGATTTAATGGCTATCTCACTCTATAGGAAATTCTACATATATGTATGTCTATATGTATGTGTGTGCATGTGTGTATGCACACAGAGATACTTTTTTTAGAAGGAAAACTTTAATTATATTTAATCTTTTGTTCATATAGTTTCCTTGCAAGTCTTTCAAAATATCCCTGAGAATGGCAGTGCACACTTGTAAATACTACTACTAAGAAGTCACAGTAAGAATGGTAGATCTTTTGGTATCCGTGAATAGAAGTATGGCTAAAGCCAATCAGATGTCTATGCTAAGCCTAGTTCCAGTAAGGTAAGTCCACACTGCCTGTTAAGGCCCAAATTAACAAACTGCTTTTCAAAAAGTAGAAAGAGAAATTTGATTTTTATATATTTTTGTAGGATTATATGTGTGGATCTGAAATTCAAGAAAATAATGTACTCCTTGGTTATATATATAAAATAAAAATGCAGAAGCCAGAAATTAAATACTTAGGTATTTGTGACTCTGGCCTTTTTTGGGCAGAAAATGTTTTTGAAACTTTAAAAGGTTTAATTAAATAGCTCGTGGCTATACCTTTCTTTAAATGAACAGTCAAGGCAAAAAACTGGCCTTCAACCTAGGTTCTCAGAACAGTATAAGAAAGAACATTTTTCAATTATAAAACCTAAAAGTATCAAATGAAATAGATGTCCTTCAGAGCTACCTGCCGATTTCCAAAAACAGACTTAGGAATAATCAAGATCCAGAATAACAATGTTGAAACTGTACTGTTTGCATTTTCAAGCTCCCTTAAGTCAATAAATAAGAATTAGCTAAGAAATGGATGGTAGTACTGTTCAATCTTTTACTATGGGACTAAAACAAGTTGTGGCAACCCAAGTAATGGATATAATCAATTAAAATTCAATTCAGCAAAAATGTGTTTTCTGTCTGCATGGCAATGTGCAATGCATTAAACTCTGGGAACAGAGAGACAAAAAGAAACCAATTTTGGTTCGTTTTGTTTTTTTTTTCCCCTCAAGGAGTTTACATTCTAGCAAGGAAGGGAAAACAAATATATGTAGAAGTAAATCAAATTTATGTGCAAAACCAATAAAAATTAATTAGAGAGAGAAAAGTCCTAATAAATGAGGGAATCAGAAAAGCACTAGGAGGCAGAGAGGAGGAGGGAGAGTGTTCCAGGGGTGGGGACAATGTGGGCAAAGGTTCTTAGTTGTTGGAGGGTACAGGAAGGAAGGACAGGAGGACAGGAAACATGCAGTGGGCCAGTCTGGCTAAACTATAGAATACACAAGGGAGAACATTGTGAAATCTATGTAAAATAGGCAAGTAAACCAGTAACAATGAAGACAATAGTCTTTCTTAGATCACTTTTGAACACTTAAAGCTTCTTACCTTTGTTTTTGGTTCGAGAATTTTTACCCCATAAATCGATATTTGTAATTCAACTTTAGGAGTTTTCTGGCCTTCAGATTTCTTGATATGTCTTGCAAACTAAAAACGAAAAGAATGGAAAATCATTTTATTTCTGTTTATAAGGCAGTCAAAACATCAACATCTAAACATTTCAAGTTTTTTAGGTTTAGTTTTTTTAGGTTTTTTCAACCCACTAACAGGGCTGAATTTACACTATGTCTTTGCTGGCTGCTTACACATTTTTTTATCTTCTTATTTATACCTAAATACAAAACAGACAATAATCATTTGGTTAATTCTATACAGCAGACTGAACTGAAAGGAAGTCACACATATAAACATTCCCATCTCTGCTTGGGTCATTCCCCAACTGATAAATGGTTGAAGGTGATTTCCTATATGCTAAACCACAATCGCTGCAAAGCAAGAGAAATGACTATTAAAAAACAAATTATTAGGGAGATTCCTGACCTTTCCCCAAAATGACTCCACCTAGACTATCCTATCTAGGTTTGTTTCCCCATCCAATTAGAAAACCTTACAATGAATTTACTCTAAGGCAAATTCAGTCCCATGGTATTCCACTCTGGCAGGTTGTATTTTGGTTGGGGGGAAGTGTTTGATCCTTTGTCTATATTACCCAAGGTTGGGGGTGATTTAGAGGTAAATTGCATAATCAAAATCACATCCCCCAGTCCCTCATTAGAACACATCCACCCCTCATTATAATATTCATTCTTGTCATTAATTGTTAACCCTGTTGCTTGCCATCTTTAGAAACACTCACTCTTCTAAGGGTATATAAACAATGAGTAGGTTCCATGAGGGGTCTTAAGTATTTGAGAGTGTCACTGACCCCTTTTATTAATTATCTGCTAGCATGATTAATAAAATGATTAATTACCCAGAAACTGTCTCAAACTTTTTATACATCACAAAAAAATTCTTCAAAGTCCCAATAAGGGAAATATTATTATTCCCACAACACATATGAGAAAACTGAGTAACTAAGCTCTTTCTTACTGTTCAGAATGAGATGTGAAAAAGATCAATAGATTTTTCTATGATTTTGATCTTTTTTGGTCCCTATAGAACACCAGATGTTCACTGCACAAGGAAAAGACATTGAAATTTTTACCATTATGAAGGGAATCAACTTTTTTTAAAGGGAGAAATAAGGAAGAAAATGCCAGGTCTTTGTGTCAATCACCCCAGCCCACTAAACAAAACATATCCCCATAGCTAGAGTGAAAGGGAGGAGAGGGGAAATGACTACCATTATATAGAAAGTGTGGGATAAATGTTCCCTATCTTTATTATATCATAAAGGATGAGAGGAAATGATTAGCATTATGGTTCAGATTGAACATCTAGATAATCTGATCACTGAATCTGGGCTATTCAGAACTAATTTTAATAATAATGAACAGTGTTGGATTTCCATTTTCCTTAAACCCCTGGCTCATCTATATTTTAATGGAAAGAGCCCTGGATTTGGAGTAAAGAGATCAGGGTTTGAATCCCAGGTTGGACACTTTTTATAAGTCACTTAATATTTCTGGATCTTTGCTTCTTCATCTGTAAAATGAGATGGTTAAAGACTACATGGTTAACGAGGTCCTGTGTTTGTACTAGAACCTGTAACTATGAGGAAGTCACTTAATCTCATTAAGCCTTGGTTTCCTTACAGATAAAATTAAGAAAATACTTAACGATTTATGACCCTGGCTTTTTTGCAGAAAATATTTTTGAAACTGTAAAGTGATACATAAATGTGAATAACTAAAAATTGTCATTATTATTGTTATTATACCCTGCAAATATTGGGCATTTTATAAAATTTTGATATTGATAATGGCAGCTAAATTAAAAAAAAAATCAAAAACTCGTATTTTTTACATACCAGTGCTGCAAGATCTATTAGTTAGTATTCCTAACTTCTCATCAAGGTAGTAAGCCCAGGGTGAAATTTGTAGGTTCTTTTCTATTATAAAATAATCAGCAATTGTTATGCATGGAGTATCTTGTTTTTCAATCCTTTTTTTTCAGTCTTGTCAGATTCCTCCTGACCCCATTTGGGTTTTCTTGGTAAAGATACTGGAGTGGTTTGCCATTTCCTTCTCCAGCTCATTTTATAGATGACGAAACTGCAGCAATGAGGGTTAAGTGACTTGCCCAGGGTCACACAGCTAGTAAGCGTCTAAACTCAAATTTGAACTCAGGAAGATGAATCTTTCTGACTCATGACCCAGTGCTCTATACACTGTGCCTCTTAGTTGCATCTTTTTTCTACAGACAGAAAGAATACCATTAAAGGTAAAACAGCTTTTACTCCCTTTTAGAATTCTCAGAATAGAAGAGATTAATGATTTCATTAGTGTATGGAACTCCTGGTGAGGAACTCCAGCCACACTGCAAATCTGCACATTTTCCTGGGACACTGTGGGGTCACACAGGCAGGATAATTCAGAGGCAGAACTTAGACCCTAGGTCTTCCTGACTCCCCAGGAAAGCTCTCCATCCATCATGAGCCTCTCCTGAGGCTTTTCTGGTAACAGGATAGGGAAAGAGGTTGAATCTGGGAACACAACAGTCTTGGAATTCTTGGATATGAAACACTCTTTACCCAAGAAGGCTGGCATGTGCTTTGCAACTTATGGTCTTAGAATAACAATAATTATTATTACAATAATAATGCAATAAAGTAGCTGACATTTAAATAATGCCTTCTATGTGCCAGGCACTATGTTAAGAAGTACTTTACAATTATTAGTTATTTGCTCCTTACAACAACCCTGGAAGGTATGTACTATCTTTATTCCCATTTCACCAATGAAAAAACTGAGGTAAACAGAGATTAAATGACTTGTCTAGGGTCATGCAGCTGGTCAGTGTCTTAGGTTACATTTGAAATTAAGTCTTCCTAACTCCAGGCTCAACACTCTAATTACTATATATGTGTATCTACATGTGCACACACATATGTGTGTATACCTATACATATACATGCATACATATAAAAACACACTTTCACAACTCTGAAGTACGTAATAATCATTTTGTGATTGACCTCTTAAGCTCCCTCCCATTTCTCCCCCTTCCCTCCCTCCCTCTTTTTCTCTCTGTCTCTCTCTTTTTCTTTCCCCCCTCCTTTCCTCCCTCTCTTCTCTCTTTACAATGTAGCTCATTGAAATATGTCATACTCTTTTACTCTGCTCATATATCTTTAATTCAGAGAAAATATAATTATATATTCTATAGCAAAAGTATGAGAATTGAGTTACAGTCTAATTGTGTGCCCAATGAGCTCTGCTCATTGTTGCTGCATAACGTAATAATATACAGATCACAGAATCCAGGATTTAAAGCTGAAAGGCATTTTTAAAATCATCTAATATGGTCTGTCCCTCCTTACCTTACCCCGCCAAAAAACAGTTTACACCTAAGGATATTTAGGGCCAGAGAGACAAAAGGAATTATCCAAAGTCACATAGGTTAATAGCTGGAAGAGTTGGGATGAATGGCCTGTCACTAAGGCTTTGGAATCTCTCATTGGGGGAATGGAGAGAAAGGGATTGCTGGGTTTGGGTTTGTCTGGGGTTTTTTCCCCCCCATTTGGTGTGGTTTGATTTTTTTTTTTTCTGTAAACTGTCTAGCAGAGGAATGATAGGCTGGCCTAAGTACTTTTTGGATGCAGCACCTCTAAAATACCCACAGGTATTTAACTGGTTTGTAGGAGATTTTTCTATAAGATCTTTGGTTTTATCCTAATGTAGATCTTTTGTCTGCATTGTCTGCATTGGCGCCAAGGTCCCTCCCAAAGAATGCAGATTAATTTGTTTTTCTTTTCCTTTATGATTTTCCCTTCCTTCATTGGCACAATGAAGACGACTGGGGTTTTCATATAGGAATACTGACTTAATAAATCATTTTCTCTAATATTACCTCAATGTGTCTGAGCCAATCAACTCTTGATTACTTCACAGATATTTTAAGCATGGCTCTTAAGGGCTATTCTAATGAGCCATCTCCTAGGGGAAAAAAAATAAGCAAAACCTCAAGAAGTTCCTTTTACATTTCAAGCCATGAGCATTACAGTGACCTTTGGCAAGTCACTGAGTAACCTTTTGGAGTTTCTAAGAAGCTGGCTACAGAACAGTAACTGCAATTAAACTTATCTACTTAGATTTTTTTCTGCCTTTCTGCTCAGGTAGATGAATAAATAACAAATTAATTGGTTTCACCAATTGTCTTTTTGCTTTAATCATTGACAATGCTGAAAGACGCTATTTTAACTTCTTCATTTTACAGAAGAGGAAACAGACCCAGAAAGTTTATGAAACTTGCCCAAGGTCACAGAATTAGGGAGAAAAGCCCAATCTCTTGATTTAGAATCCATTTCTTTTTTCTTTATACAACACTGCTCCTTTCAAATGATGCAATTGAAACTTCATTTTCTATTTCTACAATGGCAATTTTACATACACATATATGTGTATGTGTGTGTGTGAGTATATACACATTTGTAACTTTTCACATAACTGCAAATTTCAGTATACTGCATTTTTCAATCTATTTAAACTACAAAGTTCTTTCAATCTTTCTAAATGTTCTCTATATCTTAAAACTCATTATATTTTGTATTTTTGTTTTTCCCTTCTACTCTTTCTTTTCTATTTACAGACTTTCTGTAGAAGTTCCAACATCTTTCCATTTCAGTCTGAAAAATCTTGACTATTCTCACTTAAATTTTATTCTCTCACAATATTAATGTTAAATCTTGAAATGTTCTTATAATTTAACTTTACATTAGAGAAAATTATATGCAGAAAATTACAATACTCTTTTGGAAAAGATAATCTGCATAAGATACTATGGATTTTTGTCATTTAGTTGAGCCCAACTCTCTGTGACCACATTTTGAGGTTTCCTTGGCAAAGATACTGGAGTGGTTTGCCAATTCCTTCTCCAGCTCATTTTACAGATGAGGAAACTGAGGCAGATAGGGTTAAGTGACTTGTCCTGGGTTACACAGCTAGTAAGCATGTGAGGCTTGATTTGAACTGATGAAGATGGGTCTTCCTGATTCCAAGCCCAGTACTCTATCCACTGGGCTACCCCTACAATTATTACATTAGTGATTAATTCGCAGCATGATTACTTGGGTGCATGAGTGGAAGAGTTTAACTCAGGAAATACCCAACAATCTGATGTACTGTATTTTATTAACTAGACGAAAGTATCAAATTGGAAAGAGACTAATGATAAATATAAAAAGTGAGTAAGGAATATCAAACTAATTAAAAATAATCTCAGAAGAGAGACAAAGGAATACAAGGAAAGATGGTCTAGAAGTTAGTAAACCCAGGTAAACTTAATTACCAAACCTAATCTCAGGTCTATGTCTCCATAGAATAACTGCAAAGAGATAGGGTAGAGTGGTAGATAAAGTGATAAACTTGGAGATCAAATTGAGGCTCAGAAAGTTGCCAGCTTTGTAACCCTGAGAATGTCATTTAATCTCTCCGACCCTCAGTTTCTTCATCTGTAAAAAATATGGAGAGGAATAGAACCTACCTCCTAGGGTTGTTATGAAAAGGATCTAATTCTATGATTGTTAAGCTGAGATCTTGATAGATTCTAGGCTGTTGGTGAATTTGCATGGTTTAGAAAAAATGCCTCAAATACCCAATAACATCTTTATTTTCACAAATGTCTATCGCAAAAGTATGATTTCCTTCAATTATAAACGCAGGCGGTAAGTGTTATTTTGAGAAGGGGTCCATAGTATTCACCCGACTGCTGAAAGGATCTATGATACAAAACAGGTTGAGAATTCTGGGTCTTATTAGATAATTTACGAAAGTACTTTGGTAACTTTAAAGTGTTCATATGTAACCTTGGGCAAGTTAATCCCACTAGGCGTTGGTTTTACTGAAAAATTTAGGGGGTAGGAAAAGATGGCTTCTGAGGTCTCTCCCATCTCTACAACTTAAATCTAGTGAATTTAAATGTGAATTATTAGTATTATTGTATAAATTTCCATTGTTTTGTCTCAGTTTCTTCATCTATAGAGATCTTAGTATCTTCTATCCAATTACATCCCAGAAAAATATGGGAATATTAAAACTTCATACTCAAACATATGTACAACACATGGATGTGCATATCCCTTAAAACACAAAGCCTTTAAAATACTCTTCTACAACAAATTATATTATATTAAATTATATTTAATTAAATGCCGTATCATGAAAGTAATGTCCTATACATATAGTCGAAAGACCTGGGTTCAAATCCATATTCTGTATTTAATACCTTTGTGACTTTCAGAAAGTCATTTAAACTCCCAGGCTTTCCATGTTTTCAAATTAAAGGGGTTGAACTAGACAGCCTCTAAAAGCTTGAGTATGATCCCAAGATATTAAGTTTCAAAGAAAAAAGTAAATTTAAACAAGAAACTAAATTTGTGGCATTGTATTAAAGTTCCAATGGCATAATTTCAACGTATAAAAGTTTGACTCATTCTTATTTCATTCAAGCACAAATTTGTCTAAACATGATAAGAATTTTTAAGTCTTTTAAAACAGCAGATCAAAACTCATATGAAAATAAGTATCCATTTGTTTGCTTTAAGGAAATTACATTCACCACTGTGATTTTTTTTAAAGTCAACTAAGAAATAAACAAACAAAAAAGGGTTGGGAGAATAATGGAACAATAAAGGAGATTTTCATGATAGTCTAAAAGTCTGATTTTGTACTAACTCAAGATCCAACGGAGATCAAAGGTAGACCATAAAAGACATCAAGAAACAGACTGTTGAGCATCTTTAAAAGTCTGAATCACATTACGTACTAACGATGCTAACAATTGACTACAAAACATTTTATGTCTCAAATATTTTTAGTCCCTGGCTCTTTGTGAGTTGAACTATGCTGTTATTCATTGAATCCGGTAATCCAACACAGTGACATAACAGAAAGTAATGAAGCTATGAGGTGACTTTGTGGAGCAAATAAAGTACAAACAGTTGGAGCCATGACAAAATGATGGATTTCAAACTCCTAAGCCCTGGCAGATGTAAGTACACACACCCACTCAAAGCATATGCCAAAAGAATGGGCAGGAAACTGAGGTGGGGGAGGTGTAACTAGTGCATCATTGCACCGAGCTCCTCACTTTTGCAATGGAGCATTGGCGCCACCTGCTGGCAAGAGTAGCAACCTTCTTGCAACAAGCCAAAGGAATGAGGAGAGTGGGTTATGGGGTATGCAAGACAATAAGAATCCTTTAAAAACCTGAATTATACGTAATTCTTGGTGCTGTTTAGTTGGAGAAGCCTGAGAGCAAATTAGCTTAACTGAAATTGTAACTATACTAAAGACAAACAAGTTTTTCAATGGGTGGCAAATTATCAGTCAAATATTTGTCCTTTATTACATCTGAAGAAACAAAAAAACTACATATCAGGAATAGGTATTTAAAAAAACACTTCTATATCCACATTTGGCTGTGTTATGTGGTTTTTATTTCATGTTAAATCTATTTTTAGTAAGAAAATTTCATAAAACATATAAATCCTTATAAATCATTTAACTTATATAACATTACTTAGAAGTTATTTGTTTTCTGTGAACACCTTTAAAAATGTTTTTGTTCACTGACTCAAATGTAAAAATAAACCCTTAGAAAATCAATATCGCACTTGCTTGTAATAAATTCTAACTGAAGCAAGTTTGAATTACAAAACCTGTTCCATGCTGGAAACTAAACAGGGAATATACAATTTTGAACAGGGTGTCAAAGAATAAGAATTACTTGCTGATCACCTCTTATTAGTTTGTGAATTCTCTGTTAAACTTTATGATTCTCATCTATACGTCATGGATTAGAGGATTTAGTGTCAGAAGGAACTTTAGAAATCATCTATCTAGTTAAATTCTCTGATTTTACATGTGAAGCAACAGACCCACAGAGGCAGAGTGACTTGTTCAAGATCATGTTAGTTGTAAATAGGAGAACTGAGTTGTGAAACTAAGTCTTCTGAAATTTTTGTGTGGAAATATACACTGGTGTCCTTAAAATATGTGACACATCACTTCAAAGTTGAACAATCTCCAAACGTCTGAAAATGTTTGGTCATAGTAAGACCAGAACTTTCTCTAGCTGTAGGAACAATGTTACTGACTGGGATAAAGTGGTCTCTTTCTTCTGTCCAAGGAGGCATAAACCCACCTAAATACTCAAGGGGTGGGGAACATGTCTCGAGGCCACATATGACCTTCTAGGTCCTCAAGTGTGGCCCTTTGACTGAATCCAAACTTCACAGAACAAATCCTTGCGGGGATGTACGGAACTACAGATAACATTGTCTCTGAATATAAATAAGCAATCTACTTCTTTCTCATCTTCCCTTCAAGTACTGGATAGCTCTGATCTGATAGCTTCAATATTAAAGAAATATTTAACATTAACAGCGAACCCTTGAGATAGCCCTTTTCCAATCATTTCTTCCCAATGGAAGTTAACACAATTGAGTATATTTTGTTTTTGTTTTTGCTTTTAGGAGGGGGGAAGGCAGGGCAATTGGGGTTAAGTGATTTGCCCAAGGTCACACGGCAAGTAAGTGTTAAGTGTGTGAGGTCGGATTTGAAGTAAGGTCCTCCTGAGTTGACTGCGCCACCTAGCTGCCCTGAGTATTTTTTAATGACAAATGAAATATAATGGAGATGGTTTTATTGCTTGACGAGTGTGAAGTGGGTTTGCAAGAGAATTTCTAAAAACTGGTCAAACTAACTGAAACAATTCACAAGTGACACACCCTACTCCAACCCCAACCCCCAAAGTGTGCATGAGAAAGATTTTTTTTTTTTTTAAAAGACATAAAATCTTTGGAAAGAAACATTCTGAAGAAGGGAGGGGCTTTTCAAATTAAAAAAAAAATCCCAGTGAGCTTTAATTTTTTTTTTTGAGGTGGGGTACTGTTTGAGGAAATATCCTGAGTGTATTGTATTATGTAAAAAATTTCTGGGAGAAAATCTTGCCAAAAAAAGGTGGGTGGGGTTTCCTTTTAAGTTGCCAGCTCTGCTGTTTAACTCTGCAGTTTTAGCATCAGGGAACTGTAAACTGAACAGTTCCTAATGACTGCTCATGTAGCTTGCCAGACCTTCCTATCTATGCTTGACGACTGAGATATCATTGAAATTTGTCTTTCTTCCAAAATAGTACTTCAAAGTGTACTTCAACTAGAGCCTTGGTGAATAATCTAACAATTTATGAAATAATCCTTCTAGAAGAACTCTGGGGGTGGGAGGAATGTGCATGCAGTTTGTCTGCACCAGGGGTGGGGACGGCCCCAAGGCCACAGGTTCCCCATCCTTTGTGCACTATCCTAATGAGTTGCTCTTGTAGCTCAATGGTGGGGGCCTAGTTTGGTCATAAGCTTCCTGTTAAGGAGGTTGGGTTAGCATCCCTTCTGTCCATGAACAATAATGGCAAAGACTAACTTCCTAAGTATTTATAAAATCTGAAAGTTTAAATGATTTTATTAAAATCATAAACGAATAAAAAAGAAAAGCAAGGTATTTCATTTAGTCTTACCTATGATAATGAATGATAACGTATGTGTTTATCCCCCTACACAAACACCCCAAAAAGCTTGCTTGAGAATTTGGAGAAATAACAAGAACCTTTGGTGATATTTGTACAATAACGCCCTGTCTGTTAATGAGTTAAAACTGCAAATGCCCCAACATTAGTCATGCAATGAATTTCTACCCATCAAACAAAGTCTTAATATGTGGAAATACCTGAAGTACTTTTTGCCCTCCATGTTGAATTGAGTTCCCTACCTTTAATTTTCTAACCGCATCTCTCACAACTTCGGTACCTTTGGGCTGTTCCACTTCTGTACTGCCAAGAAACTGAAAATTGTCATCTGTGAGACATGAGTCACATAGGATCGAATCACTTTGCAATGCAAATTTTTAAAATATGATTTGGAAACTAGATAAAACTAAATCTTATTTAAACTTTAAGGGAAATGAATGCCTTTTAAAAATTGCTTTAATGTAATTTAGAATCGAAAATATTTCATTTGTTGGCTTGGTACTTTTTTCTTGTATTCAAGAATAAAATAAAATACTTTACAAAAACAACCAAAGAACCCCCGCAACCACCACTACCCCCATAAGCCTCTCTTTCCCCCAAACAATTCCAGACCAGAAACCTAATATAAAAAAGAAATGGCAAAATGATTTCATTAGGGAGAGGAATTGCATCTGTGATTTCATTGCTATAAGGAATTCTCAAATGAGGTAACTCCTTTTCTCAGTGCAGGCCAGCACCTTCTCTACAACTTAAGAGTCTCAGAGAGCTGCCTAGAACATTGAGGGGTTAAGTGATTCGCCCAAGTTCATACAACCATTATGTGATAAAGATGGGACATAATTAATGCCAAATAAACGAGCTTTCTAAGATAAAAATTCAGTAACCCCATATTTTAAACTTGACACCTTCTTTTAATAAAAAAAATCAATCTTTACATTTTAGCTTAAAACTTCAACAACACATGATAATATGCTCAAACTTTCTAAGTATTCTTTTAAGAATTTATAGTTTTAACTGCAAAAAAGATTCTTGACACCTGTCTTGTTACAAACAGTAGTCTTCTGTCTCTAAAATTAATAGCATTCTCCTGCAGGCTCGAAAAGTATCCTCATGCGGCATTTTAAAAACATATGTTAAAAACAAATCAAGAAACCCAACAAATTTTAGTATCTTGTAAAGCTGTATCTAAAATCTTTGCTAGACATTTCACTTGTACAAAAATTAAGACAAGTAAATCACAATAGTAAAAGTTTATATGACTTTTTGAAAAGCACCATGGAGGGGTGGTGTTGGTTAATGTAGGTGACTCATGCAAAGAGCTTTATTACATAAAGAGAAATCTGTAAAATTTAAAATGTTATATGTGTGGAAATTATTATAATTACTGAACACATGTCAGGGATTAGGGTCCTTAAAAAAAAAAAAAGCAACCAACTCTCTTCTAAATAGGAGTCTATATCTCCTAAGACATCATATTTAGCCTAGCTGAATTTGAAGATCATATCCTTCTATGAAATAAAATTTTGAAAAACAGATATAAGAATTTAAGAGATTATGAAGAGATGAAATCAGTATTTTATGTTCATTTTCTATAATAATTGAATTCACAAGTAGGATTTTACATTCCCCTTTCTGTTGCATTAAAAAAGAAGGAAAGAAGATAAGACAATATTAGTTATAATCAAACTCCATTCATGACACCCTCAATCCAATTCAAAATGTGCCATTGTCATAGAGCAAATTCTTATTCCCATGAGTTGAAATCTCTGTACCAAGAAGGTATAGATAATATAGCTCCATTTCCATCACTATATTGCTTTGTTTTTTAGTCAAAATGCCATTTGCAAAGCAGAACTGTCTACCCCAATAATGCAAATCAAGTCAATATATACCCATATAATGGGAGGACTGGCCAATGAAGGCTGAGTCCTCAAAGGGTGCAGACATATTTCCTTGCTGGTTTCAGCCAAAGTGACTGAATGGAAAGTTTTGGGGGAGCCTACTTCCAACTAGGCATGACTGAGAGGCTGCTGTGGTGTCATGATGACAGAATATTTCCTAATTAGCTGAGGAGCCAAAAGACTGATGACTTGGATGTTGCTTAGTTTCCAAACAAAAGGGATGTTCAGTCAATCCTTGTCTCTTTCTTGGTGTTAACCAAAGTAGATCTGCTGTTTAAGGTCCTTTGGGGAGAAAGCAAATGCCCTATTCCATACCTGGTTGTCATGTGTCCTTAGGCACATGGTTCCTGATTCTTTTGTTGTTTCTTCTTTCCTGAAATTTAGGTGAATGAGCATTCTGAGAAGGGAGTGTCCAGGCAATTGTAGGAGTTTCAGATTTCCATCAGGGATACACTGGCAATCACAGTCAGTACAAGACTCCTCCAGAGGTAGCAGAGGCCAGTGACAGAAAAAGTACCTCCAGATGGAGGTAGAAAGACAGGTACTGATGATAGTGGCAACCTCAGAGATCAAGACCTCTCATAATGGAGAAGCATTAGCTACACAAAGGCACCAGTCCCAGAGAGACACACCTAAAGGGAACTTCATGAGAATTCCACAAAGGGAGAAATGGACGTCTGGGGCTAGAACCCAAGAGTCAGTCCTCAGACACATGTTTAAGTTTGAGCACACTTCCCAAAGTGACCCTGTGTGTGCAGGGGAAGGGTATACATTAGTGATATTTTAAAACTACTGTTATTGCTGAAAGGCATACTCAGTAAATTCCTTTTATAAAAGTTAACAAAGGTCATTAATAATTGGAAGAATATCAGCAGTGACAGGAGTGACACAGTAGTGACAGCATTAAAACTCCTCTCCCTCAGGGTTACTCCTAGAGTCCCAAGGGGAGCAAGAGTCATTGCCCTCTGGCTCTGAGGACGCCAGACTGGTGGTGAGGATGCAAGTTAGGACACTGAGCTCGGCAGGGGGGATCTACACACCTAAGGAAGACCTATCCTTTCACTGATATCCCCTTCATCCGCAGTTCTAATTCAGGTCCTCATTAGCTCTCTCCTGCATTAGAAGGCAGCAAGGATCCCAGTCTGAAGTCTCTTCTCATTACAGTCTGTCCGGCACAGAACTGCCCAGGTGATTTTCCTAAAGCATAGGTCTGACTAGGCCACTCCTTTGCTCAAGAAGCTCTGGTGCCTCCCTATCCTTTCAGGATCAGATATAAACTTCTCTATATTAGCATTTACAACTCTTCATAATCAGGACCCTTCCTACTTTACCAGTACTCATACATTTTACCCCCCTCAATAAACTCTAGAATATAGTCATACACCAGTTGACTTACTTGCAATTTCTCTAACGTGACATTCAACCTCTTGTCTTTGTGCCTTTGCCCTAAGTGTCCCTGTGCCTCAAATACTCCCTTCTCCCCGTCCTCCTTTGACGCTCCTTTTTGGTTTCCCTGACTTCTGTCAAAACTCAGTCCTAGTCTTACATTCTGCTGGATTCCCTTCCTCTACCCCACCCCCCAAACCATATATGCTAGTGCTTTAACTTCCCTGATTGCTTTTCATATATTCTATATTTATCTTGTAAATGCTACTGTTATTCAATCATATTTTAGTTATGTCTAACTCTTTGTGACTTTATTTGGGGTTTTCTTGGCAAAGATACTGAAATGGTTTGCTATTTCCTTTCCCAGCTCATTTTTACAGCTGAGGAAACTGAGGCACACAGGGTTAGGTGACTTACCCAGGGTAATACAAGTAGTGTCTGAAGTCAAATTCAAACTCAGGAAGATGAGTATTCTGACTACAGGCCTGCTATTCTATCCACTGTGCTATTTACACAATCTCCCTCATTATAATATATGCTTGAGGAAAGATTTTGCCTTTCTTTATGTCCCAGTAGTTAGCACAGTACCTGATACATAGCAATTTTTTTTTTTTTGGCTTTTTTTGAGGGGGGAGGGCAGGGCTTAGGGTTAAGTGACTTGTTCAAGGTCACATGGCTAGTAAGTGTTAAGTGTCTGTGGCCCGATTTGAACTCAGGACCTCCTGACTACAGGTCAATCTTTTAAATACATACCTATGAATTGACTTACATATGATATGTTTCTACCAGTAAGCCAGATTTCAAATTAGAAATATTTATTCTTATATCATAAAGGCACTTTAGTACAACTGACTTTATGTCTTTTCCATGGAATTACTCAAGCTTTCACCCTGAAAAATGTCCTAAAAATGTTCAAGCATCTGAAATCAAAAAGGAGTGGTCTTTGTCAGTATATAAATTACCAAGAGAGAGCGAGAGAGGTCAGAGAAACAAAAAAACCAAAGAAACAAAACTAAAAGAAAAAACAATACAGACAGGGGCAGAGAACAGCAGGAGACAGGAATTTAAAGGGGAAGGAATAATCTATTCCCTTACCCCTTTGTTAAACTAGAGAAGGAGAGAATAAGGTGAGGGACTTGATTGCCTTTGGCAAAGACTCTGTCTTATTAGACACCACTCCATAGTATGTATCTGTCATCTAGCACAACTTTAACACCATATGCTTGCATCTAAATTCACCTACCCGTTGCTAAAGTAAGGCCAAGAAGTTGGCTATTTAGAAAAGGTGGCTTACAATGCCTGGTAATTAATTTGCACCATTGTGCAACATAAAGCAGTAGAATGGTGAAGTCTGCAGAGAGATGATCAAGCAGAAGAGAGAGAGAGAGAATTTTGTTCTGCCTACAGGGGAAATGACATATTTGCTATGGAGATATGGAAGCATTAAACACTCCTTACAAATGGAGTTAGCATTGCCTTTTGTCTGGCCTTTATTAGCCAAAAAGGAAAAATGGCCCAAATATACTAGGAGGTTCAATTATGAGAGGAAAAAATATGCTGGCTATAACTGAGAAAAACAAATCTGTGTGTTAACTGTGTTTTCTCTTGTCTCCATCATGCCACTGAGAGATTAACCATTGCTCTGGGGATTAAGAATATAAAAAAATAAGGGAGAAGTGCAAATGAATTATTGGTCATTATTTATTTATTGGGAGTTATTTAGGTCAACAATGGTGTTTCAGAAACCATTTTTGGAAGAAAATATTCATAATCTGGCAAAAATTTCAGGAATTTGATTGCTATGTGCAAATAGGCTTATATGGGAAAATTATGGAAGGCCTCCAAATAGATTCTAAATAAATCAACTTCTACTAGTGCTCCAGAAAACTATTAAAATTTTAACTCACCATGTCCTTAATTAAACCATATGAGTTAGGAGCACAGGGAGAATTACCTGAACAAGAGTAGAAGTCAAATTAAATTAGAAAGTGTGTGCTGAGTCATACATACATGCCCATTTCTATATCAGTTAACACATGAACACAGCTATACCCAGTAGTGGGAGATAATTCACATATAAGTAATTAACTGTAATGTGAAAAATCTGTGAATACTGATGACAATGTATCCCTTACACTCTTTTCTTTTCAAAAAGAAATTTTTTAAAAATACTAATATGTTTTGTTTGGATTTAACACTGTATATCTAAAGTACTGAAAATATTTTAAGATGCTCAAAAATCTTAATGTAAATCTTTTTGAAAAAAACTGACATCCTGTTGATAACAAACATTATTATGCCACAGCGCATAGCCATAGCTATCAGAAACAGAAAAAAAAAAATCTGAGAGCCATCCAAAACTGTGGCCTATTTTTTGGTTCTGAGTTTAGCAGACTCAGAAAAGAAACACATTCATAACTAATTTTCTTTCTTTGGATTTTAAACTCAAATCTTTAATGCCCCCTAAGTTCCTTTTCAGGGATTGTATTATTTTGTATACGGTACTGAACACTAATACCAACAGAAGAAATTCAAGTGCGTTGATATTTTAATTGGTTGCTGCCATTTGGAACTAACTAATTTGTTCCCCTCAACAGGGCTAGTTTCTGTATAGAGGCTGTGCCATACACATACAAAGGGGAACTGCAATGATGTATTAATTAAATCCACATATTTAGGAAATATATTTGCCATTAATTTAGAAAGTTAAAAAGATGCTTTTTGAATCAGGAAAGATACTGGACTAGTCCCACTACCTTCTTCTTCCTGTCTTTATTCCTTAAATTTGCAAGCTGTACCTCTCCTCTCATCTCAGCTTACTGAAGTCATACACTAAAGAGGGCCAATTCAGGTGGTCCTATTGTCCTGGCTGCAAAGTAATGCTTCTTCCCACCGTGCTTTGTTTCTTCCCAATGCAATTATCTATTAATTTGTATCATATTTATCTGTATACATATCTTATCTACTCCACTGAGTTATAAGTTCCTTCAGAAAAATGATCTTGCCTTTCTTGTTACTTTTGTTTCTCCTTCAGTGCCATGTACTTAATGAGAGTTATTTTCTGGGTTAACATGATCTTGGACAAGCTGTTGTCTCTGTTCCCTATCTGTAATATGGGGATAAAATAACAATAATTGGACCCATGATAAATAATAAGGTTGCCGCCATTGCTCCTCTGAGATTCCACATGGGGAAACTGGTAATACATCTCAAGAGATTTTGAGGTATTTCAATGAAAGAAGTAACATGGCATGCCATGCATGATATTGCTAAATAATGACAATTACATCCTTTTAAAACTTTTGCCTATTTTCCAAGCTATGTACCAGCATAACGTATACTTTAAAACTTACCTTTCCTTTTGTTTTTATTTGAGGTCAGAGTGAAACTGTTAAAGTATTTTACCTAATGATGCAAGAAGGACATCTATTTTCAGTAGGATGAAAAAATAATCCACTATGAATTTTTAAATGTTCTTATCAATATTCACATGAAGGATTTTTTAAAAAACGCTCAGTTTTAATATCCCTGCTCTACCACCTGGAAGACTATTTGCTTTATGGTGAAGAAGCTTTTATTGTGTTAGGCAATATTGCATGATAAATGAAAGCAATTTCCCCATGCAGAAAAGTCAGAACAAAAAGTTCTTTGTGGCAACTGATACTGTCATTAGTAGATCTTCCCTTATTTCTATTTTAAACACTTAGGATTGCATAGATTGTACACAATTCACAATTCGGTCAGATAAATTCTGTATTGGATAATTCAATAGATTAAGGGGAAAGCCTATTTTTCTTATTTCAATATATTTTACTCCAGATTTGATTCTCAATTTTCTACACTTTGATTCATTTAGAAGTATAAGTGTAGTGCCTGGCTATGGATAACAGATTGCAAGTAGTGATTAGCCTCAATGAATGAATGTGATGCATTCCTTTCGTTTTATAGAAAAAATGTCCTTAAACAATTAAAATCTCCTGTGAATTGATCCCACATTGAGTGCTTTATGGGTCATAATAAAAGAAATAAATATTCTTCCTAAATAATGCATTACTATTCAATTGATTGGGCAGCCAGGTAAGGTGTTAGTGCAAAATTTAAAAATACTTTAGAGGAAAACATAATGGAAGATGATGGCTAAGAGATAGTGAGAGTTATTTTTGTAACAAACGTAGAATTAAAGGACAACTTTATCTTTTTATGACTCTTTATGGTCCAAATGTTTATTATACATGACACGTGTTTTCACAGGCTTTCTGTAGTACATCAAATGCTTAAGGAAAATGAATAGTGTTTAATATGCCAGCTACAAATAAAGTATTTGGCATCTATAAAACAAACTTCAACTGTTGCTAAATAAATAGTAGACCTTCTGAACTTAATATTTATCGGAATAATTCAATTTAAGCACTTTACTGTTTTAGTTTGATATGCTATAGATATGAGGTGATTTCAGTTTATTACTATTTGAATGTTATGAAATAATTTCCAGGTTTGAATGTTTTTCAAAGGCATGCGTACATTTATTTAAGCACACGTACATGTGTTTAGATATCCATTTACAATTTTATTTTACTGAATAATAAGATAAAATATTTATTTTTCAGAATTACATAATGAAACTTTTAAGATATGTGTTTTGATAAGACATGTCTTTCTTCCACAACTATTGTCAATTTGTCTCATAAACAAAATGTTTTTCTCCTAAAGTATTCTTTTAAAATATATTTACTATTATTTCCTTTCGCTGCGCTGTCTTGTTCCCTTTTTTCTGTTAAGCATCTTTCCACAACATTGTCTGTGCTCCCCTCCTCTCTAAATACTGTGAACTTCTGCTGGATTACTATACTTGTGAATCAATTTAAAATTTTCTAAATAGCATAAATTTTGAATGGTACTTTTTATGCCTTGTTTTTCTTCCAGTAGAGAGCAGTGTTGGACATCATATCACAACATTTATAACATCTTTTCTTGATCCAAAAATGTGATTTCAAGAATGGCTCACAAACCTTTACAAAATACTTTTTTTTGGGGTGGGGGGAGAGGACACCAGACTAGCCAAGAGGAATAGAAACAAATGCTAAAAAAAAAAAAATTACAAGACCGCACAGGGAGAAATAACATAGAAAGTAATGAGATGTTAAGCTGTTGCTGAAAATATACCTTATTCAAATTAATTTAGGCAGCACTCAAAACAGCCTAATATTCCATGGGCAAAATTTGAATTGTGGCAAGACAAGTATGCCATAACTGGAGTGGAAAATAAATGCAAATTATAGTTTTAGAATGTGAATCCTTCATTTGTCATTAAAAAAAGAAATCAGAACTAATAGTTTCATGACTTCCAGACAGCCTTAAGCAGGCAGCTAGGTGGTGCAGCGAGACAGGGTGCTGGACCTGAAGTTATGAAGACTTGAGTTCAAATCTCCCCTTCTTGGACCTTTCCTGGTTATGTAACCCTGGGCAAATCACTTTGCCTCAGCTTCTTCACCTATAAAATCTACCTCCCAAGGTTGTTGTGAGGATCAGCTGAGATCATATTTGTAAAGGGTTTAGGGCAAAGTCAAGCACATAGTCAGTACTATAGAAATGTTTGTTGTTATTAGGAAATTTGGGCAGATCACAAACAACAAACATTAACAATGGTGATTCAGGAAGCATGAAAGGGGAGTAAGGATGAGACAGTAAAGCTGTCTGTGAATATTACCTGGCAGTAATTTGAATATATAATTGAGATGGTTTGTTTGAAATCATCTTAACCCCACCTGAGTGAGGAAAACAATGCATAAACTTTATTGTCACCTAACTCCACCCAGAAGATATTCCATAGTGGTCTAAGTCAATTTAATTTTATGGTCCTGATTCAGCTGACTTGTTATGTCACAATGCCAAGAAATGCAAGGAGGAGAAACATAATAAGGAAAGAAAACTATTAATAGTAAATTGAAGGCAGGTCAGACATAATTAGGTTTTATACCATTTTAAGCCATTATCTAATTAGAAGTACCACTATTTCAGAATATATAAAAATGTTACTAAAAAAAGGTTATCATTTCTAGTGTATAAATATTTGTGAAAGATTTCTTTTAACTTATGATAGAGTATTCAGTTATACTGAAATTCATATTTTCTGGGTGGCTGGTACTTAAATTTACTGTAAAATTTACTTTTCAGAACTAACTTTTTGCTTTAATGGTTCATTTTGTTGTTATTATTATATTATATTATATTGGGAATGAGGGTCATGTGTTTGTTGGTTACTTAATCCAACCCTTTTTCTCACATAATATCCCAAGGTTAAACCCAAAAAACTAATCAATGATAGGTAAGTGAAGGTACAGTCATTGGGATTTTTTTTGGGGGGGAGAAGTGGGAATAGTTACTAATTTCCATTTCAGCATATATACTAATTCTTTGATTCAGGATGCAGGATATTCTAGGTTATAAATACTAGGACAATTCAAAATTTGTTCTGACACCTAGAAAAGTAACTTGAAAGAAGTGACTCTGATCCTAATGGTTCATAATATTCTAAGACTATAAACCCAGATTGGTGATGCACCTTGTTACCTAAATGTGACCTCCTCCATTAGAACATTTGCTCCTTGAAGGAGGGATTCTTTTTCTTTTATTTGCTTACCAAGCTCTCAATAAATGCTTATTGATTGACTGAAATATGAAACAATCTTTACTCTTACCTAGGCCTCTCCTATTTCTATATGGAAGGTGGCAGAGTGGCTGACACAGGTATGAGAAAGGGCACTAAGAATTACACAATTTTCAGACCATCTCTAAACATAAATTGAACCGATGCTATTCTAAATTTGAGATCCTTTCCCAGTGACCAATGATAAGGAATTCTACTGTAGGAACTGTATCATATTAACATTGTAATTATTGTTACAAATGAACCTAGATAATAAAAGAAAATATGAGCTCAACTAAAGAATGGTTTAGAGCAGTGGTTCTCAACCTTCCTAATGCCACGACCCTTTAATACAGTTCCTCACGTTGTGGTGACCCCCAACCATAAAATTATTTTCGTTGCTACTTCATAACTGTAATTTTGCTGCTGTTATGAATCTTGGTGTAAATATCTGATATGCAGGATGTATTTTCATTGTTACAAACTGAACATAACCCACAGGTTGAGAACCGCTGGTTTAGAGATTGTCCTTAGAGAAGCAAGAAAAGAATTGGCTTTATTTTGCATCCAAAACCAACAAGAAATACTATTTCATGGGGTACTTGATCTTTTCATATTACAGTGCTTCATGATAAACATTTGCAAACCGATGACCAGGAAGATAACTGCAACCCACGTGCCAATATTTTTTGCTAAGATGAGGAGGCAAATAAAGTCCGTGGGGAACACAGTTAAGACTGTTTTAATTAAATTTTTAAAAATACTTTAATATTCAGTAACTTCAATGCAGAAGAACTGGCAGTAGTATGATTACTTTCTGTAAGATTTGGAATCAAGATTCTAGGTCTATTATCTTGCTACTGTGCCTCTGAAGGCTTGGCATTTCTGTAAGGGGTTGTAGTTAGACTAGATAATGCTAGGGAAAGGATTATGAAAAAGAACTTTCTCTTGGAAATCTTACTGCCTTCAGGAGAACAATGAAAATGCTTGTCTAACTTGCTATAACAAATTATCTGTTAATATATCTTCTCAGAATATTACCACCCCCACTACCTGCCACTCAGTCCCTAAGCCTCACTAGCTTTACTTTGAAAAACTTTATTAATCTCCTAACTTTGTATAACCTCATAACTTTGTACCACTTCTGTTTAATTATTTTGTCATCTCAAACAATCGTAAAAATGTTCAGTCTTGCCCATGTTGGAAAAGGGTTTGGTTTTGGCATAAATTTAGTGTATTTGAAGTGTATAGCCTTCTTTCCATAGTTTTTTTTTTCTCCCAACTACAAGCACTAAAGGTTGTCTTTGCTAAGCAAGAAAAAAGAGAATACTGAGTTAGCTCTTCAAAAAGAAGAGAAGAGGTTCAGAGCCTGGTCAGAAAAAAGGGGAAAAAACATCAAAAATTAAAATATATGTATATATTATATTCTAATAAATAGAAATGATTGGTTACTGACTTGGAAGTCATTTATATGTAAATGATCTATCTAGTCAGCCCACCAACTCATAAGATCAAAATCAATACAAAATGAGAAAAAATTATTGTGTACAATTGAAATGACTACTAATTGACCTATTTAAAGAGGAGGATGATGCTAAAACAGATGGGGGAGGGAATGGTCTGGGGACACTGACTTATCCTGTCTTCATTTTCTAAGCAAGATTAACCAATATAAATTAATTACTATAATAAAGAGACTAAAGAAGATTAGAAAATGTCTTAGATTTCAAACACTTAATCTCCTTCCTAAGTGGAGATATATGACAGCCAAAGGCAACACTGGTTTAAAAAATAAACTTATCTGCAAAAACTTACAGAGAAGAACTTTGAAAGATTATAAGCAATAATATCTCATAAAACAGTGAGAAACAAGGAACAGGAAAATAAGTTTACAGAAAGCTTGGCAAGAAAGCCAATTAATGCAGTGCATAGAGAGAAAAATCAATAATGAAACTGGAAAGGGGACAACAAAAAGTGAAAAAATGGGAAAATATGTCAAGATTTCTATTACAAAAAGTATTTTCTCCATTAAAGGAAATGAAGTATTACATTTGGATTTGTCATCATAGCCTCCAAAGTGCTAGATGAGTTGAAAGAAATGACACCAAAGAAAACATAAATTAAAATGGTAATTACACTACACCAAGTATACATAGAGAAGGAATTGAAGGTGACACTGTTTTAAGACCATTAAGGGATGAAATCTCAAGATGTCTCAAAGATGAGAGAAGACCAAAAAAAATTAAAAACACATCTGGAACTTTATTATTAGCAAAAAAAGAAGAAAAAAGATCAATAATCACTGATGTAAATGCCTACTTTTCCATCTCCCCTAAATCTTCATGAAAATTACCTACACATTTATCAAGGACATTGATAATGAAAGATATGAAAAGAAAACAGGCAGTTTCCTACAGCAGGTCATATCTACAGCAGATACACAACCAACTAAAAGAAATAGGAACAGAAGACTCTATAGTACTTGTTTGTTGACTATAAAATCAAACATATTAAAAAAAAAAACAACATGATTCAGTAGGATAAAATATCACTTTAGTCTCTGCTCCAGCAAGGTCTCAACCACATTCAAGTTAAAATCAATAAAATTCCTTGAAACAAAAAAGAGAATGTTGTTTGATGACTGATTTTTTAATATCAAGTGAGGTTAACAATGCTCATTATTTCCAAGGGAGGTATTGGGGGGTGGGAGGCAGCACAAATGAAGTATAAAAGAGAGAGGTGTTTGGTAAAGGTATTTTGGATGATGACATTCTAAATACAGAGGGGATTGATTCCCTAAAGATGTTGAGGTTCTCTAGATGCTCCTATTTTATGCTTATGAAACTCAGCTGATTGGATCAAGACCTGTAATACCAGTGTCCTAAATATGATTCTTATCATATGTTATCCTATCATATCTTATCAATGGAAGAAAAAGAGGGGAGTGAGAATTTCTGTTGTTTAAATCATGATACATGGAAAGATATGTAGAGCTATTTCATCAATATATCATCTTAGACCTGATGGATGGAACTGAACAGGAGGGGGGAAAGTGCCTTTAAGAAAACTGCACATTGTTTTTAATGCCTCCAAGCAAAGACTGTTTTTTCTAACATCAATAGTTTTCTGATGATGCTGCAGAACCATGAGTCAGAGATTATTATAGACTCTGAAGAACTAAAGTTGTGAATCATCCAAAGGGCAACAGAGAGGCACATGGTGAGCATGAGTAAGCTATAACCTACCAGCAATAAAGAATGATAGAGGAGAAGTTGTATAAAGAATGTCATCAGCAATATATAGGTAGAAAAGGAGGCAAGCTATGACTTGCTTAAAAGGAGGAGTAACTGTTGGCCAGTCTACATATTGCATTTGCATTCCTGTAATCAATCAATCAACATTAAGTATCTACTACATACCAGCTACTGGGATAGAAGCTGATGATACTAAGACAAGAAAGCATCTCTTCCCTCAAAGAAATTACATTTCATTATCTTCCCAGTAAGAGTAGGCGATGAAGGAGGAAAGGGAAGAATCTGGAAATCAAAGTTTTAAAAGCAAATGTTAAAAAAAAATTGTTGTTTTTTTTTGTTTTTAACATGTAACTGGGAAATAAGATATATAGGCACTGGGTATAGAAATCCATCTTGCCCTACTAGAAAGTCAGAGGGGAACTGGGGGAAGACTTGAGAGACAGCAGACTGGGGGAAGGGGTATTCAGTAGGATCACAATTTTACTGTGAGGTTTAGGGGACAGACAGGGAGAAAATTTGTAACACAAAATCTTGTGGAAATGAATGTTGAAAACTAAAAATAAACAAATTAAAAAAAAAAGAAATTACATTTTATGTCAAGATATCTAGAATAAGACTTCTAACACACTGTATGATCCCTTGGAATGTAGGTGGGAGGAAATTTATGGCATAACATAGACAAGAGTTTTGCAGAATGAAAAGGCATAGATGGATTGTAACCTATAACACCTGGAACAACCACATAGGTGACACCAAACATAACATGTCAAAGAATCTAAGTATCAATACTTCTGTGCTGTATTCTCTTGTTATAAGACCAAAGCAACTCCCTTCTTCTGGTCACACATATCCATGATCCAATTTTCTACCACTTCTTGATCAAGTTATCAATGGCTTATGATATATCTCACAACCTTTTAAGACTGCTAAAATTCCGATTGTTCTAAGATTATTGAATATCAGATTCCATAGTTGTAAACCATGACCAAAAAGCTTGGTGTTTAAAAAAAAAAAGTCTTTCACAGCAAGGAATAGCAGCCTGGGGTCACTGAAAAAGCATCAACATTTCCCAAATGCAATTTAGTCAAATTCCCTCTTACTCTTCAATTGAAGGTCCAACTCAGGGCTCCATCTATAGTGCTTTAGCTTGATATATGTACTAAAAGATTAAATCAATGAGTTTCCAGCATAATCTGGACAATAAATACTCTTCATCCACTCTCTTGTGCACCCTCTCCCATTATGTGTTTTAGGTGTATGGGAAACTCATTGAGCAAGTCCTATAGTGTTACTATATTTGATGAAGTCAAAAACCAGTGCATCTGAAGAGTTCACTATTTATAAAGAAACTTTCTCTTGTTGGACTTAGGTTGATCCTTTCTCCATGATACAGACGTCTTTGCCAATAATATATCTCCTTATTTTGAACCTTGTTTAATTTTGATACTTCAAAAAACAAAAACAGAAAATGTACATTTTCTCAGTGGATCAGTCATGTATAACTCTCTGTGGCCCCATGAACCATAGTATAGCAATACCGTCCATGGGGTTTTCTTGGCAAGGATACTGAAGTGGTTTGCCATTTCCTTCTCCAGAGGCAAACATAGGCTAAGTAATTTGCCCAGAGTCACACAACTAGCAAGTGTCTGAGGCCATATCTAAACTCAGGTCTTCCTTCCTTCATACCCAGTGGTCTATTCACTGAGCTATCTAGCTGCCTCTAAAATAATGTATATAAGTAATATTACAAGCGGTCAGGAAGAAACAATTTGAGTATTGTGGAAACACAATTAGGATAACACAAGATCTAGTAGCTTCTACATTAACGGATCTAAGGGCTTGGAATATGATATTCCGGAGGTCAAAGGAGTTAGGATTTTTTAAAACCAAGAATCACCTACTCAGCAAAACTGAGTATAATACTTCAGGGGAAAATATATACATTCAATGAAATAGAGGACTTTCAAGCATTCTTGATGAAAAGACCAGAGCTGAACAGAAAATTTGACTTTCAAATACAAGAAGCAAGAGAAGCATGAAAAGGGAAACAGGAAAGAGAAATCAGAAGGAACTTATAAAAGTTGAACTATTTACATTCCTACATGGAAAGACAATATTTGTAACTCATGAGACTTTTCACAGTATAAGGACAGTTGAAGGAAATATATATACATATACACATATATATGTATACATAAATATATATGTATGTATAGGTGCGTATACGTACATGTATATGTGTGTGTGTGTGTGCATATGTGTATATATGTATACATAGACAGAGGGCACAAGATGAGTTGAATATGAGGGGATGATACCTAAAAAATAAAATTAAGAGGTGAGAGAGGAATATATTGGGAGGAGAAAGAGAGAGATAGCATATGGAAATTATCTCACATAAAAGGCAATGGAAGGGAAGAACAGGAAGGTGAAAGGGAATGAGTCAACCTTATGCTCATTGGATTGGCTTAAGGAAGGAATATTTCGAAGAGAGGTTAGTTAGAGGCAAACACTTTTGAAAAGGGACAGGGTCAATGGAGAAAATAGAATAAATGAGGGATGGGTTAGGATGGAGGGAAATATAGTTAGTCTTTCACAAACATGATTCCTATGGAAATGTTTTGCATAACTACACATGTATAATCTATATTGAATTGCTTGTCTTCCCAGTGGGGGTCGGTAAGGAGGGAGGAAGGGAGAGAATCTGGAACTCGAAGTTTTAAAAGCAAATGTTAAAAATTGTTTTTAGGGAGCTGAGAGAGCGATGGGTCAGAGTCAGAATGGTGGACGTGGACCTAGGGTTGACAAGAAGGATGACAAGGAAAAGAAAAAGAAATATGAGCCTCCAGTTTCAACTAGGGTGGGAAAAAAGAAGAATAAAACAAAGGGACCAGAGGCTGCCAACAAACTGCCACTTGTAACACCTCACAGTCAGTGCAGGCTAAAATTATTGAAATTGGAGAGAATTAAAGATTATCTTCTCATGGAGGAAGAGTTCGTCAGAAATTAGGAATAAATGAAACCACTGGAAGAAAAGCAAGAGGAAGAACACTCAAAGGTGGATGATCTGAGAGGGACCCCAATGTTTGTAGGGACCTTGGAGGAGATCGTTGATGTTAATCATGCCACTGCGTCTATTTTGGTGGGATCAGAGCATTATGTCAGTATTCTATCATTTGTAGACAAGGATCTGCTAGAACCAGAATGTTCTGTCCTCCTCAACCATAATGTTCATGCTGTGATAGGAGTTCTGATGGATGACACAGATCCCCTCGTTACAGTGATGAAAGCAGAGAAGGCTCCACAGGAGATATTGGTGGATTGGATAACCAGATTCAAGAAATTAAGGAATCTGTGGAGCTTGCCCTCACTCACCCTGAGTATTATAAGGAGATGAGTATTAAGCCACCTAAAGGAGTCATTCTCTATGGCCCACCTGATACAGGTAAAACCTTGTTAGCCAAAGCTGTAGTAAACCAGACCTCCGTGACCTTCCTCAGAGTTGTTGGTTCTGAGCTTACATAGAAGTACTTAGGAGATGGGTCCAAACCCATTCGAGAATTGTTCTGAGTAGCTGAGGAACATACTCCATCAATTGTCTTCATTGATGAAATTGATACAATTGGAACCAAAAGGTATGATTCAAATTCAGGTGGAGAAAGAGAAATTCAATTAACAATGTTGGAACTGTTGAACCAGTTGGATAGTTTTGACTCTAGAGGAGATGTGAAAGTAATTATGGCCACAAACCCAATAGAAACTTTGGATCCAGCACTAATCACACCAGGACATATCGAATGAAAGATTGAGTTCCCTCTGCCAGACAAAAAGACCAAGAAGTGCATCTTTCAGATTCATACAAGCAGAATGACTTTGGCAGATGATGGCAGGTCATTTTAGATGATTTGATCATGGCTAAAGATGACTTGTCTGGAGCAGATATCAAGGCAATCTGTGCAGAAGCCAGTCTCATGGCCCTACGAGAATGTAGAATGAAAGTAACAAATGAAGACTTCAAAAAATCTAAAGAAAATGTACTTTATAAGAAACATGAAGGCACCCCAGAAGGACTGTATTTCTAAATGGACCGCACTGCCTTCATGAGAGTTGTCAGGAGCTTTACAAACCCCCTGAACTAATAACACTGGAAGAACTGAAGGGGCATCTGTGCACCAGTAGGTCTTTATGGGCAAGGGTTGTTTTTTTTTTTTAATATTACTTGGATAGGACTTGTGGGGTACCCGCAACTGGGAATAGATAATACAGGCACTGGGATATAGAAATCCATCTTGCCCTACAAGAAAGTGAGGGGAGAAATGGGGGGATATAAGAGGGGACAGATTAGGGGAAGGAGTTTATTAAGTATGTTTGCCATTTTGGGGCAGGGTTAGGGGAGAGACAGGCAGAAAATTGTAACTCAAAATCTTATGGAAATGAATGTTGAAAATTTAAAAAATAAATCAATTTTTTTAATATACATAAGTATATAATAATAAAAGCAAAAGAAAATAAACATGGAAAGCAAAAAAAAATCTGTATGTATCCTTAATTCATTAATAATGCAAGATTCTGTTTTGCTTAATTAAATAAACTGTACCAACAGCTTTATTTTAGAACACTGGATTTAGATTCAGTCAGCTAATAAACATTTATTAAGTACCTACTGTACTAAGTGCTGAGAATACAAAAATAAAAATAAAGACAATCCCTGTTCTCAAGAGCTCCAAGTCTGATGGTGGAGATAACATGCAAACAGCTACATACAAATCAACTATATACAGGAAAACTGGGAATGATCAATGGAAAGAAGGCACTAGAAATAGGAAGGGTCAGGACAGACTTCCTGTAAAATATGGGATTAGCTGAGGATTGAAGGCAGCTAGGAAAGTCATGAGGGAGAGACAAGGAGGCATAGGGCAGTGAAAATGCCTGAAGTTGGGAGATTGTAGTCTTACTTGAGGAACAGCAAGAAAGCCAGTGTTACTTGGCAAAGAATATGTTGGGGATTGGGGGGGAAGGCAGGAATTAAGGTGTAAGGAAGATGGAAAATTGAGGGAGAGGCCAGGTTTTAGGGAGCTATGAATGCCATACAGAGGATTTTATATGTGATCCTGGAAGTAATAGGGAGTCTATGGAATTGATTGAGTAGGGGGTGACATTATCGCCCCTATGCTTTGGGAAGTTCACTTTGACAATTGAATGAATAGATCAGAGTGAGGAAAGACTTGTATCAGGTAGACCAACCAGCAGGCTATTGATAAGTTCTAGTACCAGGGTGGTGACTTTATCAAGAGGAGGGAAGGGGGGCATATACAAGAGATGTTACAAAGGTAAAGCAGGTCTTAGATACAGATTGCAGATAGGGGATGAGAGAGAGTAAAAAATTAGAAGGTTGCAAACTTGGGTGACTGGGAAGGTGGTGATACCCTTGATAGTAATAGAGAAGTGTGGGAAGGTAGAGGGTTTTGAGGAAGAGATGATGAGCTTAGTTTTGGAACTTCTGAATTTAAGATGTCTTATGGGACATTCAGTTCGGGGAGTCCAATAGGTAACTGGAGATGAGAGAATGGAAATTAGCAGAGAGTTTAGCACTGTATAAATAGATTTGAGAATCATCAACCTAAGGATGATAACTAAATACACAGGAACTGATGAGATCAAGAGGCAGAAGGCCTGGGTTCAAATCCTTATCATTTTTATTATTTATATGACTTTGGGTCCCCTCTCAACTTCAACCCCCTTTTAAATAAAATTAAGAGATTATACATGATCTCTGATCATAATTTATCATTATATTGGTATACTCTATTCTAATATTTTTATATTTGCTGTATGGTCTGAGCTAATTTAAATAAAGTATGACAACATCCCAAAGTGACTACTAATAAGAGTCCATATAAGCTCCATGTTCATCTGTATTACCTTTATATTGATGTTGCATGGATAGGTTAAAAATTAGACTTGAATACTTTTTGAAAATTGACTTCAAATTAAAGAATTTTGATCACTCATTCATTACAGCACAAAGAGTTTGTTTTTGCCATGATCTTCCCAAATATTGCTTCCAAATTCTCTAAAACTTACTTCTCACACAAAGCCAACAGGAAAAAAAAAAACACAAATGGTAGCAATTCAGATTTATGTAGGACTTTGAGGTTTACAATACTTTCTTCACAACAAACTCACAAGGGAAGTTAAGTATCATAATTTCCATTCCACAGATGAGGAAACTGAGGCCTAGAGAAGTGGTGTAATAATTTGCCTATAAGCCTGTAGCAAGTTCGTTAGAATTTTAATCTATTTGTGACTCCAAAGCTTTTCACCATACCACACTGCTGGTATTTAAATGCTCAAAGGGCTGAAAAAAACACTATGCAGAATTTTTTTTTTTTAAGAATAACAATGGAAATTAGGATCAATTTAGAATTTAGCAATCAACACATAAGAGAGATTGCAAAATTATCAGGCTAATTTTTTAAATGTGCTTTTAAGTTTTCCTAGACATTTCCTGACTTTAGAATACACAATGATCTAGCCAAAGACAAAGCCTGATTATGAATTCCAAGCTAATATGTGAAAGGGAAGTAATTATTATCTGAACTCAGTGGACTAAGGTCAACAAAACAAGCCAGTATGGAAAAGCAGATATTCAGAACTGAAACAGCACAAAAACAAAACCTCTTTGGGGAAAAAAAAGCAAATAACCCCCAAAACATTACTGTGTGCAGTGGCTAGGTGGAGCAGAGAATAGGAGTCAGGAGGACTTGAGTTCAAATCTGACCTCAGACACTTAACACACTTACTAGCCGTGTGACTTTGGGCAAGTCATTTAACCCTAATTGCCCTCCAAAAAGCCAAAAAGAAAAAAGAAAACTCCACAACATTACTGTGGATAAAGAACAAACTAAGAAATATAAAGTCATGATCTATATACATTCTATGAGTATGTCAGACAGTAAAGGCACAAAACCCCCTGACTATTCTTTGTAACAAAAAGCAGTCTCACTTACTTATAGATCACTTCTACTGACCCTAGTCAAACAGCACATAACAACCAAAAATGTCAATGATACTTCTGATGCTCTGTAAGACATGGTCATCTTAACGACATTTTTCTCCCTGCTTTGATATATGTGTGTATGTGTGTGTGTGTGTGTGTGTTGAATTTTCTCATACTATCATTCTATAATGTCTTCAGTGTCCATATGAATCTGGTAAACAAAGTTACGGAGAGATGATTATGCACTATGTTGATAGAGAATTCACTGTGACATTTACAAACTTTCTTCTGCGGGCTTTTTCCTCTTGCCATAATAACAAGCAGACGCTCAATGAGACTTATTTAGCATTATTGTCTATGTCTTGAGCACTGCAAAAGTCCTATAGAAAAGGCTCATAGAATTAAGGACTGATGTGAAGAAATTTACTATCTATTTGTGGATACAACATGCAGAATCATGAAATACCTTTTGAATAGGACAATAACATATTAACAAGGATAAGATAACATAAAATCTAGAGTATGCTATATCTCTGAAGTATAGTTACCCATTAGTAACATGCAGTGATTGAAATATTGATAGGATGGTGTTAAAGAGTTCTCTTTGAATTTGAACTTCCTGATTCTATAAAAGCAAAAATTTCCTCTTTTATTTTTTTAAACCAGTATAATGGAAGAAGAAGAAGATGATGAAGATGAAGATGAAGAAGAAGAGGAGGAGGAGGAGGAGGAGGAGGAGGAGGAGGAGGAGGAGAAGGAGGAGAAGAAGAGAAAGAAGAAGAAGAAGAAGAAGAAGAAGAAGAAGAAGAAGAAGAAGAAGAAGAAGAAGAAGAAGAGGAGAAGGAGGAGAAGAAGAACAAGAAGAAGAACAAGAATAAGAAGAACAAGAAGAAGAAGAAAAAGTTGCTGCAAAGGACTCATAAGTAAAAGAAGGTAGTCATGAAGGAAATTAACTTTATTGGCTCTGACAATACTGCCAAAAAAATGTTTACTTGCTCTATTTTCACATGGACATTAACATACATAAATGTCTTTCCAAGGTGAAATAAACTTGATTCTGGAGTCACTCAACAGCAGTAGTGATTATATAGCTTTCAAGGTTAAAAAACCCCAGCAAAATATTTAGTTGCTATCTGCTACTTTGTAATGATGCAACACAACTTCATTAACAGTCTTAAACAAATAAATAAATCTTCCAGGAACTCAACTCCTCCAGCTAATTAAGTGGCAGATGGGAAAACACGGAAGTATAAGACCCATTCTCAAATATAGACAGTTTCCTGGCAAAGAAAGCAACAATATAATTCCTACAGTGGAGCATCTGTGGAATCAATTGGAGGAAGGAGAAAATATCATTCAGGCATGCTTCATGTGCATTAGTTTGATCTGCAATGAGACGCAGACATGTGGCTCCAAGTTTAACCTCACATTAGCAGGACTGACTGGCAGCCCAACTTTTGCCTGCAACTTGCAGAGAGAGGATAACTCTAAAGTTCCTTATTTCTATTCTCATATTAGATGTGGCCTTATAATACAAAGTTTACAGGAAAAGAGATTTAAGAACTATAGAAGACCTTAAAAGTCATCTTGTCCAAAGCTCCTCATTTGGCAGATAAGGAAATTGAGGCCTAGAGAATTTGCCCACAGTCAAACAGCTAATATATGTTAGAGCCAGGATTCAAGCTGAGATCCCCTGAACTGAAATAAAATACGTTTTTCATTACACCACTGCTTCTTAAATTCTGAAGATTCTTGTTATGGCTAAGTCCAATTGAGTACAATTTAGCAAACTGGTTTATATTTTTCAAGGTATGCATTTTCTTTTGAATGTTTTCAGAGATTTCACAAAACTCTAAGGCAATTATCACTAATTAGCACAATTTATTCTAGAGTCTAATTTTAATTGATTTTGTTTGATCTTTACCATATCTAGGTTTCATTTGATCTTCTGTGTCCTTTAATAAAATCAATAACCATATATTTCTAGGCAGGTGCTAAAATGATTGCTCATCTGCCCTTTGAAAGTTTTAATCTGGCATTTAGACAGACCTTTCTATTTGAGAGGAAGATGCTATATATTTAATAACCTGATTACTGGCTATAATCCTAAATGACATTTTAAAAAAATAGCTCTTCTTATGCCCAACTGCAGGTATACTTAAGAATGTTACTTTACCTGGAAAGATCAATTTGCATTTCTTTCAATATTTTCATTAATTAAAAAAGTTCATTTTAATCACCTGATCATCTCTGATATTCTCAAGATTTAGAACTTGTAACTGATTTAATTTTAATTATATATTTAAATCCATTTATTAATATTTCTAAATTTCCCCAACTTTATTACCTTTAGCATATTGGCAATTTGTAAATTTGTTAAGTGTAACCATTTTATTTGTCTCC
>CM053588.1:225206310-225253760 GCA_028646515.1 Pseudochirops corinnae
CAATTTTTCCTCCACTTCTCTTATTTGGTTTTCAAAATCCCTCTTAAGCTCCTCTATGGTCTGTAACCAGCTTACATTTTTCTTGGAAGCTTTTGGTGTGGGAGTTCTGACTGTGTTTTCTTCCTCCTGTTCCATGCTTTGATCCTTTTTGTCCCCCAAAAAGGAATCTAAAGTTGCATTGCAGAGCTTGGTTTGTTTCCTTTGCCTGCTCATGTTGCCAGTCAATTAATTTGATTTTTGAGCTACTGTAGAACTCTGCTTTCAGAGGGGAGAGCTTTGTCCCAAATCACTGTGGTTTTTGCAGCTGCCAGAGCTATTAGGAGGTGCAGTCTTTGCAGCCCCCACCAGCTTTGGCTCACTAAAAATGCACTTCAGGACCACCAACCAAGACCTTGATTCCGATGCAGGCTGGTTAAGGCAAGAGCACTTAGCCTCTGAATGACAGCTTAGGCCCCCTGCAATCTGCAGGCTGTGAGCTCTAAAGCAGCCATGTGGAGGTGGCTGCAGGGCCACTGCTTCTGCTGCTTTCTTGCCCTGGGGGCAGATGGCTGCACCTGCTTTTCTCCCCCAAATTTAGCTGAGTTCCACTGACCTTTCACTTTATCCTTGTTTCTTATGGGTTGATAATTCTGGAAACTGCCACAGCTGCCAGTGATGCACTCTCCAGAGTGCTCCAGCTGCAGCTTGTCCTGGGTGCCCTGGGGCTAAGCCTTGGTTTCATGCTGGGCTGGCCTCGGCTCCCAATGCTCTGCAATGAGCCCTTCCCATCCCACCTGCGGGGCTTCCCCCAGCAAGAGATGTGTTTTTCTTTAATTTTGTGGGTTCTGGAGCTATAAAATTTGTTTGGAGTCATATTTTATAGGTATTTGAGGTGGTTATGGTAGGAGCTGTGGAGTTCTCCTGCTTCTATGTCACCATCTTGACTCCACCCCCTGTTGGTCCCAAAACTGTGTTTCAATGAAGTCAGCTGCATGGGTGCTGTGACCTTTAACCTCAGTTTGCCTCAGTTTCCTCATCTAAATATGTCCGTTAGGAGAAGAAAATAAAATAATTAACTCTAGCTCTATTCTATAATTTCCAGTTGCCCCATTGAATATTAACTTGGATGACCAATTCATAACTCAGTTTCAAAACTGAGCTTATCCTCTATCTTAATTTTGCCTCTACTCTCAACTTTCTAGATTCTGTTGTGGATACTACTAGTGTTTTGTTCATTCAGGATCAGTCTTGGGGTCTTGGTTACCTCTTCCCCTTTCTTTGTTCCCCAGCTTTTACCAACCAAATTCTTTTTTATTCTATTTGAGAATATTTTTCACATTCATTTTCTTTTTTAATGAATATTAATGTCTTCTTTAACTGGTCTCCATATTTGCCATCTTTCTCCTCCCGAAGTCAAGCATCACATAAAGCTGCTAATGTAATTTTCCCGAGTACCAACTGATCACTGTCAAACAACTTCAGTGGCTGTCAGTTGCCTTGGAGGTAGAATGTAAAGTTGTTTTGATACTCAAGATTATTTACAGTGTAGCTCTAATCTGTCTTTCTGTCCATGTTTTACCCTATCTTCCTTCATGTATGTTATACCTAAGTCAAACTGTAGTTCTAACCATTATTTGATCATGTCCTCCCATTTTACCTCACTGTCTTTGCATGTGCTATCCCTCTTCTGTCTGGAAGAGATTATCTCCACCTTTTTTTTTTTAACAGAGGCATCGATTGATGCAAAATTTTTCTTGGTCCTTCCATATGTTTTTAAATTTTGATCCATATAGTGTTCTTTTTAGCATACACAAACATTTCATTGTATGAAGAATAAAAAGATTATACATAAAATTTCTAAACTTCTCATCTCTTCTGTAATATTTCTGCTTCTGATGAAATCTGAAAGACTTTTAAGGGCCAATTCAAGTTTTGTCTCCTCTTAAGTTCATAGATTTGGAGTTGTAACTCTCATCTTCAGCAGTACCTAGTATAATACTGTTCATAGAATAGATATTTGATAAATGTTTTTGAATGAAATTCCTATTACATTAAAAGTCTTTAATAATAGGTCTTGCATTATTTTTTCTTGTTTTTATCCTCAGGGTCTGCTATCCCAAACACTGGAATATTGTAACTTCTCAAAAGAGTCTTAATTGTACAGTAGTGTTCAGCCCAGCTATTCATACGGGAAAAAACAAGTGAATAAAAAATACCTCTTGTTCTAACTATAATATGCAATTGGATGGACAATCCATTTAACTGGGCTTTTAGTACATATATCTTGAGCAGACACTACAAGGAGATGATAAGTTGGGTCCAGAATTGAACAGTAGGAGGAAAGCAGATTGGATTACCTTTGGGAAATTATATAATTCTCTTGATGATTCCATGCCTCTGTCTCAAACAAAGGCCTATTGATTTTTAATATCAGTTGTTTTCTAGTGAAGATGTATAGTTGCAAGTATTATATTAAGGCTTGCAAATAACTGAAGTTGAGGATCACTCAAAGGGCATGAGTGGTATACAATACATTATATGGGAGAAATGCTATAAATAATGCCATCAAAATTAAGTATTCTGGATAACCAGGTGGTACAATGAATAGAATGCTGGGCCCAGAGTCAGAAAGACCTGAGTTCAAATCTGGCCTCAGATGCTGTGACCTTTAACCTCGGTTTGCCTCAGTTTCCTCATCTAAACATGAGGACCTACCACTGAAAGTTGTTGTGAAGATCAAATAAGATAATGTTTTTAAAGCATTTAATACAGTGCCTAGCGCATAGTAAGCGTTACATAAACATAAGTGGTGATGATAATGATGATGGTGATGGTGGCTGTGATGATATTAGGTATACCCCTGCCTTGTATTTAGGAATGTGTGGGTTGTGTGATGTGTCAATATAATAACCTATATTAATGAGATCACAAAAAACTCTATTGGTGTATTCCCAGGATTCAATGCACATAGCAAGTGTTTAATAAATGTTTGAATTTTGGTGTTAAATAATTCTGTGTAGTTAGAACTTCCATTTCTTCTTATCGTTTAGAACTTTGAGAGGCAGCAATTTTATTGCCCCACCCAGCAATTCTTGCTTTATAGCCAGTGCTTTATATATGAATCCTTTTGAAAGTGCATTACTCTCTTTTCTATTTCTTTAGAGTTTGAAATTGTTCCATCCTACCTTGGTGGGATAAGATTTTTCACTTCTACTTTGTGGGTCATGGAAAGGGATACAGAATTATGAAACATCATTATGTGACTTATTTGTGTAGCCTGCAGATCCTTATTTTAATTCTTACTCCCAGTGACTAGTTAGGTCCCTTAGCTCCCATTCTTGCTCAGGGTCATAAGGGTAGCCATGAAGGATTGAAGTTTTCTTCCTAATGCTGTTGGCTCAAGCACCAATTCCAATGTATTATCCACAATATTATTTGCCAGTACCAGGAATATCTCCTCCAGTTATTAATTCCCAACTATCAATTTAGTTTAAATCAATTAGATTTTTATAAGAGAAGATTTTACTGAGAAGATATAGCAAGAAGAGAAGTATAAAATATATTTCACACAAACTACATATTCCCTCCCTACTACCACCTTGATCCCTAGGGACAATGGGTAGAAACTGAAAGTCCTTGCTGTATAACATTCATCTCACCAAGTTTATTTCCAAATTCAGCTTAGCCACGGGATGAGTCACTATCATGTTATGGGACACAGTGTTTCAGCTGTGAGCAGATTAGTTGTCAGGGCCACATGGGCACACTGAGCATAGTTTCTAGAAAACTCTAGTGTGGATTTTAGTTCCTGGCCCTCTGGTATCTTGTTCGTCTAGCCTTATAAGGTTCACAAAGTTGCCGCTGGCCTTCACCTAACAACAAGAAAGAATAGAAAGTAGAAAGGGAAAAACAGAAGTATCTGTACCCTGTAAATCAGTATAATCATTATGGAAAGTGATTTAGAATTATGTGAATAATGTGACTGAACCATCTCCATATCTTTTGGTCCAGAGATTTCTACTGCTAGGCTTATACCCAAAAAAAGTAATTGATAAGAAGAAAGTTCCTATATTCACCAAAATATTTATAGCTGCATTTTTTTTTTGTGGCAGGAAAGAACTGGAATCAAATTAGATGTCTGTCAGTTGGAGAATGACTGAACAAATTGTGTACATGAATGTAATGGGATATTACTGTGCTCTAAGAAATGATGAACATGATGAGTACAGAGAAGAATGAAAAGATCTATATGAACTGATGAAAAGTGGAGTAAGCAGAGCCAAGAAAACCAATAAGCACGATGTAAAGAATAATACACACACACACACATACACAAGTGAATGTTGCAAAATGTAAACGTTGCAAGGCTAGAAAGCAAAAATATGAGAAAACAACCCCACCCCCTCTGCAGAGGTGGGATGTTCACAAGTTTTGCATATTAAACATTTTTAGACTTTTTTTTAATCTAGTGAAAAGTTATTCTAATTTTCCTTCTTTCTTTTATATTGTCTTTAAAAATACTAGTTAATATATGGGATGGTACTATGGAAGTAGGAGGGTTACTAGGGGAGCTACAACAATGTAAAAAAACAAGATATCAATAAAAACTTATTTAAAAATATATGTTATATGAAATTACTCTGTGACAGGAAAGGAGAAGAGGCTCCGGAAAAAATTTTAATAGTATAAATACTAAAAGAACTAAAAGAACAATAAAAATGTGTTTTAGAAAAGAGAAAGGAAAAGGAAAAGGAAAAATAGTTGTACCATGCTTATGAATATATATTGTCCTAGGTGGGAAGAATAGTCCATTGTGCCTATCTCTCTCCCAGCTTGGAGGCTTCCAGCAGTAAAGAGAGAGAATGATTTAGCTAGCTATAGCCCACTAGCCAATCCATAGACTTCTTTTTGCCCTACTGTAAGCAGACAGGAAATGGTCTTAGAATATTTGTGTATGTTCTGAAATGCAGAGCAGGGACTTGTCCTGAGCACACCCAGAAGCAGCATCACCAAGCATCCACATTCATCCTGAGAACTAGGACCTTATTGGCTAGAACCTCCATTTTGTTTATTTGATGAAATCTGCTTTTTCTATTATGAAGCATTTTTCTCCCTCCCACCTTTCCCCTACCAAAAGCAAACAAACTCCCCCACAAAAAAACACTTTCTATGAAATAAATATAATTAAGCAAAATTTATATATGTGTATGTTACTCTGTACCCTAAATTTGTAACCTCTCCGTCAGAAAGTGGGTAGCATTCTTCATCATTAGTCTTCTACAGTCACGGTTGGGCATTGTATTGACCAGAGTTTTTAATTCTTTCCAAATTGTTTGTTTTTTACAGTGTTGATGTTAAAATATAAACTGGTTTCCTTATTCTGCTCACACCCCTTTTACTTTTCTATAGGAGGAAATTGCCTTCTACAGATTTCAGCTAAATATAAAGAACTTCCTAAAAGAGTTGTCTCACAATGGGACAGGCTGCATTTTTAAACAGTAAGTTTGTCTCTAGAAACAGCCTGGGTAACCACCTGTATTGTCTTGAAAGTTTTTGTTCATGACAAAGATAAGCTCTGTGCCTGAGTGCAGTGTATATTTCGTAGGGATCATGTTGTTGTCATTTAGAAGGATAGGAATAGTCTGAATTCTTCCTTGAAATCTGCTTTCAAAGGGAGCAGAGACATGAGGCCCTTGCTACTGAATCAGAAGGCATTCATTCTGGTAGATAACCAGGAGACTGTTCCTTTTTTTTTTTCCCAGCATGTCTTTAACCTTTGACCTTTTCTTCAATCTTCTCACCCTGATTAATAAATATTAATTAATAAATTCTAAATGAAATCCTTATGCCTTAAAAGAACTGCCTCATTTCTGTTTTGTGGTCTTTGTTGCATCAATAATATAATTAATATAATATATAAAATAAATAATAAGATATATAATATAATAAATATTATACTTCTTCCCACTTTGAATGGCTTACCTCATTCTTTTCCTGGACACTCTCCTGAGTTTTCTTTTCCTTCCCCTCCTCCTGCCCCAACCCATTATTAATCATCTTTAGCTCATTATCTGCCCCAAGGAAAATCTTTGCCTTATTTGGGTAGCAAGGAAATTTGTGGGCTTGTAACCTTCCTCTTCTTCTCCTGTTAACCCTATCATAGTATTGCAACTTTAGTAAGGATAATTTTAAATTAGCTAAAAAAAAGTCTAGGTGAAATTAGGCTTGTTTGGACTCAGTTGACCCAGTTTAGTGTAGTTATATGCTTGCATGTCATGGAATAGTGTTATATGATTATAAGACCCCTCCCTCAAAATAAAATTGAGAATTATTTGGAGGCTGCAGAGATATTCCCTGCCAAACAGGGTTTTTTTTTTTTATATTTGTGTCTAATTCTAGGACTTTTTTTTTGATCCCTGTACAAATTCAAGCATTTGAGAAAACAACACACCATGGCAAAATAATATCACAAATGTTTCTGTTATTCTATAAAGATATACCAGTATCCATAAGTACCTGATCCTACAGGGGAATAATACTGTTTAACAAGAAAATACTTAACAAAAAAAAAAGTACTTAGTAGGAAGTACTTAGTTCATGTCGTAATAGAATGTTACACCTTGTTGAACGCATGTCAACCATACAAAGTTCTGCCCTTCATTTTACATATTAGGAAAAGGAAATACAAAGAAAATTAAGTGATTTGCCCTTGGTTGCATAGCTAGCAAATGATAAAGCTAGTAATCAAATTAAGGCCTTTTGATTACAAGTCCAAGGTTTTGGCATCAGAAAAGTTTATTTTTATTTCTAGATAACAACCCACACCCAATAGTCTGCTTTGTGCAGATGAAGTTCTTGGTACATATTAAGTGGCTTGTTCATTGGCTTGTTCAAAGGTTTAGAGTAGGAAAAGAGGGCCCAGCCTTATTCTACGAGTTCCAGGATGGCAGAGCTAAAACTAGTAATGGAAATTCAAGGATGTGAGGCTTTAGTTTAATATGAAAAAGCACTTCTTAATTGATATGGCTGTCTAACAATGAAATGAGGAAGTTATGAATTTTCTATTCTGACAAATTTTAGGAAGATTTTCTGAGATTTCTGAGAGATGGAATCTACATAGGGTAGACAGAACTCCTCTTGAGAGAATTCCTTGGTATTATCATTTATGAGAACAATAGACACTGCTTTTAAAACAAAAACTCATAGTTGGAGAACATTTGTAAGAGATAGGTGCTGATAAGTTGAAACAAGGCATTAGGGAGATTAATTTGCTAGAAATACGTGTGCTTAGAATAATATAAATATCAGGAACATTAGTAGAGCTAGTGGATCAATCCATCGCAGATAGCCAATTTTGAACAAGGAGTTTACTCTGTTTTTATGCGTTAGGTGGCCGTGATCACCTTTGCATAGACATCCTTTAGTAACTGGGGTGATCACTTGTAACCATCACTGAAATTGTTCAAGTAGAGGAGAGCTGGCTACTTGTTAGGGCTGTTCTAATGAGATCTGTCCTTTGAGCAAAGGTAGAAAAGAACTCTAGGTGTTATATCCAGGTCCATAATTCTGAAACTGATATGACAGAGAGCCCCTATTGATGTGGAAAGAATGAGGGAAATAGGACATGGAAAAGCAAAGTGGGAATATGAATGAATTAAAATAATATAGAGTAATGGAATTAGATAATAACCTAGAACTTAGAGCTAGAAACTGGTTAGCGTAGGGCGATCACGAAGCAATATCAGAAGAATGGATCTTGGCCAGTAAGAAAATTTTGAAAATAAACACTGACTTGTACTTGTGTTTTAAGGAAGTCAAGGTATGCTTAATGAGAATCAGGAAATGGGTCTAAATAAGTACAATCCATTCTATTTTTGCTCTGTTCCTTTTTTGTTTGATTTTCCTGTGTTTGTATGGGAATTAATGAATTCACAATAGACATATTCCAGTACACTTTTGAGATGCCTAAGGATCAAGCACCAGACCCTAACCAGGTATTTCAAGAACTGATTTCTCAAATGGAAATAAAAAAAGCTCCCAAATATATGTTCATATGTTGGATAATGAGTCCTACTCCTATCCTCAGTAGTGGCTTAAGAGTATTTGTAGGAAGTACTTTTCACAGATTTTATGGAATGAAAATTGATCCTAGAACAAATTAAGGAAGGGATCTTCCCCAATATGACCAAGTCTTGTGTCATCCCACCCAACTCAAAAGCTTCCCTTTATAATAACTTTCATAAAGTCATTTTTGGACATAATCTGACACCACACTTTCAGGTTAACCTGAAACCACACTTTCAAAAAAGCCCAGAGATTAATTATTTTTTGGATATTACTCATCAGTTAAAGATAAAGGTGTTGACTAATTTGAATGGCCAAATTCCTATGATGCTGGAAAAATGTGCTGGATATCAATTCTGGCTGTAATTATGGGTTCTTAACATTTTTATGTATCATGATTCTTTTGGCAGTCTGCAGAAGCCTTTAGATCCCTTCTCAGGATAATATTTTAAATACATAAAATAAAATGTGGAGGATTACAAAGGAAACCAATTATATTGAAGTGTAGTTGTCAAAATATTTCTAAAAGGTCACAAACCGCTTGCTACAATTTGACTTTTTAATTATTATAAGTTAATTTAGATAAGAGTCAACAGAATGAAAAATCACTAGAGTGGAGGAGGATTTTTTTCACTCTATTAAAACTTTTCAGTGATACTGTACTAGCTTATGTCTTTGTAAGGAAAGTGCTTTTCCCACTTTATTTGACAGGCATTATAAACTAGACAATAATGATTTCTGATTTTCTTAAACATTTACATTTTTCCTTTTAAAACTAAGTTTATCTGTTTTATAAAAGCAACACCATGAAAATTCTTCCCTGCTCCCCCCCTCCAACTTTAGAAATATAGTATAAAATTTGTCTTTGAACAGTCTTCTTTTTTATTCACTTGGTTCATTGATAGATTCTTCAAACTAAAGTCTTAGAGACTGATGTACTTTCAAATCAGGCCTCTCTTAGATTTTATATTCCCTTTGAATCAGAAATAAGACTGGTTGTTATTCTTTTTAAAAGCTAAGGCTTCAGTTTAGAAGGCAACTGAGCTTTTTGATTTTCCTTTTGTGAAACTTAAAAAAATTTTTTTAAGATTTATATCAAAGAATTTCTATGGAAGAACTTGGTAGAAAACAGTTCCTTGGTGTAACTTTACAACATAGTCTCAGTGGTATTTTTGTCAAGTAGTGTTCTTCAGCTTTCTAATCTCTGCAGTCTTCTAATTTTTTTGCCAGTTTGAGTTCTGGCTTGGATAACCACATGGGGAACAGATCATAGGGTGACTATGGGGAAGTCACTAAATTCTCTGGCCCTCAGTTTCCTCTTGGTTGAAATAAATTAACAAGTAGTTGTTAAATGCCTACTACGTACCAGGTAATGGGATGTGAGGAGTTTGCTCTAATGCCTTATTCCATTCTAAAATTCTTTGATCCTGCTCTTCTTATTGTGACTGTTTAACCAAAACAACTACCCATGCTCACACACAAATATGGTAATGGTTTTGCTTTTGCTAGGATAGATTTACCATGTTTTATTCACTGTGCCTTGAACACAGTAGGTTGTTAAGTATTTGTTGAATTAAACCAATTTGTGTTGCTCCAACCATATTAAAAATAATCAGCTTTTTATCTGACCTGTACTTTGCTCATACAAAATAGGACTCTAGAGAGGGGAGAAGACCCTTAAGATGAAAAGCTAACTGGATATGGTGAACATATTGGCAGAGATAGTATGATGATTCAGATAAGAACAAGTGATAGTTAATGACATTTTTTGCTAGAGGAGGTCAAAGGAACAGATCAAATCCTTCATGGCCCACAATTTGAAAGAAAAATTTTCAAAGATGGTGATTTTTGAAGGGTCTAGATTCCCTTTTATATGCCTGAAATTACATGTCCATTAAAATAGTGTCCATTCTCTTCTTATCACTTGTATTACATATCCCTTTGAGTAGACCTGATAGATAGTTCATTTTTTTCAATGACTCACAGGTGCTAGAATATTTTAATAATATGGATTCTTTGTTGGTAGCTTGACTAAGTCTGACCGTCAGGCTTTTTCCACTTTAATAATATTAGCTCACATTTCTTTGTTTCGAAGATTACAGTGTTTTCTTCACAATAACCCTATGAAATAAAATTTCTAAAATATGATTATCTCTATTTTACAGAGATGTTAAGTAATTAAACAGCCAAGAGGCATTGGAGGTGACATTGGAATCCAGGACTTATGATGCCAAAATCAGTGTTCTTTCATTTCTGTCTGTTCCACATTCTGACTAGTAGTATTTTATAAGATAAGAGTATATAGTTGAGTTACCCTGCGTGCCTGGTTACAGTCACACTTTAACATAGAATATGGAAAAATTCACAGCATTTAAAAATTTGATCCTTCTTAAATAATACATGCTGTGATCTTATCTACTGAGTCAGGGCCAGAAATTCTATTTGAATCCTTTGGGAACAGCAGTTTGAGAAACTTAGTGAAAAGAGAAAAGTTAGAGAAAGAAAAAAAGAATATAGTGTCTTTGGTACTAGAACACCTAGGTAGAAACCTACTTCTGGCTTCTATTACCTACAAATCACAAACTCTCTGGGTCTTATACAACCTACCTACCACACAATATTATTGTGAGAGAGTGCTTTACGAGTTGTGAAAATCCTTTACAAATCCATGCCAACTATGATCTTTTTAGTAAGTACTCTATAAACTAGGAGGAGGTGGAGGAGCAGCAGCAGCAGCAGTAGTAGTAGTAGTAGTAGTGGTAGTAGCAGTAGCATGTAACCCATACCCAGAAACCAATGCTCTGACTTGATGTGACTCAGTCCAATTTCTCTTTGGCTTCCTTTGCTTCCTTATGGTCCTCTACCTTACTCTCCCTGCTTGCCCATTTCCTGTATATACCTCTGTGTTCCTCCTTCAAAATCTTAGAATATAGCTCTACTAGTTCATATTTATGCAGTTCCCCACTTTAATATAAGCGCTCAAAGTAACAAAAGCACACTAGGTCTAGGACAGCCTTTATTTCGCTCCAGGGAAAATGCAGAAGACATGAAAGGGACTCATAAATGTCCCTAAGCAGCCAATATAATTTTCCCTCCCTTATGACTCCTGCCTTCCACACAAGGCCCTCTGTTATCACTTAGACTGATTCATTGTGCCATCCTGTGGTGGTGACTTCCCTAAGAGTAAGAAAGAACTTACATCTGCCAAAGTTAACTCCCCAACCCAATGTTCTTGTAAGTTCCACTTGTATCCTAGGTTTGCATGCAGGTCTCCAGCTTCATGTTCCTGTTTTCCAGAAGGAAAAATGTGGAATGACTACAATAGCAGTCCTTATGCTACTGTGCCTGTGCTGTTTGAATGATTTACAGGGCAGCCAGTCCCTCGCTGTTTCTCTAGCTCTAGAGATGCCTACTTTGTCCTCACCTCTCCCAAAAGGCTGGTGTTTCACAAGAACATCCCCTTCTCTCATTAAAAGACTACATTCTGGAATTCTCTTCTAAGAAATTAGAATTATCCAGACCTTTCCCATTCATTCACTCTCTAGAAAGCTGGGTCTTGAAACTCTTTAACTTGGGTTGCTAAAGAAGCAACCTAAAGTGTCTTGCTACCCCAGGAAATTCATTTCTGTTTCGAGGAGGCTGGATTATCCAAGAAACTGTTGATAACTCAAGTACTCCATGTTCTTTGGAATATCTTTAGGAACTTGATGTTGATTCAGAAATCCCTTCTCCTTTTTTCCAAATTCTGGTTCAAGCACTCTCAAGGAATTCAAGATACAGGAACTCATCCTGTATAACCACTGACCTAGCTCTTCTGTCTCCTAGATTATCTCTGGTACTTGTATATTTGTGTGTGTGTGTGTGTGTGTTGGGGACAGTGAGGGGAAGGATCAGATGGACCCTGGGTAAATAGAATAGTGTGCTGATATGAATGTAATATTGCCCTCTTCCCTACCCTTCCATTTTCTTTATAAACTTTCTCTATATCTAATTTTAAAAGGGGAAATATTGTGTAACTAACTCCTTTCTTATAGAGAGCCAGAAGAAAGGAACGGCTGCCTCATAATTGTCCAAGCCAACCGGTCCACCCCCAGTTTATCCATACCATCTCAAGCCAATGATTTCATCTTTACTTGATGAGTAGGATAGCTCCTCTTCCTCAGTTCAGTGTTCTTGGTCATTCCTTCAAATGTTCCATAAAGAGATAGTATTCAAAGTTCCAAGAAAAGGTTCATCACTGTGTAAGCTGGTCAAGTGGATGGGGAACTCCTTTGATCAACTTCCTTGAATGAGAAATGAAGTTATTGTATAGGAGAAATTTTATCAGCATCCCTTATTCTTTATTAATAGTATTGATGCCAGCCTAGTCCAATTTTATTTTAAAGATGGTATTAGAGTAAGTCTAGACTTGTATATAGCCAGTTAACATTTTACTTTTTTTCTTTTTTGAAGACACATTTAAAGTTTCCTAGGACCCTCCCTGCCCCCTTTCCCACCCCAATACACGTTTCAGATATTCACGGGCAGAACTTTTTGTTCTTTATATGAAAATTTTTACTAGAGAGTAAAGTGAAGTCTTTTTTTTTTAAATGTAAAGGGAGCAAAATATAGCTGAACTTTTCCTTTTTGATCAACCTGTGATTTTATCCCTGTAGATAGCTTCCAGTAATAGAATGCCTACAGACACCTCCTCAGCAGCTTATAGTCTTGTTGTATGACTTGCCTAGGGCCACACAGCAGCCTGTTGGTTTCCGAGGCAGTAATTAAACTTGGATATTTCTCTGATACTCCCTGTTGCCTCTTTCAGCTGATTCAAAAGTAGCTAATAATCTTTTTAAAATCTTGTTTTTGTAATTTTTTTTTGCTTTTACATCACATTGATCTATTTATAAAGAGAAAAGAATGCACTTCATCAAACCAATCTCCCCATCCATGAAGTCTGATGGTAAATACATTATGGTATATCTGGTGAAAGGAGGGAAATAATGTATTCTCAACTCTGGGGCAAGCTTGGTCATTAAAATTACTCAGTGTTCAACTAATAAAATATTAAATACTATTTTTGCTTTGACTGGTTGGCAAGACTACAAAACTTTTTATATAGGTGCTAGTTATAACTTCCCTTTAGCTCTCTCAGAACAGTGCCTAAAGTTCACTGGTTGCCTCACATGACCCTAATCACATGTCCCTATATTCTTTAGAAAGTTCAGATTTGCTCCTGCATTCTCCCAGTCCTTCCTGAAGATTGTGCCTTGACTCTTTGCTCCCTTTTTCTATCCACTGTGCCACCTAGCTACCCTAGTGCAAATAAAAATTACTTAAAATGACTCCATCTCCAAGATTGGTTGCACTTTAGTCCCAACCAGGTTATTAGCCCCTTGAAACCCTTTAGAAGAAATAAAGATGGGGAACCAGATAGACAATGTCTTCATCTTCTGTCAGACAGCGGTCTGTTGCTATGCCATGCCTGAGGTTCCAAGAAATAAGTTTTATTCTTGAGTCTGATAATAAAGTTTGGGTGAAAAGCTCGCCAGTACAGAAGCACTGTGGAGATGTGAAGTTGTCTTCTCTTGCAACTGTTTCTGGTCCCTTTGAGAATTAGGATGATGCGATGGAAAAAAAATGCCTGAGTTTAGCATCAGAGACCTTGAGCTCTGGAACTGCCTGTGTGATCTGAGTCAAGTTTCTTAACATCTCTGGGCCTTAGTTCTTCATCTACTAAATGAGGAGGTTGGACTTAATGACGAATGATAACGATCCTTTTACTAAATGATAAGGATTCAGTGGTGAGAAGAAAATACACAGAAGGCAGAGAACAACTTTGTCTAGATTCTTATGAGTATTGGACTCTTTCTACATTTTCCTTTGTTTATTTTTGAGTCTTTTACAATCAATATTTTTAAAAATTTCCTTTTTTTATCCAATTAAGATCAAATTTGTCCAGATGTTTTATTCCTTGCAAATAGTCCCTTGTTAATCTCATAGTGCTACACAGTGAGATGTGAGTGAAGCAAACAATGGATTTACTAACACCATATTCCATACTGTTTTGGTAAGTGATTTTATGGTATATTAATCTTGACTTAATTTATTGAAATGTGTGTTTTCTAGATGGAAAGTCTGCCTGGGGATTTTATATACATATATACACATACACATACAAATGTGTATGTGTATGTGTATATGTATATGTATATACACACATACATATATATATATATTTATATATAAACATGTGTAGTATAACTTAGTGAATAAACATTTACATGACTTTGTGTGTACATTTCATGCATAGGTAGTAACATACTATTTAAGAAATGCTTATAAAACCACATTTAATTCATAGAGTAAAATACATCCTTAAAGAAGCACCTCTCCAATAAAAATTCATGCACATATTAATATCACACAAAACTTCTTGATAAATGTAATGACATAACTATTCATTGACCCTTTGCTTATTAACATGAAACAAGGCATTGAAGGTACTTTTGTCAAAGCTCTTTGCTTGTGATATCTTGTGCAGGCTTGAAATGGAAGAGAGAGTTTAGGGTGAGGCCTATAGATGATCTTGCAGATGATATTGTTCTGATTGCATTGAACCCTACAACATTATAGGACCCCCTTAATGGGATCCATGATTATTAAAACAAATTAACTCAGTTTTTCTTAGGAGAGAATCCAAAATGATTAAGAAAAGTGACTATTGTCCACATTATGTTCTGTCAGCCACCTGTTCCATACATTTGAGAAGATACTGCAAATGGGTGCTAAGTTGGTCCTAGAAGGAACTATCAGGAAGAAAAAAAGTAGTTACCATATTGGAATCTGCTTGGGACTTTTAATGAAACCAAGTTACTTCCTAGGACAGAGACTTATACTTTTAATGCAAATATTCTCTCAGTGACAGAAGAATTAGAACAGACATTCTGTTTTGAAAGCAATAGTTTTTATTTGGTATGGTTAAAAGAAGGCTATTTAGATGTACCTGGAGATATCCAAGGTTGGAAAAATGATAAGGAAAGAAAGGACCAAAAAAAGGATATAGGACAGCAAGCATTGCCCAAAAAGCTGAAGTAGGAGCTGATACCTCTAAAACTGCATATGAAAGACAAGGAAGAGAGGCTATACAGCCAAGAATATCACTGTATTTCAGGCATAATGGTCTTCACATCACGGCAGGTAGAGAGGAAAATCCATGATGGTTTTGCATCTTATTATTCCTCGTCCTTGGTTTATTATTACACCAAAATCTTGTTGCTAGAGACTCCTGGATATAGGGAGATTTCTGAGTACATTTATCATCATTCCATCCATCATAGCGGCTGAAGTGAACTAGAAGAGTAGGAGGGGTCTTGCCAAGGCACATCCAGTTGGCTTCCCACCTCTGATTCATAAGATAGGGACGCACCAAGTCAGTACTATGGGGTATGGAAAAGTCTATCATATAAGGTTGTAGGCATTGGTGATTCCAAAAAAGGCAAAGGATGACAGACAGGAGAAGAGGACATGTTTAGCACAAGATCTTAAGGTTGCTAGAAGACTAGACCCCCAAAAAATCAAATAGGTTTCCCTGTTGAGAATTCCCATACTGAGAATACCCATATCACTTAAGTTTATATAGTTTTTCACAAATTGCATTCTATTCAATTTATTAGCTGTTATTAAGTGCGTTGCTGCATCTGTATGCTAAGTGCGATGTGTTGGACAATATATACCAATGTACACTCAGTCGATCAAGTTTAGGTCCTTTATGAATATAAAAACATACTATGCTAAGACTAATTTATTTCATCTTTTAAAATTTTATTTTAATTTATTTAAAAAGATTCATTTATTTTTCATTTTTTATGCCTTGGAAAATGAATCCCTTTTTAAATTGCCTGTCAAAGTTTCATTTGTTGTTTACTTCAAGTCATGTCAAATCATCTGGCAGAGGAATGAGTGATAACTTTATGATGCCTGTCTCAAACCTTGTTGGTAAGAGACTTTAGTCTTCTACTTCATATTTTACTTGTTGTTATAATGGTACTCTAATGATGTGCAGAAAAGAAAAATGATTTAATAGTGTAGACTCACAGTTAAGCATTCATTTGATAAACCCATTAAACTATAATAAATGTACTGTATATAATAACTATTTCAATTTAGGGGTAAAATTATATTAGTCTATTTTTAACCTATCTGTATACTTAATTTGTACTTAACAATGTTTGTTATTGAAATTAGTGGTAAGATAATTAAGTGTTTATAGAACTGATTTTCAGAATGACTGCAAATTCCCATTTCCCCATTTTAAAAATTTCTCAGATGCTTTAAAAAGCAAATGTTCTTTAATTTTGACCAGGACAGATTTCGGACAGAAAAACAGCAACAAAAAAACAACAAGAAAAATTAAGTTTAAAAAGTATTCAATCTGTATTCAGACTCCATCAGTTATTTCTCTGGAGGTGGATCAGTCCTTTGGAATTGTCTTAGATCATTGTATTGCCAAGGATAGCTCAGTCATTTGCAGTTAATCATGGTGCAATATTTCTGTTACTGTGTACAATGTTCTCCTAGTTCCACTCTCTTCACTTTGCATCAGTTTATATGTTTTCCCAGGTTTTTCTGAAAGTATCCTGCTTGTCATTTTTTTATAATACAATAATATTACATCATAATCATATACTACAACTTGTTCAGTCATTACCCAATTGATGGGTATCCTTTCAATTTCCAATTCTTTGCCACCACAAAAAGAAATGCTATAAATATTTTTGTACATCTGGATCCTTTTCCCACTTGCATGATATCGTTGGGATACAGCCCTAGAAGTGGTATTGCAGGGTCAAAGGGTATGTACATTTTTATAACATTTTTGGGCATAGTTCCAAATTACTCTCCAGAGTGGTTGGATCAGTTCACAACTCCACCAACAATGCATTAGTGTTCCAATTTTCCCACATCTCCTGCATTTATCATTTTCCTGTTTTGTTATATTAGCCAATCTGACAGGTGAGATGTGGTACCTCAGAGTTGTTTTGATTTGGATTTCTCTAATCAATAGTGATTTAGAGCATTTTTTTAAATATGCTTATAGATATCTTTAATTTCTTCCTCTGAAAACTGCCTGTTCATATCCTTTGACCATTTATTAATTGGGGAATGACTTGTATTCTTATATATTTGACTCAATTCTCTGTAAATTTGAGAAATGAGGCCTTTATCAGAGACACTGGTTGTAAATCTTTCAGGAATTCTTATTGGGTCTGTATATAATTCACATTTTTTCTTTGAGGCTTTGCTCATAGCTGTTTTGACATCATTGTCTTCTGAGTTTACGTCTTAATCTTCCCTGTCACAATAGTAATTTTTCATGGTCAGATTCTTTTTGTTGTTGTTTGCTCATTTTCATAGCTTCTTGCCTGACTTTTACTTTTATGTCAAAGTTGGGCTTTGCTCCCAGGGAGGAGAGAGCACTGTCCCAAAATTTAGGCTTTTTTGTGCTACTGTTTTTAGTACTAGTTCTGGGCATCTAGAAGTTTTTGTTGCTTCTAAGGTGGTATGATCTAAGGAGAGGTGTGGTAGGGTTCTTCTACCCTTTTACCAGGAAGGGACATTGTTCCCCCATAGCCACAAGTAGTAATGTTCCTCTTGGGCCTTGGGACTATGATCAGGTCTTTTATCCCTTATAAGTACATAGTACAAGGACAAGTACAATTTTCATTCTGAATCTATTGACCAGGGTCCCTGTACCCTGTGGTTACAAATGCTCTTATTTATATGTGACAGACTTTTCCTGACAACCTTTCAAATTGTCCTAGGCTGGAAAATTATTTTACCCTGACCCTTTGTTGACCCTGTCACTCCAGAATTCAATCTGAGGAATTATGTTAAAGCTGTTTGGAGGACAATGTTGGAAGAGTTCAGGTGAGTTCCAGACTGTACTCCACCATCTTTGTTCTGCCCCCTAAATATGAGTTTAAATCTCCACCAAGGTTGCTTTTTTGGATGATGACTGTAGGGGGCCAGGCTGGACACAGGGCTAGTGGTGGTAGATGGGATGTCAAGGTCACTGGCAATCCTGGAGCTCTTGGACATGGTGTCCTGGGCTGTTTCTACCTAGGTTAATTAGTCAGTAAACATTTATTAAGCATTTAATATCTACCAAATATCTGGCACTCCACATATTTCTGTAGGTACAAAGATGGGCAAAAATATGGTCCCTCCTTTCAAGGAGCTCACATTCTATTGGGGGACACAGCATACAAAGAAACATATACTAAGGAAAGGTGGTGGTTGAGATGGTGGTGATATTGTCTTCTTTCTCCTCCTTAGAGTGGTTTTCTATGTTAGCAGACTAACTTGCCTGCCATATTGGTGGTATTTCATTGGTAATTGGTGTTGGTGGTGATCTGAGTGGAATTCTCCCTTCTAAAGGATGATGGCTGTAGATGCCAAGTTGGAAGCAGGGCTGGTGGTTTGGTCTTCTTGTGACTCATGGGAATGAGCTGTCTATTAGGGGTGGTTGGTCTGTAGTTAGTGTTGATGCTGGCTGCAATAGTAAACCAGATGACTACCATAGTGGGCAAATGCCAGAGGTCATGCTGAAACAATGCTGTCTGCCAAGACTTCAAAAAAGGGAAGATGGTATGTTCTGTGGCATTTACTCTTTCTTATTTTTGTTCTCTCTTACATTGCCAGGGGCACAGCTGTAACATACTGGGAGGAGACTTGGAATGTGTGGGTAGCTACTCTTGGAATTTCTTGAAGCTAATCCACTTAAGTATTGAGCAGTGACTCCTTTTTAGGTATCTTGCTGTGCTAGTAATTCATTGGGAGCAGGTATGAAAAAGGAAATTGGGCTTTATGGTTGCCAAGAAGTTTCCTAAGGGTATCATTTGAAGTGGTAGAAAGATTTTGCCTGGCTTCTGGCCAATGGTGTGGCACTCAGCAGACTGCCAGTAATGAGGCATGGCAGTGACTTAGCTAAAGCATAGTGAGACTACTTCCTCTTTCCTCTTTTTACTTTGATACCTTGTAAAGATCTACATCCTACAAAGGTCTTCATCTTTTTCTGTATTATGTGGTGTAAGAGGCAAGATATTGAGGATGGAGTGATGGGAAGGAGTTGAAGATTCAACTTTATCACAAGTGTCTATGTTATGTTTCTTTGGAGTTTATTGCTACATTTTATTTTTTCACAATTTTTTCTGATTTTTTGTTTAGTCATTTCAGTTTTGGTTTGTTTGTTTAGTCATTTTCAGTCAAACTCTTCATGACCCCATTTGGGATTTTCTTGGCAAAAATACTGGAGTGGTTTGCAATTTCCTTTTCTAGCTCATTTTATAGGAAATGAGGAAACTGAGGTAAACATGGTTAAGTGACAAACCCAGGGTTACCCAGGTAGTAAGTGTCTGAGCCAGATTTGAACTCCAGAAGATGACTCTTCCCGACTCCAGGCCCTGTACTCTTTGCACTATGGCGCCACCTAGCTGCCCAATATTAAGTGTGTTTTAATCTCTGCACCAAGTGAATGAGCTCTTTGGGATATGCTTAGAAGGGAAGGGAGGATGGGAACTAAGTAGTTGAGTGAATATGAGCTGAAAGAATTGTCATTTTTTTGAAGTTTTCCATTTGCTACATTTCAAACATGGAGTCTAGATTCAAAACCAAGGATGGATGAACTGCATCTTTCATACCTTCTTGTGACTCTGCTTTTTCATCCATGCTCTGTTGAGTGAGTGTGAATACAAAGCTTTTACCTCCACCTGGTGGCGTATATAGGAATAGCAGCTTAGGTATCTGATACCCCTGCTACTAGAAGAAACAATGTTCTTTCGACACAAATTGCCCCATGGGGAAAAGGTAAAAATATTTCACCAATATTATGCATTCCCACATACACCCACATATGCATATACATATATCCTATTATTTGAAAAATAGAAAATGTTTATCTTGGAAACACATATAAATATAAAATAAATACACATAAAGTAAAATTTTAAATCCGTTAATATGACATGCCATACATTTTTTCATATATCTACATAATGCCAATCATAAATATATTTCATAATAGATATGTCTCCAGGAAGTGCTTATCTTTGTAACTTTTTATGAAATTCTAACTCAAAGTTAAATCCTTGACCTCCCCAAGGGGCGGGGGCAGTTTGAAATACTTTGAGCAATGTTTCATGTGTTCTTAGAATATATATTCACCTTTTATAAATTTCCTGTTGGCTTTCAAAGACTCATAGTGTAGAATAAAGTATTTCTAACTTTTCTGGTCATGTAGTTAGATTACTTCCTTTATAGAAACAAACTTTGTTGAAATTTGAAATTAAATGCAAAATTAAAGCACTAGCATTTATTTGAAATTTTTATCTTATTAATTTCTCCTTTTATATTTGATTCTGGAAATTTAACTTTTGATTCAGTTTCTTTTCTTTTTGATCTTTGGAGGGCAATTGGGGTTAAGTGACTTGCCCAAGGTCACACGGCTAGTTTTTTGTGTTTTCCTCCTGACTTCACGGCCATGCTCTATTCGCTACACCACCTAGCCGCCCCTTTGATTCAGTTTGAAAAGTAGTTGAAAACAGTATGAGATCTAGCATAGAAATTCTAAGTGACAGTCCACTGTGTCCTATGTTTGTCAAAGTTGTTGAACTTAGCACTCAGTCACAACAATGTATGAATCAGAAAACACAATACAAAATAATAAAATCAGAAAATACAGTACAATACAAATATAACAGGTGCCCAATCCTGCCTTTGATGGAAAACCTCCAATGAGGGCTGTTCCAACCCCAGTCCATTCTACTTTTCGAAAGTTATAGTGGTTTTCCTCATATTAAAGCCTAGATTTACCTTGTTGCAGCTTCCACCTAGTCTTGATGTCCAGATCAAGTTGCAGCTTTAGGCCACTGACAAGATAACAGAAATCTGAGAGATTTTTGAAACTTGCCCTGAATTATTAATTTTTTAAAATTATGAAGTAAGGTTGATAAAATCTGTGCATTGCTCCCCTTGAAGAGTATCCCTAAAAGTGAGGGAGCTTTTGAATAATCAAGATAGTCCAGGAAGATGCCTCCTTTCCTTTGAATCTGATATAAAAATGCATATGTAGGAATCTGATTACAATCGTATTAATTACTAGGAAAACTGTTGTGAGGAATACTTTCTATAAATACAGGATTTCCCATTTCTTTTAATAGATAACTTGCATTGTAGAATCTTCAATCCTTTCTTGGTCCAGGTCACCACCCTGTGAAGGTATTGTGGTTTATCAGTGACCTGAATGAAATGGTGCAGGTAAACCTACTCTGTCACTGTTGTTATTACTAACTTCTGTCTACCTTCTAACCATGACATTATGAAGGGTTTTCCAATTTTGGTGGTAGAAGAGAAGGAATACTTACACATGCGGCCTTGAGGCCCTGGTTTCCCACCCTGTTCTACACCTAAGAAATTATAGATCCGTAAAGTAGGAAATTTAAAAAAAATCAAAGCTATTTATTTCCTTAATAATACAATTAAAAATTATTATCTATATTAATAATCACTGTTCTTGCCAACTCTGCCACTTCAGTTATGGCAATGTTTGAGAAACTGAGGTAGAATAAAGACTCTATTGTGCCTAATATATGAATTTTTATTTCGACTTTGTATTACACGAGAGAGTTCCATTCACCACATCTGTGAAGACCTAGATATATTCTATATGAGACTTTCCCTGAGTAAATTCTGGGTGGAAATTAATGGGCCAAAGAGTTATAAAGTTTTGGGGTAGTCTCTAAGATCAGACCAGGTTTGTGTAAACCTAAACTTGGAGGCCCTATTCTACAGCTTATGTTGCCATAATTGAGGCCTAACCTTTTCTTTAGCCTTTCTATAGTTATCTGAACCTTATTCTGTAGCCAGAAAAAGACACTTAAAGTCTGTGAGCTCCATAATCTATTCATCTCCCAACATCACCTTCACAGAGGTAGTGCCTTATGTCTAGAATTCTCTCCTACTCACTTATGCATTCTGGAACCTCCAGCTCCCTTTAAACCTCAGTTCAAATCTCATTTCCTTCAGGAAATCCTTTTCTGATCTGTCCCCCACCAATTCCCATTTATTAGTAATACTATCTCCACTCACTTTGTATTTATTTTGTATGAATCTTGTATCTTTTCTTATCTGCAAATATATTGTATCCTCACTCTTCCCTTTCCCCTAGCAGAATATAAGTTCCCTGAGGGAAGGGACTACTTTGTTTTGACTCTCTTATTTCTAGGGCCTAGCACAGTGTCTGCTTAGTAGGCACTTACTAAATGCTTGTTGATTGATTGATTGATTAGTTTTTCTCTTGATCTTCCTGGGTCATCTTGAAGGATCATTTGACAAGGAATATGTAGCCTTGATTATTGATGTGATTTTTTTTTTTTTTACCATATTAAACTAGTACAGTTATCCATTCCATATTGGAGGGGTTAGGAGGTACAGTGTCTCCACAATCTGGAAAATCCACATAAAATTTTTTTACTCTCCCTTCATATCAAAGTAGAAGTCTGAATTATTATGGTATTAAAAGATAAAATATATTGAGAGTATACAATGCTATACATATATTTTATGCATTTCTGAGTATCTAAACTTTTTATGTGTTGTCTGTTGGCCTTCACACATCATCTGCAGTGGCTACAAGACTCTTCAAAGAATCTCATTCAATTTCTTATGTCAACCTTTGATATATCAAAACCTCAATGGGGAAAGTCATGATGCGGAAGGGATAAAACTGTACTAGTCCTCCTTAAGCATTTCTGCCTCATGAATTTGTTATACACAAAGAGAAAACACTTCATCACGGAAATATGGTCATGAATGTGGAAAAAAATTCATTGAAATGCATTTCTTGTCCATCAGTCCCAGATAGCTATGTTTCAAGTTCAAAAAGATCGTCTTTAAATTCCAGTGACTCCCATTAACTTTGGAATGACATACAAATGACTCTTTGGGAATTTAACACTCTTAAAAACTAGTTCCCACCTACTTTTCAAGGCTTACTATATATCATCTCCCCTTTATACACTGTGCTGTCCAGCTAAATTTGGCCTCCTTGATTATAGCAGCAAGTACCCTAGTATGCCCAGAATGGCTGCTAGCACAGGTTCCTTGATCTTGCTTTTCAAAAGGAAAGCAAGTCAAAAATGGTTAACAATCTCACTTTAATCAATAAATATATATCATTTACCTAGTTTAAGGGAAAAAGTCAGCACCCTGAACTTCAGAGAATACAAACAGAAATTACAAGCAGACAAAAATATAGACAGAGAAAATAACACGATTCAGCAAACCAACAGGCAGGGCTTCTAGCTATCTGACCATCACATACATACAGTTAGTCACCAGAGAGAGAAGCACCAACATCTGGGGGGCTCAACAGCTGCCCAGAGTCTCATCTTGTCAAAACATACAACTCTTCCCAGAATGAACCCCAAAGCAAAACCTCGTCTCAGAGGTATATATAGCCTTCTCCAGGGTCAGAGAACATCACAACCCTCATGACCCACTTGACTACAAAGTAATAAAAGTTATGCCTTCCTGAAAAACAAGACTTCCTCAAAGCAAACCTTTTCTGGGCTCTGCTCCACCCTTCAGCAAACTCTTCTGACCTCAGGCTCCATGTGACCACATTGAGCCTATTAGGGGGCAGAGTATATTTTCAAATCAGGAAAGGTCCTCAAATTTTTCTTGCCTTATTAAGGGTCAGGGAAGATCTTCAAATTCCCATTAACTGATCCTTACACATGACGTTCCATATTCCTTCTCCATGCCTTTTTCACCAGTGTTCCTCCTCATTCCTTAAATACACTTCTTCATTCCCTGCCCCCCCAGCCCTCCTTTTAGAATTCTTAACTTCTTTAAAAGTTCAGCTCAAGTGTCACCTCCCAGATAAAGTCTTATCTGCCCAGTTGCTAGTGCCTTTTCCCAAAAATTACATTTTGTTTATTTCATATATGTATGTGTGTGTGTATGTGCATGTGTGTACTTGGCGGCAGTACTTTTAAATTTTTTATCTTTGAACAATGCCTGTCTTTGCTTTCTGATTGATTAGCTCATAAAAGGTTAGAATTAGAGAGACCACTTTTATTGCTGCTTAGATTTTTTAAAAGTCTAGATGACCAATCAGTTTGGCTTTTAGAGCTAGGAATCAAGGCTCAAATTTAGTTCTTAAAGTGTATGAAGAAAGATGAAATTGTTGTGTATTGCAACATCACTTTTTAGGAGAGTTAGGATCAGAATTTGTTTTTTTCCTACAGCTGTCTCCCATCCATATGCCCAAATACCAAGTTGTCAAATTGGAACCCTGCCTATTTGTAAATCCAGGATGCAAATTATAATTTATTATGCAAAAAAAAAAAAAAAAACCAAACCCAACCAAAAAAGGGCATGAAGTTAGGATTTTCAGAGAAAATATTTCCCCTTAATGTTCAATCTAATTCCATTTATTGTTAAAATATTCTTTGTGAGATTGCAGAATTCACCATAAGGTATGTCTTTCTTGGACTTTTTCCACAGAGATTTAATGGAGTAAAAAAGGGCTCAAATAAGACAGAACTCACTTAGGAACATCCTTTTAGGTAAATATGAGCCTTAAAGAGAAGAATTTAGTCACATTTTCATATATTTAATGAAGTGCTTTTCACATAGCATGCATTTAATGCAAAAAAAGCATTTGATCTATTTAGCCAAAATGCCACTTTAGTGGCTCTTCCCTGATAGGGTGTCTTTCATGTATTTGTAAGGAGTCATAAGATTCTTTGAAAATTTTAACTACATTAGACAGCAACAAAGAAGGAATTAAATGTAGACCAACATATCACATCTTATATTATGATAAACTCCAAATGGATATATAACCTGGATATAAAAGATCATTAGAGAAACTGGAAAAAAAATGACCTATCAGATATATGGATAGGAGAAAAATTCATAGCCAAACAAGTAACAGAGAGGATCACAGAAGATAAAGTGGATAATTTTGATTATATAAAATCAAATAATTTTTGCACAAACAAATTCAGTAAAACCAAGATTAAAAGGGATGCAATTAACTGAAAAAATAATCTATGTAGCAACTTTTTTTTCCTGAAAAAAGGTTTTATTTCCAAGATACATAAGGAATCTATTCAAATTTATAATATTGAGAGTCATTCACCAATTGATAAATGGTCTAAGGATATGAACAAGTTATTTTCAAGGGAATAAGCCACAGCTATCTATAACCATCTTAAAAAAATTTTTTTTCAAATCACTACTACTAAAACAAATGCAAATTGAAACAATTTTAAGATTCTACCACACACTTATCAGATTGGCAAAAATGATAAAAAAAAGGAAAATGCATGAAGGACTGTGGGAGAACAAACACAAAGATAACTGTTGATGGACCTATGAATGTGATACAATTATTCTGCAAAGAAATTTGGAATTATGCACAAAAATGTAATAAACAGTGCATTCCCTTTGTCCCATCTTCTCTACTGTAGGATCTATACTCCAAAGTGATTAAAAAATAGAATAAAAGTCCAATCTGTTATAAAAATATTTGTTGCAGATCTTTTTGTAGTAGCAAAAAACTGGAAACTATAAAGATGTCCATCCATAAAAGAATGGCTAAATATATATAAATGTAATTAATATATAAATATAGGCTAAATATGAGTGTGATGAAATACTATTGTGCTGTAAGAAATAAGTAAATATATGATTTCAAAAAGACTAGGAAAGACTTATCTGAACTGATACAGAGTGAAATTAGCAGAACCAGAAAAAAACACTTTATGCAATAACATCAATATTATAAAAATGAACAATTTTGAAGACTTTTGTAAATTGATGAGGAATGAAATGAACACAACCAGAATAATTTACACAATAACAACAACTTTGAAAGCTGTAAGAATTATGAGCAATGTAATGCTCATCCATGATTCAAAAGGATTGATGAGGAAGCATAATATCCATGTCCTGACAAAGAGGCGACAGATTTCATGTACAGAATGAAATGACAGATATGTTTGAATATAGTCAATGAAGGAAATTCTTTTGCTTAACTATGCATATTTGTCAAAAGAAATCAGTTTTCTTTTCCCATTTTTCTAAAGAGAGTTTGGGCAGGAGGGAATAAAAATAGATTCTGTTAATTAAAACAATTTTTAAAAAATTCAGAGGTTGAGATGGGGTGCTACAGGAGGAAAATATTGTATGATGCACTTTCAAATGTGGTCAGTATATTGTTAGGTTTTTTAAACTGTTTTATTTTGTCATGAGAGACCTCTCCAAGAGTGGAGGATTTGGACGGAACCTATAAATGTTTATAATGTAAAAACAAAGTACATCAACAAAACTTTTTCTTATTAAAAATAGTAACCACTGAGATAATGTTGTCTGACTCTCTGATTATTAATATCAAGTGAGGAATTAAATCTTTTACACACCCTGTCCTCCTAACCCCCTCCCCCATCCAATCTGTTGTGAAGACCTATCAATTTCACCTTCATAAATCTCTACAATATATTCCGTTCTCTCCTCTAAATCTGCCACCAATCTGGTACAGGCCCTCACCACCTCATGCCTGGATTATTGCTATAGCCTGCTGGTGGGGGTCTTCCTGCTTCAAATCTCTCCCCACTCCAATCCATCCTCCATCCAGCCACTAAAGTGATTTTCCTAAAACACAAATCTGATAAGGTCCCACTTACTATATTCCCTGCTGATATCCCCTGTCTCCACGATAAAATCCATTGTTTCCTTATTGCATCCAGGAAAGATACAAAATGATCTGTTCAGCATTCAAAGCCTTTCATAACCTAGCTCCCTCCTACTTTTATAGTTTTTCCATCCCTTACTCCTTGCCACATGGCCTCCAAGATATTCCAACAACAAGACACTTCATCTCTTGACTGAGCATTTTCTCTGGTTGTCCCCCATGCCCAACAGGCTCTCGCTTCATCTCTGCCTGCTGCCTTCCCTGGTTTCCTTTGAGTCTTAACTAAAATGAGAGTAGATTTTTCTGCAGTAAGCTTTTCCAACCCCTCTTAATTCTAGGACCTTCCCTCTCTTATTTATTTACTGTTTATCCTGTATCTAGTTTACTTTGTATATATTTGTTTGCATTTTATCTCTTATATTAGATTGTAAGTTCCTTGCAAGCAGAAACTGTCTTTTGCCTTTTTTTGAATGCTTAGCAGGATGCCTGGCATACGCTAAGTGCATAATTAATGTTTAGAGACTGATAAGGAGATGCGCTTGCCCTAGGTATCTATGAAAGCTGTCTAGAGCAATATCCCCATGGAAGAGGGAATTCCTATAGGTGGTGAAGTCTTCCAGGTGCTTCTGTTTGTAGATGATATTTTGTTGAAGCTGTGAAGGCTTCGAACAGTACAGATCCTCCTAAATTACTCAAAAGATTTTGACCTACTGCCAATACAGGAAAATGAAAAAAAAAAGTAGAGGAAGTAGCATGCTTACTGTACAGACTGGTATACATAGTAGGATGCATAATGTATACAGCTGGGCCATCAATAGATACAGCTATCTATATAGATACTGTTGGACCCCTTTATAACATTAGTGTTCTCTTTTTGATGGTGCTGCATGACTGTGAGTCGGAGAATACCAGTCTTTGACAAATAAAGTTGTGAGTGATTTAAAGGGCAAAGGGAAGTAAATGGTTAAGTTTGGCAAGACTACAGAGTGTTAACAAAAAACTGGACACAAGAAACTTAGGGATGGATAGAGATTCAGGTGGGCTGATCAGGAGGACTAATAGGGATTGTCTCCTTACTCCATTGTTATTCATTCAATTTTAAGAAATTTAGTAAGATATTTCCATCATGTTGAATGAGATTCCTCTAAGGCAGTGATTCTCAACCTTCCTAATGTCATGACCCTTTAATACTCATATGTGGGCTTATCTGCTTGTGGGCGGACCCGCCTGGAAATGGATAGAGGAGCAGTGTCTTGGTTCTGAAGACCATCGGAAATATGTGTTTTCCGATGGTCTTAGGCCACTTCTGTGACCCCTGTGAAAAGGTCATTCGACCCCCAAAGGGGTTGCAACCCACAGGTTGAGAACTGCTGCTCTAAGGAGAGTTTATGTAGGATGTGGACAAGAGTCACATAGGATGATGTGTTAGTAGGTTGTAACTTGTCCCATTGGAAAGAGTACCCACATTCATGAATTCCTATATCCACTAAAATATGGAGCTAAAGTAACAGTAAATGTTAGTGCATATAATTATACTGGTTGGACAATACTTGTCTTAAATCTTTAACACTTACTACCTTGTGGATACTTTGGGGGAATTTTTTCTCTTCCATTAGATATTGTTCCCTTACCTTCCAGAGTGTGAAGTTAGAGTTTGTGGGTATGGACCAGGTCTCCTTTGCCCATAGCTCCTATTGCACCAGAAGGTATACAATAGATATCACAACTTCCCTCGAAAAAGACCTGACATTTGTTTGTGGAAATGAATATTGGAAGGGTTGCTGTTGATGAGTCATTATAAAATGGTACAGTCTTCCACATCCTTACTGTTTTGTGTTGTTCTCCAATTATTTTCTAATATATTAATAGTGTGGGAATAAATTCATATTTTCATAATAAGTATGATGGCAGAACTAATAATACTTTCAGAACTCCATTTGTCTCAACTGGAAACCTTATGTCAGGCTACATTGGGGGCTAATCAGAGGATGCTAATCCAGATATCTCCTTTAGATCACAGTTTTGATGACTTTTACTCCACAGGAATGTGTTTCACCATCAGGAGTATATTACTTTCTTCTGTGTTGTACTTCTTGTATTCTACTATACTGGCTTCTTCCTCTTTCCAGAACTCTACCCACTAGCATTTCAAGATATCTCTGACCAGGGGTGGCCAGGTGGTGCAGTGAATAGAGTGCCAGCCCTGGAGTCAGGAGGACCTGAGTTCAAATGTGGCCTCATACTCTTAACACTTACTAGCCTTGTGACCTTAGGCAAGTCCCTTAACCCCAATTGCCCTGCCTTCCCTCTCCAAAAAGAAAAAAAAAAAGTATCTCTGACCAGGGAATCAGTAAGAAAAAAACAGGGAGAAAGTCACTACAATCTCTAGTGCTTTCCCTGGATATTAGGAGTAGAGGGATGAAAGAGGCTACATTTTTAAAAAAAATATATTTATTAATTTATTTTAGAGGCTACATATTTACCTGGAATAGAGTATTTGAGTCTGCAATTTGAGTCTAGGTCCCACTAGATTCTGGGATTCTTTAATTCCTCAGTTGCAGGGCAGAACATCATGGGTCATCATGATTATCCCACTATGTATCTAAGCCAAATCTAGTGTATTCTCTAGAAACAACCAGGCCAGAATCTTAAAATAGAAAAGCTTTTAATTAAAACATAGTAAATTAAATAATGAGGCAACCAAGTGATGCAGCACATAGAGTGCTGGACCTAGTCAGAAAGACTCATCTTTGTGAGTTCAAATCTGGCCTCAGACACTTACTAGCTATGTGACCCTGGGTAAGTCATTTAACCCTGTTTGTCTCAGTTGTCTCATCTATAAATTGAGCCAGAGAAGGAAATGGCAAAACACTAAATATCTCTGCCAAGAAAACTGCAAATGGGGTCATGGAGAGTTGAACACAACTGAAATATAAGGAAAGATTTCGTTATTGTTGGAATATTACTCAAGGCACTGGCTGTAGCTCAGGCACCTGGATGTATCTCACTTTTCCTTGACTCTTTCTCCTACAACTCCCTTGATGTGTCTCTGGAGCTTCTAATGTCATTGCCACTTAACTCTACGTCCTCAGCTGTCATGTTTCTCTGCCAAGCTGCAATGGCTATCTCCCATAGCTGCCATCTGCTGTATAAGCTTCTTTCTCATGGAAGATGGGGAGGAAGGGGATGTTATCCTTCTTTTATGAGATTGCTCTGGCCAACAGACTTCAAGGGCTAGTCAACACATTTTCAGGCCTTTGGTTGAAAGACCTACGCTAGACACTTAGAGAGCTTCCAATACCTTCTCTATTTGTTCTCCCTTTTCTGAGGAAAGGTCCATTCTATCAGCTGAGTCAGGGAAAATCAATTCCTTTCACCTCTTGCCTGCCCCAGAGTGTGGGATATATGTGTCCTTTCTTCCTCTTGCCCTATCCCTACTTCCCAACATGTTGCCTACAACTCCTCTTAAGTCTTTCCTAAGTTGGGAATAAGTCTCCATTTATTCTTTCAACTCTTATAGTGGAAACTGAAGAAAGCACTTAGTTATCCCAGAAGGAAAAGAGTTTCTTTTCTCACAGCTTATAGCCCTTTTTATCCATAATAACATTATACTTAAAATGAAAAGAATCATCTCAGATTTTTCCAATGTAGTTCTATCTTTAAAGAATTTTAACTTTTCCTTGACCTGATTGATTTGTGATTAGAGGCCTACTGGTAAGGGTAAAACATTGAATTTGATAAAGACTTCTAAAGTTTTTGCTTTAGATAAAAGAATTGTTCAACCAATTTGAAAATTGGTTATTTTGGGGTTAAAGCTCCTTTCTAAATGACTAGAATAAATGGGGAAATCTTGTGCTCACCATACATTGTTGTTGGTTCTAGAAATATAGAAAATGAGGCAAACTAGTTTGGGGTTACTGTTGAGCCAATTTTGTGGAAACAGAGGTAGATGTGAAGCAGATTATGACATGAACTAAGTCTGTGAGATGGAGGGCAGAGAGGAATCAAGACAACAGAAACCAGAGTTATTTGAATAGTATGTAGGGGAAGGAGGAGGAGAGGGAAGAAGTAATGGAAGAGGTAGAGAAATGTGTTCAACTAGGTTGGTCTCCAGGGATTAGTTCCAGACTTTACATCAAAATTAGAAACTAGGGAGTGGTGAGGCACTTTGTTGGGTCGGCCTTAGGAAGTTGGCTTCTGGTCATTACTGCAAAACTAAATCTTGGATGTCTTTCTTACCTGAGGGGGGATTATGCCATGCTTTGGGGGATACATATGTATTTATTGTTCTTTGAATCATTTTAATGTCATCATCTTTTTTTTTTTTAACTTACTTGTGTTGAAATATGGGAATTTTAAATGCCTTAAAGTATCTGACTATTTTGATGGTCCTGATTCATGGAGATTTGGGTTTCATGAGGATGGTAGACTTTTATCAGTCATGGTTGGAGCTAGTTCTGGATCACATAATGTTATTTCCTGTCACAGTGTGAGAATGACAGCTTTGGATCTAATGCTTTCTATATGAATGATTTGCAATTCATGACATTCAGCAGACTAAGGAAAAAAGTGTTTTAAAAAAAGTTTTTAAGGAAAATACTTCAGTGCAGTTATTGTCACCCTTTTGTCATGTCAAGTGTCATGTCATGTCCCGTCAGATAGATTTATTTTAAGTTTTATTATCACTGTTTCTGTCAAATATGACAATATGATACAGTGGAATGAGCATAAGATTGGAAATCAGGAATTCTGGTATGGGTCTGCAACTAATCCATTTTATCCCTATGGACCTCAGTTTCTTTTTCTGAAATAAATCAATAACGACAACAACAACAACGAGGAAAGGTTTCATTATTGTTGGAATGCTACTCAAGGTACTGGGTGAGGGAGCTGGACTTAGTGAACATCTAAGGTCTCTTTCAGCTATGAAATTCTGTTATTGTATAATGAATATTTATAAATGGGAGGATTATGTAACAAAATTTTAATTTTCTTTCCTTAACTGTTCTTTACCTATAAGTTTTCCCCTCCAAGGATATGAATTGCCTCTCTAGTTATCTTCTTTAGAACTGCTTATGCTGAATTAAATAAGGGATAAACTAGTTTTTCATATTTTATTTTTTAGTTCAGCTTTAAAAAGTTGTTTGCATCTTGTTTTTGAGTGCCTGTCTACAATAACAATTTAGGTAAATACATTTGAGACTAATTTAGTTTATTGTGATTAAATTCTGCCTCCATAGCAGGTTTGGTGTTTGGCAGTAGGGTCAAAAAAGAAATTCTATACCCATCTAATTGGCAAAGATTATAAAAGGGAGGCAGGATGTTGTAGTTGATAGGATGCTAGATTTGGAGTCATATGACCTGGGTTCAAGGTCCAGTGCTGATTGAATCTCAGCTCTCCCACTTGCTGCTTGTAATGCTTTGGGGAAGTCACTTAACCTATCTGAGGGAGTTTTCTCACTGGTAAATGAAGGGTCAGAGGTTCCCAAAGTGTGCAATACTGCCCTTTGAGGGGTGATGGAATGATCCAGGGAGGTGGGTAGTAGCCTCTAGTACAATTGGAGGGACAAGAATAAAAATAAGGAAGTGGTGGAAGCAAAATGAAAGAAGAGAGGAAAGTTTTGAAAAACTGTTCAGACATGTTTCATCAGTTGTATAACAGAGTTAGAGTCATAGCAATTACATTATTTTCAAAGTAAACACACAAAATGAAAGTTATAACCTATCAGTGGTCAAGTCCTCCAACAGGTCGTAACAAGCAAGTGTTGGCAAATGAGCCTGTTGTGCAATGCAGGGAAATCCAGCATACATCAGCAGGAATATATGCATGTAATGACTTGTTTACAATGCAATATTATATGGTTACATGATGCAATATTGCATCATCAAAATTTCAATGAAAGAAAAAAATCCATAAATTTACAATAAATTATTAAATTTAAGATGCATCATTTAAAATGGTTTTTTGAAATAAAAAAAAAACACTCCCAAAACCAAACAAACATTAAAGGCTTAAAGATTTCCAGGGGGATGCTGAGTAATTTTTTAACGGGGGTGGTAGGCCAAATAATTTAGGGAACCTTTGTTCTAGAAGGCCTATATAGGTCTTTTCCAGGTCTAAATTTATGATACTTTTTGAAGACAGATATTGGCAGATGTTGGAGGGAATGTGAGAAGTCAGGCACATAATTATACTAGATTGGTAGGGCTGTGTATTGCTCTAACCTTAATAATAATAATAGTAGTTAACAATAATAACAGCTAACATCTATATAGCATGTACTAGCTTACCATATGCCAATCACTGTGCTAAGTGCTTTACAGTTATCTCATTTGATCCTCACAACAACTCTAGGAGGTTGGTACTATCATTCTACCCGTTTTACACATTGGGAAACTGATTTATAGAAAAAAATTTAGAGACAAGGCAAGAAAAATTTCCAATATGTTCAAACCCCTTGACCCAGCAAATCCACTAATGGGGCACATATCTCTAAGGAAGTCAAAGCTATAACGAAAGGTCTCATCAATACCAGCATTTTCTTTTGGTAGCAAGAAACAAAGTGAGTCCCCATTAGTTGGAGAATAGATGAACTAATTTTGCTATATGCATGTAGTGGAATACTATTTGACTTTCAGAAATTACGAAGCTGAGTAAAGTCAGAAAGACATGGGAAGACATAGGAATTGATACTCAGAAAGTAAGCAGAACCAGGAGAACAGTATAAATAAATGAAAAGAATTCTAAAAGTCTCCCTTCCATGGAGAGGACAACCATGGGTTTAGAATGTTCTCTACAGTCATTTTGGTTCCTTTTTCTTTGTTACAGGAGAAGGATCAGGGGGAGGAGTTTTCATGGTAAAAAAAATGGGGTGAGAATCAATAAAAATTAAAAGATAGGATGAAGACTAAGCATACTTAAAGTTCAGTGTTAAAATTAAGTAAAACTTAAAGCAAAGTTAAAAAAAAAATGTGATCCTCTGTATCAGCAAGCACCCTAGCCTAACCAGGATGGCTGCTAGCACAGGTTCTTAGATCTGCTTTTCTAAAGGAAAGCAACTCAAAAGGGGTTAACTATCTCACTTTAAGCAATCAAACGTATATAATTTGCCTAGTTCAGGGGGAAAAGGCAGCACCCTGAACTTCAGAGAATGCAAACAGAATACAAACACAAGTTAACAAGCAGACAAAGAAACAGATCAGCAGACGGCTTCCAGCGTCTGACCATTACATCCATACCTAAGTCAGTTACCAGAGAGGGAAGCACCAACATCTGGGTTTTTCACAGCCAGGGGGGCTCAACGGCTGCCCAGAGTGTCGTCTGGCCAAATCCCACAACTCTTCTCAAAGTGAGCCCCTAACCAAAACCTCACATCACGGTATATGTAGCCTTCTCCTGGCTCGGAGAATGTCACAGCCCTCTTGACCCACTGCCCAATCACAAAGCTACAAGGTGTGGGCATTCCTGAAAAACAAGCCTGGCGCCACAGGCTCCACATGACCACATTCAGCCTATCAGGGGGCAGAGTATATTTTCAAATCAGGGAAGGTTCTCAGAGTCACGTAGCCACTTTATCAAAGGGCGTAGGGGCAGAGAAGATCTTCAGATTTCCATAACATCCTCTCAGGATCATACTTCCAATTTGTAACCCTTACTTCCCAGGACCCCTCTACTAGTACTTTTTACTGGTGACAGTCATCAGGTTTTGATGACCCTCTCACACTCCTTTTTCACCTATAAGTTCAGATTGTTTGGTTTTCTACAGCTTTCTATTCAGCAGGAAAACAAGAAGGTAAGAAATAAAGGGGGTACACTTCAGTTCACAATAGGGGGAGTGGTGAATAAATCGCCAGTGTCTGCCACCTGGGTTATAAATAGTCCTCTTTGCTTGTCAGACAGAAGGTGGCTTTTTGATCCAATCATAAATCCCTTGGCTTGAAATATTTCTCATCTTCTATTCTTGTCATCTCTCTCATTTCTGATCCCTCATAGCTGGAGCACCAAGTCTGGTTTGTTTTTTTTCAATGGTTGTTTCTTTCCGGCTCTGTGGGACACCACCCAGTATCTGTGCTTTGTTCTCTCTCCCTTAGATTACAGATTCATGGAAGAAGCATGTTTTTACTTTGCATTCCAAGCACTCCAAGTAGATGTTTATTAAACATTAACTGACCAAATGCTTCCTACTCAACACACACAGGGCAGTGACTTCTTTTGCTTTCTTATTAGAAGAGTAAAGTCAACCTTAGTTTGACGCATTATTTTGAGATGTATCAGATGTGAATTGTGGAGTAAAGAATGGACTTGAAGCAGCAGCACAGGAAGGAAGGAAACAAGAATTTATTAAGCACCTACTATGCACCAGACACTGTGCTAAATGCTTTACAAATATTATTTCATTTTATCTTCACAATTACTTTGCTAGATTATCTCAATTTTGCAGTTAAGTAAACTGAGGCAGAGACGTTAAATAACTTGTCTGAGATCTCAAAACGAGGGTCTGAAGCCAGATTTAGATTTAGAACTTCCTGACTCCACTCAGCACTCTATCCACTACTATGCCCAGGGTAGAACCTTGGTTTTGGTGCTAGTGAGGCTTGGCTTCTTCAACCACATTCTTGTGTCATACCCTTTCTTAGATTCCGAGAACTATGGATCCATATCTAGTATTTAGCTGATTAGCCTGCATCCCTAATCTAGTTTTATTAGTCATCTTTATCTTGAAAAGTTTATTACTAATATCATAAAACATTTTCAATGTGGTCCATATTGTTAGTATCAGTGGTATGTGAGTCTTTGCCTGCTAAGTAGAAGAGTGAATTGGGGCTACGTCCTTGGGGAGGAGGCTGTCCTGTATAGTGGAAAGAGAGCTGGGTCTACGGTCAGAAATTAGGCTTTTGGATTCTGGCTCTGCTACCCTCTACCTATGAGCTTGGGTAAGTTACTTCTCTGGTCTCAGTTTCCTCATTTATAAAAGGAGGGGTTGGATTCAATGGTTTGTAATGTCTTTTCTAGCTCTAAATCTATTGCTTTATTATAACCTAGGCCTACTCAGTGGTTTTGTTGTTGTTTTAATGCAGCTATATTCAGGATGTTCTAGATGACTCTTTAAGAGAAGGTGCTAAACCTGCATTGGTAGAGGGTGTTTCACTATAGCAATGAAATCATAGTCCGGTCCATCTCAATTCTTATCCGTATCTCTAAGTTCAAGATTATGACCAAGAAAGTTAAGATCCAGTGAACTTGGGGTAGAAGGGAGGGTGTCCTTTCCTTTACATTTCTAAAGAAGTCATCACACTCTGTTCTGATGACACTGCTCTTGGAAGATGTGCAACAGATTGTGACCCATTCTGCAGGATCAGCACTGCTCTGCAGGAATACTCTGCAGAATCAGCACAGCTCAGCCCAATAACAGCTTGCTGGAGCAAGATGTCAATTGCAGTGAGGAAGTTCTCTCCCTTTCTCCCTCCCATTTGTGTCTCCCTTACCCCTTCCTGCTTTCTCTGTCTCTCTGCCTCTGTCTGTCTGACTCTTCTTCCTGTACCCCCACTCCCGCCTATCTGTCTCTCTGCCTTTCTCTCTCTTTCCCTGAGTGTGTATGTTTATACGTGTGCTTGTATATAGAGATGTATTACCAGGGAAAAGTTATTAGTGAAAAAAGAATGAGGGCTGACCAAATTCTGCTACCAGTGAAAGTGCAGTAACAAATAAGGAACAAGGAAAGCATACTTCACAATTTGATGTCAAGTTGAAGGACTACCTTCTTGTTGTTGTTGTTGTTTTTCAGTCATGTCTGACTTTTCATGACCCCATTTGGTGTTTTCCTGGCAAAGAGTGGTTTGCTCTTTCCTCCTTTAGCTCATTTTACAGATGAGGAAACTGAGACAAATAGGGTTAAGTGACTTGCCCAGGGTCACACAGCTAATAAGTGTCTGATGTTAGATCTAAGCTCAGGATGATGAATCCTCCTGACTCCAGACCCAGCACTCTATCCACTTTGCCACCTAGTTGCCCAGGAGTACTTTGGGGTCTATATTATTGCATGTTAGCCCTTGGACCTGTGTACTCAAGGGAGGCTGTGATTTATGAGAGATTACCTCAGGATGAGGACTAGTGCGAGTCACCATGCCATTGAACAGCACACATACTAATTTCAAAAGAGGGTAGAGGAGAGAGCTATGAGCAGACACTACTCTCTACTCTACCTCATTTGCGCTCTGTATCACCCAATCGGGAGATGATTAATTGAGTCAGGGAAATGGTTGAGTGAAGCTCTGTTCTGCTTAGGTTTATAGATGATTTGTGACAACCAGGAGATCTGGGTTGGTGGGAGATCAAGAGTATGTTTGCTTGTGTTGCTGCTCATGAAATGTCAGATCAAATAATGAATTGTGTGTGTGTGAAGAGGGGGGAGGGATTAAAAAAATGTAGGAGAGAATCCCCCAAATAGTAATAACTTCTTTTTAGAACTTCCCCTTGACCTTTTAAGTGAGAGAGTTGTCAAGCTGCTCAGCCCACTTCCTAATTTTGTGCCATTTAGAATAAAATCATGAAATTTTTGGCAAATGCCTATTTAGTTCAAGGGACTGTACTCTTGAATCTGTGGAGGAGACAAAGAACTTTAGTCTGCTATGGGACAGCAAAGAGATAAAATAAATCTAGCGTAATGTGCAATAGCACCAAAATCCATTCCGAAGTTGTGAATATCATTCTGTCGTTTTCCCATGGCAGCTAAGAGGCTCACTGGACAGAGTGCTAGGCCTGAAGTCACAAAGACCTGAGTTCAAATGTGGCCTCAGACATTTATTAGCTGTGTGACCTTGGGCAAGTAGCTTAACCCTCTTTGCCTCAGTTTCCTCATCTGTAAAATTAACTAGAGAAGGAAATGGTAAACTCTCCTAGTATCTTTGCCAAGAAAATCCCAAATGGGGTCACAAAGAGTTGGAAACTACTGAAACAACTGAACAACAACATTTTCCCATGTTAGTCAGCAAAGCATTTATTAAATGTTTACTGTGTGCCAGGAGTGTACTAAGCACAGAAGATCAAAAAAAAAAAAAGACAAAAAAATCCTGTCTTCAAGGAGCTTGTATTTCAATGGGGGAGACAGCATCTAAATAAGTATATACAATATTTGTACAGAGGAAATAGAAGGTAATTTCAAAGGGAAGGTATTGAGGGTGAGGTGGAAGAGTGTGAGATGGTAAAGACCTAAAAAAAGTAGAATTTGATCTGAGTCTTGAAGGGATGAAGGAAGGCAGGAAACAGTGGTGTTAAAGGGAGAGCATTCCAGGCATGAGGGACAGCCTGAGTCAACAGATGAAGTGTTGTATAGAAGGAACAAGAAGGGTAATGTCTAGATTCTAGAGTGTCTGGAGATGAATAAAATGTGACAAGACTGGAAAGGCAGGAAGGGGTCAGATTGTAAGGGGCTTTAAATATCAAACTGAGTGTTTTATATTTGATCATAGAACTGATAGGATATTTATTAAGTGTCTGTTGGGGAAGGCGACATGGTCAGATCTACATTTTAGGAAAATCAGTTTGGAAGCTGAATGGAAGATGGATTAGACAAGACAAGGAAAACAACCCCCCAAACTATTACAATAGGTTGGAGCGTACACCAGGGTGGAGGGTGTGTGAGTGAAGAAACACACACACACACACACACACACACACACGATGCTTCAAAAGTAAAAAACAGGACTTGATAACAGATTGGATTTGTGGGGTGAGTTTAAGTGGGAAGCTGAAGATGTCACAGAGGTTTGAGTTTCATTGATTAGGAGTATGGTGGAGACCTTAACATTAATAGGAAGGTTGGGAATGGGAGGGGGAGGGTTGGAAAAAAAGATAGAATTCTGTTTTGGACATAATGAGTTTAGAGTCTAAACTTTGGAATATCTGGGAGACAGTTGGTGATGGGAAACTGGCACTCAAGAGAGAGATTATGGATGGATAAATAGATCTAAGAATAATTTGCATAGAAATGATCATTGAACCCATGGGAGCTGATAAGTTACCCAAGTGAGGTTTGGAAGGAGAAGATAAAGGGGCCAGGAAAAGCCTTGAGGGACTCTCCTGGCTAGTAGATAAAATCTGGTTAAATATCTAGTAAAATATACTGAGGTGTGGTTAGACAAATAGGAGGAGAACAAGAGGAAAAGGACTGTGTTAAGACAATCTAGAGAGGAGAGAGTATCTAGGTGAAACAGTGATCAACAATGTCAAAGACTGCAGGCTGGTCAAGAAAGATTTAGTAAAAACAAGTAGACATGGCAGTTAAGTGGTCATTGATCATTTTGGAGAGAGCAGTTTCATTTGAGTGATGAGATCCAAATCCATATTGTCAGGGGTTGGAAAGTGAGTAAGTGGAGAGGTATTAGAGTCACTTAGAGTAGAGGACTTTTCAAGGAGTTTAGCACAGTAGGACATGAGAGATAATAGGGTGATGGGTAGCACAGAAGGGGAAGTAGGGTCAAGTGAAGGTAAGGGAGACATACATGAGAAGCTCATCAGTATAGTGGAAAGAATGCCAGATTTGGCATCAGGAGACCTGATGTTGAATCTTGCCTCAGATGCTGCCTTAGCTAGGTAACCATGGGTAAACTATTTCATCTCTCAGAGCCTCAGTTTCCTCATCTGTATAATGGGTGATATTTGTACTACCTCTCTCACAGGAGTATTGTGAAGAAAGTGTTTTGTAAGCCTTAAAATGCTTTATAAATGGGAATAATTCTATTTGTAACAGTCTCCACTAAATGGACACCTCCTACAGTACCATTTTACCTAGCATCATTGCTTAGCATTTTATAGAATCAATGACATTAGGAAGAGTATGCCTTAAAATGTGAATATGCTTCCTTAATTCAGTAACTCTTTGGCAGAGGGAAAGAAGGAAGACTTTAAGGATGAGATGGTATCTGATCAGGCACTTAAAGGGTGGGATGAAATTAGACAGGTGGAGCTGTAGGTGTCTGTGAAAGAAAGAAAAAACTTTTCAAGTGGTAGGAGTAATATGAGCAAAATCATGAAGGTGGGCTGCTACTGGGCCTGCTTAGCATTTATATATCATTATCTGAATGCTTCTGTGATCTTTTGATGTAGGTGTTCTCTCCCACGCATTACTTCCCATCCATGTCCCCCTCTCTCTTCTTTCAGCTTGATCCTTTTTTGGAACGTAGGTACATAAAATGGAGAGTAGTGGGAAGGTGAGGCTAAAAGGGTAGGTTGGGGACATATCATGGAAGAGTTTAAAAGATAATGGGGAAATATTGAAGTTTTTTGAGTAGACAGTTGGCATATCACATTACCCTGGAAGTGGTTTATATTAGAGATGGAGAAGAAGGAGGACATAAAAGTAAATAAAGCAAGAAAAGGAACTTTAAGATGGTTTGTAAACAGGTAAGCATAAGAGGAAAGATATGGTCACATGGGGTGGGGGTAGGTGGGTGGAGGGGAATAGAAAGGCACACTCCTGGATTTATGACAAGTGATACATTTATATTGCAGTAGTAAAGATTAGAATAGGGTTAAAAACTTGAATTAAAAAAAATTTTTTAGACTTAGTCATAAACAGACAAACATTTCAACATATAATAAAGAACAAAAAGAGGATTGTATATGAAATTTTGAAATTCTGCAACACATACAGTTCATTCAAAGTATATTCAGTTTAAAAAAGTAGTAACAAAATTACCCCATTTGTGTCCCCTTTTGAACTTCTTTTGCTTTTTTTTGTTTCCTTCCTTTCATCTATATCATTTTCCATAAATTAGATGAGACAAGAAAATCATCTTCCTTTTCCATTTCCCTCAGAAATCCTTATTTGTGACAGATTTATATAGTCAAACAAACAAAAAAAAAATCAACGTGTTGATCATGTGTGAAAATGTATACCTCATTCTATACCTAGAGTCTAATCTATCACTGTTTTGCCAAAAACACAAAGAATGGTTTTCAGAGGTCACAATCATACACTTGCTTTTTTTCAGAATTCTGAAGTTTTGCAAGGTTGTTTTCTTTTATGTTATTGTGGTTATCATTTACATTGTTCTCCTTGTTCTATTTCACTCTGCATCAGTTCATTAGAGTCTTCCCAAGTTTCCTCGAATTCTTTCTAGTCAGTCACCATTTCTTGGGGAAAACAATGCTATTATTAAATTCATATCCTACAATGTCATTTCCCAGGTGACAGGAAACCTAGTATATCTCCAGTGCTTTGCAACCACATGAAAAAGTGTTGCTATAAATATTTTATTAACAGATGGCGCCATTATCTTTGTCTTTGAATCTTTGGGCTATATATCTGGTAATGGTATTGATGGGCCTGAGGGTATTCACAGTTCAGTGATTTGTTCAAACACTTTTCACAACAATTCTGTCTATCTGTAGCCCATACTTCCTTATTTTCTCACTAGCCCTTACTTATTTTTCTTCTTATCTTCCTCTGTAGGGAAATAAAAACAGGGATTAGTGACTGAGACTGGTTTGAAAAGAACCTTGAATTTCAGGGAAGTTTCTAAACTACTTCTTTCACTGCTACCTCAGTCAGGATTATCTCTCTCTATTGGTTCCTCCTTGTTCTCCTTTGGGAACCAGGGAGTCTGTAATAGAATAAATAAACACATTTCTAGTACCCAAAGCAGAGGTTTGTCCTTTTTTTCCTTTCTCACTATTGCATTGGAGAGAGTGCTAAGAAATAAGGCAATACATTGCTGATTTTCTCTAACAGTGGCCCTAGTTGTAACAAAGTTTTTATAAATTAATTAGATCCGAGATTTAGCCCATTCCATTACTTCCATGAATCACTGCCATTTTGGCTCTGTGTCCAAGGAGAAGGGTTGGTTGATTGATTGGTTTTGACCACCAGTATATTGGATGGAGTATATTGGTTGGAATTTTGGTCAGTCAGTTAATAGCCTCAATTACCCTAGGGATAGAGTTCACTTCTTCACATTATGCTGGTGAAACTTCAGCCTAATGAGTTCTCTTAATAAAAGTATTTTCAGTGTGTATTTTAATACCACATGCCAAGATAAGGTGTTAACAATGAAATTTTGGAAGTCTAGTTACCCACTAGGGGGTGGTCAGGCCCATTTTAACAAAATTTCTGCTTAGTAGATCTACTTAGGGGGTCTTACAGGGCTTTTATGCTTAGGATAGACTATCAAAATGACTTGCTTTAAAATAAGATAACCACAATCGGGTCAGCAGAGAAAATATGACAGTGCAGGAAATCATTAGATGCTGTGAAGGGATGAGTTTGAATTGTTTACTGTGAATTGATATAAACAGAACAACTATGTGGTTAATGTGCTTCACGTTGAGCATAAATACTTGGGGCAACAAGAGGACCCAATAATGGAAGGATTTTATCACTCAGTGATGTTCAAATATCGTGTCTTCAGACATGAAACATGAATTTTAACATTTCGTCATTTTTCTACCTACTTCAGCAAATATTTACTAAGTCCTTACGTGCAGGGCACTTGTACTAATTGTTTGGGGTACAAATAACAACCTGATTGACTGACAAAAACTAACAAGAAGATAGGTAGTCTTGGCCCTCAATGAGCTCACATTCCACTAGGAGAGATATGACGTGCCCAAATAGGTAGAGTATGAAATAAAAAATGATATGGGGAGGGAGGACGAAAGGGGACTGGGGTGGCAACAGTGTTCTCTAAGAAAATTTGAGGATTGACAGGACACTTCCAGATGATGTGAACAGGGAAGACTTCATAGGGGAGCTAATACTAGAAATGGGTTTAAAGAAAGTGAAAAGTTTAAATAAGTGGGTATGAGCACATGTAATGTTAATTAAGAGTTGAAGATCTTCCTTGCCCATTAGTAGGCCTTACAAGGAGCCCAACAAGAGAAGCTTGACCAGGGGAGGCTTGTTTTTTAGGAAGGCCCACATCTTGTGTTACTTTGTAATTAGGTAGTGGATACACACACACACACACACACACACACACACACACACACACACACACTCTCTCTCTCTCTCTCTCTCTCTCTCTCTCTCTCTCTCTCTCTCTCTCTCTCACTCTCTCTCGCAGGTTAGCATTTTGCTTTGGGGCTTTCTCATGGGAAGAGTGTTCCAGTGATGTAGCCAGATGAGACTCTAGGTAGCCATTAAGGAGCCCCCCTGGCTTTGAAAACCCAGATGTTAGTGTTTCTCTCTCTGGTAACTAAACGTGTGTGTGTGTGTGTGTGTGTGTGTGTGTGTGTGTGTATAACAAAATGGTCAGACAGTTGTATCTGTCTGTTGATCTGTGATGTATGTCTTACTTGGTCAGATATTAGAAGCCCTGTCTTTTGGTCTTTATGCTGTTATTTCTGCTTGTAATTTCTGTTTGTATTTTCTCTGAAGTTCAGGGTGCTGCCTTTTCCCCCTGAACTAAGTGAATGATATACATGTATTTATATATATTTATATAAATAGATATGTATATGTGCATGTATATATACACACATGTATATACACATATATATACATAGACACATTTACATACCTATATATATATACATATGTCTACATATATATTATATTATCATACACACACATATGTAATTAAAGTAAGATTGTTGAGTTGCTTTCCTTTAGAAAAGCAGATCAAAAAACCTGTGCTAGCAGCCCTCCTGGGGGTCCTAGGGTGCTTGCTGTTATAGCACATTTCAAGCATAGGCAATAGCCTAATATGAACGTATGGAGGCATCAGAAGGAAGGATGAGATCATGGGGCAGCTCCCTTTGAATTTGGAGGGCATGATAAGGGAGTCATGTTAAAATAAAGCCAGAAAGACAGTGTTCTGACCATTCTTCTGTTAGTTGTATGGTAATTTAGGTTTGATATTGGAACAAAATGAGACAGTCATAGTTCATTCTACATTTAACTAAAGGAGATTTATTTGGTTGTAGCAGGAGAAGGATATTCAACAAGGATAAGCATCAGGGATGCCTTGAGCTGATTCAGCTGAATAAAGCTCCCTTGCCTGAGTTACATATTGTGATCCACTAGCCAAGCATCAATGTGTCCCTTGAGCTTCTCAGGTCTTTTTTATACTCAGTTAATGAAGAAAGTAATCTCAGCAGTCTGAGCCCTTAGTCCTCTGAACCAATCAGGTCTTGAAGAAGTCTCAACCAACACCTTTTAAGGGAAAATCAACTAATCAACTTACTATTGATGCTACAAATAGACCAGGGTCAGATTGTGGTTGGTTGCTAAAGCCAAGTGTGGGGTTTGCATTTTATCTTATAAAGAGGGACTTACTGAAGTATTTTGTTTTGTTTTAAATTTATGAGCAGGGTACTGATGCTAGTCAGACTAGTGCATTAGGAAGGATATTTTAGAAGTTGTATAAAACATGTAAGGAAAGAGGCTTGAGTCAGGGAGATTAATTACAAGAACGTAATTCTTTGGGCAAGATATGAAAATGATTTAAACTAGGGTAGTGTGAAGTATGAGTGGATAGTAGGGTATGAGAAAGATTATGAAAGTAAAATCAATAGGATTTAAATGATTATATACCAAGGGTGAGGGAGAGAGAAGAATCACTGGTTGACACCAAGGTTTTAAGCTTGTGTAATAGGAAGAAAATTGTAATGCCATGAAAAGAAATAGAGAAATTGAAAGGTGGAATAGGTTTTGCTGATTAGATGGATTTGGTTTCAGATATTGAGCTCAAGGTGATGATAAAACATATAGGGTGAAGCTTCCCAACAGTCTGCCAGATGTATATGGCACCATAGAACTTAGGGCAGAATTTTGGGATGGAAAACTAGATTTGAGGTACATCTACATAGAGGCAATAATTGAGCCCATGGGAACAGAAGAAGTCACTGACAGTGTAAAGAGAGAAGACAGCTGAGGTAAGAATTTTGGAAACATCTACACTGGGAGAGGAGATGATGATTAGCAGTAGAGACTAAGAAGAGAAGGCAGACAGAAGCTAAATGGGGAGAGAAAATCTGGGGCAAAGAGCAGTTAACTAATCAGTCAGTAAACATTTATTAAGTACTTACCATATGCCAGGTGCTGTGCCAAGTGTTGGGGATACAAAAAGAGGCAAAAGACAAGGAACTCACAATTTAATGAGGGAAACAACAAGCAAATAAATATATACAAACAAGCTATGTACAAGGCAAAAAAAGGGAAATAATTAAATGAGGGAAGGCACTAAAAACCAAGAGGGGTTGGTAAAGCTTTCCCATAGAAGACGGAATTTTAATTAAGACTTAGAGGGAACCAGAGAAGCCAGTAGGGGAAGGTGAAGAGGGAGAAATTTCCAGGTATGGGAGAGAAAATATCCAGTGCCAAGTTGCAAGGTGTTCTGTATGCAAAACAGCAAAGAGGCCAGTATTACTGAATGGTAGAGTCTGTGATGGGGAGTAAAGTATAAGATTAGAAAGGTGGGTGGTGGAGGTGGCTCTGAAGGGCTTTGAACACCAAATGGAGGATTTCATATTTGATCCTGCAGGTGCTAGATTGCTGCTGGAGTTTATTGACTTAGGAGGGTGACATGGTTAAACCTGCATTGTAGAAAAATCCCTTTGGTGGTTGAGTAAAGGATAGATTGAATTGGGAAGAAACGTGAGCAGGCAAACAAACCTACCAGTAGGCTATTGCAATAGACCAGGTGTGAAGTGATGAGGTCTTCCACCAGGATGTTTGCATTATCAGAGGAGTGAGGGGGAGTATATTCAAAGGATGTTATAAAAGTGAAATTCACAGGCCTTGGCAATAGATTGGATGAGGAGAGGGGAAGGGAGGTTAGGGATAGTAAGGATTGAGGATGACACCCAGAATGCAAGCCTGAGGAATTAAGAAAATAGTGTTGCCCTGGACAGTAATAGAGTTAATGGTGTTTATTGGTACAGGAAAGTCAAAAGGGATGAGAATTGAGAAAGATCCTGGATATAGCAGTTCAGAGGTAATTGGTGACCTTGGAGAGAGATATTTAGAGACCATTAAGTTTGGAAACTAGATTGCGAGAGGCTGAGGAGTCATTAAATTGTGAGGAAGTTGATGCAGTGCATATAGAGAGCTCTTTCTGGAAACTTAGCAACAAAGGCAATGAGAGATAGCAAATGAGAATCTAAGGAGTTTAAAAGACAATATATGGACTCCACAATAACGAACGATACACATTTTTCTTGTGAATATACATATATGTTGATTTTGGCACAGGTGGGTCAGACTTAAAATATGTGATTAATTTAACATAAAGAAAAGAGAGCTTGTGTGTTGTAGTATTGAGAAAGGTTATGATAGACTTCCTGAAACATTATTCTATAAGTAGCCATCTATGAATAGGAAATACCCAGTGTACAAATCCATTCAAATATAAACATATAGGTAGACAAATAAGTATATATAACATAAATTGTATGTAAATGTATTTGTGAATTCTTACTGGGAGGCATTTTAATTTATATGTCATAAAGTAAAACTAATCACTGATTTTTCTTCTAGACAGGGAATTAAATTATGAGATGTAATAAACATGAAAAGCATTATTGGAGAAGTCCTTGAAATGTCAATCTACTTTTAAAATTCAATTATTTTAAATTACTTGTTTACTCATAGGGTGCTTTTAATATGTATAAAATTTTTCCATTTTTTTTCTAACACAGTCTTTGTTTGATTAAATGACAACACTTTTTAGAATTTCTAATAGAAGGCACTTATTTGCACAGTTTTTTTTTTCTTTTAATAAAAAGATCACGGACTGTAAATCAGAAGACCTAAGGTAGATTTTGCTACTAACTCACTCTGAACTTGGGCACATCGTTTTCTCACTCTAGGTTTCAGTTTTTTCTTATCTATAAAATGAGGTTAGTTAGATGAATGGGGAGGAGAGGAAGAGAGAGAGAGAACACAAGAACATTTATTAAGCACTTATAAGGCAGGCATAAATAGCTGGGGAAATTTTCTAAGGCTTTTTAAATGCTGAGGGTACACAAACAAAAATATAGTCTCTATCTTCTAATGGGGAAGACAATACATAAAACAGAGCTAGAAGGAATAGAGAAAGGGAAGGAGTACCTGTGGTATTGGGGAGATGAAAGGAGAGGTAAGGTTGCTGGGGAGGAGGTGGAAAAGTCCAGAGAATGAGTGAGCGGATCCAGGAATGAAGTAAGCATGACCTGAACATCTCAGGAAATGGATCATTCTAGATCAGGAACTCATCATTCAGAAAAGAGGACTGGATGAAAAAAAAAGGCATCTATGGGATGAGAAGGCTACTGGGGATAAGATGGGAGAGATTAAAATCAAAGTGTATCTTATTATTGAGCATTTCTTTTAGCTCCAAAAAAAAAAAAAAAAAAAAAAGGAAAGAATTCTTGTTGATAATCTTGCTTTTGCTTTTATTTGAGCTTATGGCACAGACTTTTTTCCAAATGCTGCTTACTTTATTGCTTTTTTAAAAATTGCATTTTATGTTTATTTTTAGTTTACATCATTCATTTCCACAAGATTTTGAGTTACAAATTTTCTCCCCATCTTTCCCCTACCCATCACCCCAAAACAGTGATCCCACTGTATACCCCCTCCCCCAATCTGCTCTCCCCTATATCCTCCCCCATCCCTCCTCCTACTTTCTGGTAGGGCAAGATAGATCTCCATACCCCAGTGTCTGTAGATCTGGCATATAA
>CM053588.1:225254260-225297557 GCA_028646515.1 Pseudochirops corinnae
ATATTGTGATATAATGTTTTGAATGTTTGTCTTGATTTGTAATGGAATAAACAGAGTGTTCACTATATTTTGTAATCTGAACTCTAAAAGCTGTTCACAGTAGCATTCCTTTGGGAATCTGCTGGTGCATGGCATTACAAATGTTTATAGAAACTCTCTTTGGAAACTCTCTTTGTGGTGGCAAAGAACTGGAAACTGCAGAGATACCCAGCAATTGGGGAATGGCTAAACAAGCTGTGGTATATGATTGTGATGGAATACCACTGTGCTATAAGAAATGATGAGCTCAATTGTTTTAGAAAAACATGGAGAGACTTGCATGAAATGAAGAGTGAAATGAGCAGAACCAAGGGAATACCATATGCAGTAAAAGCGATAGTTCTAAAAGAATTTTGAGCAAATCAGTTATTTTGTCTATTATAAATACCCAGATTAAGTATAAAGGACATGAAGAAAGATGCTATCTCGGTGAATAGAGCACCAGCCCTGGAGTCATGAGGACCTGAGTTCAAATGTGACCTAAGACACTTAACACTTAACTAGCCACGTGACCTTCAGCAAGTCATATAACCCCAATTGCCATGCCTTCCCCCATCCAAAAAGCAAAAAAAAAAAAAAAAAAGATGCTATCTGCATCCAGAGAAAGAAGTGATAAATATTAAATATGTATAGAATAATTTATACACACACATCCTATTTGTGTCACCTCTAGGCCTAGCCATCTCTAAGTCAGAGAGAGGGAAGAAGAAAAAAAAAAAAAGAAATTCTGCTGTGTTGGCAGCACCAGCAGCCGCTGCCTTAAGACTTCAAAATAAGAAGGAGCCAAGAATTGAAAAGATAGCTTGAACAGCAGACATATGTCTCTTTAAGTTCTCTCCTCCTTCCAATCTAGTTAGCACACAAGTTTATCTTAAAACCTGATAATCTTTCAGTTATTAATAGCGTCCATTAATTTTAGTTTACTTTCGCTAGTTCTCTAGGTGAACAATCACATCATCTGATAAAAGGCGTCATTTTGTTTACTCTGTGCTTATGCTTATTACCTTTTTCCTTGTCTTAGTGCTGTAGCTAATATTTCTAGTATTATAATAATACTGGTAATAATGGCCATCCTTGCTGTATAACTATGATATTAATGAAAAGGTCTATAGTTTATCCTCATTATATGGAAAGCTGGCTCTTAGGGACATTATTTAGTGATATAATAAAGGAAAACAATTCTTATGCTTTTTCATGTTTTTAGCATACACATTGTATTTTGTCAAAAGTTTTTCTGTATCTATACAATTATGTCATTTTTACTGTTTTTATTGTTAATGTACTCTTTTATTTTTGTAATTTTCCTGATAGTAATCCAAACTTGCATTCTTAGTATAAATTCTGTCTGGTCACCGCATATAATCTTTTTGATATGTTGCTGTATTCTCTTTCCCAAAATCTTTCTTTAAAATGCTCTATTTTGGCAAATAATTTTCTTACTCCTACTTCTCTTTCTTTGGTTTATGTATCAAGAAAATATTTCTATTATAGAAAGAATTTGATTAGAACTGTTCTTTTCCTATTTTTTGCAAAAAAAAAGTTCATGTAATGTTAGAATTAAAAGTTCTTGAAACATTTGGTAAAATTCAGTTGTAGAGGGGCAGGTAGGTGGTACAGTGAATAAAGCACCGGCCCAGAATCCGGAGGATCTGAGTTCATATTTGGCCTCAGACACTTAACATTTACTAGCCATGTGACCTTGGGAAAGTCACTTAACCCCAAATGCCCTGCCCTCCCCCTCCAAAAAAGAAAAAAAAATTTAAATTGTAAATCCATCTGGAATGGGAGTTATTTTTCTTTAGTTCATTCATGGCTAGTTTGATGTCTTTTTCTGAAATTGTGTTACAGTAACATTATATTTCTTCTTTTGTTAGAGAGGTGTTTTTGTGCTTATTCATCTACTTCATTTAAATTGTAAGTGTATTAGCACATAATTGAGTAAGAGTTTCTAATAATGTTTTCTTTTCAATTTTGATTTCACTTTTTTCCATTTTCAATACTGGCAATTTGAATTTCTTCTCTCTATTTTTAAAATGAAACGAGCAATTTTTTTCTTGCTCAAAAAAAAAAACTTCCTTTGTTTATTCATTTAAAGTTTTTGTCTTGTTTTTGCCTTTAACTTTGATGATTTCTGGTTTGATTTTCAGAATTACCCTTCTGATATTTACTTGGATTTTGGGATTTCTTTTGGAAGGTGATGGGTACTCAATTTTCACATTACCATCTGCTCTAAGAAATCTCAGCAAAAAAATTTTCATTCATGATTTCTTAAAATGTTTGTTTGGTTTTTATGTTTTCAGATAGTCTGATTCTTAGATTATCCCTCTTTGACCTATTATCTAGGACAGTTGTTTTTGGCAGGAGACATCCTACATTTTAAAATATTTGTACAGTCTTTTTATTTTGTGTACCTAATGAGGTCATTGGTCCAATCCAATTTTCAATAATTCTTTTAAGCCTTTATACCTCTTGTTCTAAGCTTTTTATTCTTTTCATTCTCTCCTTCAGAAATCCCATTTCCTTTCCCATTCTTTCCACTAGAGCTCTCTGAGATACCTTGTATATCTAAATCTATGACCCTCTGAACACATGATTAAACAATCTCTAAAGCTATAAAGTGAGGGCAACTAGATGGTGCAGTGAATAGAGTGCCAGGCCTAGAGTCAGGAAGACTCATCTTCCTGAGTTCAAATCTGGCCTCAGACAGTTACTAGTTGGGTGACCCTGGGCAGTTACTTAACCCTGTTTGCCTCAGTTTCATCATCTGTAAAATGATCTGGAGAAGTAAATGGCAAACCACTTCAATATCTTTGCCAAGAAAACCCCGAATGGGGTCACGAAGAATCAGACATGACTGGAAAGACTGAACAACAGCAACAAAGCTTATACCTCATGGTTTTAAGGGAAGAGAACAGACAAGACCTTATCATGAAAAAGTCCTCATTGTAATTCTCCAAAGCATATAACTATTAACTGCCACGATTACAAAGATAAAGACCTGCAAAGCATCCAGGGAAGAAAAAGAGAAATTATATGTAAAATATATCAATTACTGTTTCAGTTGTTCCAAAAAGGCATGGAGAAATTAACAAAACTAAACAAAAATACACAAAATTTTAAGGCTATGAGTTTATACCTCTTAGTCACATATCTTAAAAACATCTCTATGTTATTTTTTTTAAATGCCCTTTGAAGATCAACAAGACCTCTAAGAATTTATCAATAAAAAGCCACAATTACAGGTACTACTAATAATCAGTTAAAAAACAATCCCAAACTAACAGATAAATGATCTTTATAAAATAAAATTTTACTGTTACATTTTGTTTTTATATCACTTACATTTCCATTAAAACCTCACCCCACAGTCATCCTGTATAATAATGAATTAAACAAAAAAAAAGTGAAAAAAAAACAAGTTCAGCAAATCTAAGTGGTATATTAAAAAAAAAAGTTTGAAATTATGTTCATTATTACATCCCCCCAGTCTCATACATCTGCAAAGAAATGAGGAAGGGACCTGCTCATATCTGTTATTTGGGGCCAACTTGATCACCATAATTTCACAATATTCAGGTTTCATTGTTTTGTGTTTGTTCTTTCCATTTTCATTGTTGTAGTCATTGTAAGTAGTTGTTTTGGTTCTACTAATTTCATTTTGCATCAGTTCATATGTCTTCCTATGTTTCTATGACCTCCATAATTTCTAACAGCACAGTATGTTTTATTACATTTACATATCAAAACTTGCTTGGCCTTTCCTAGGTCTTTGCTACTACAAAAATGGTCATATAAATACTGTGGTGCATGGGGCAGAAGGTCAAGGAAAGGGGGTGGAGAGGAGAGTTCTTCCTATTTATCACTTAATTGCTATTTGACCTGAGATGAATTAACTAATATCTGAGCAAAAGTTTTCTTATCTGTAAAATACAGATAATAATGATAATAATAATACCATCATTGTCTACATCACATTTGTGATGATCAAATTAATAGTATCTATAAAGGGCTCTATAAACTTTAAAGTACTAGATAAATGTTGGTTATCAGCTGCTTTGGCAATATAATTTTTAATATTCTTGTTCCTCCACTCTTCATCATGAAATTTCATCTTGACTAATGATCTGCCATGAACTTTGGAGAATGTAGACTTATTTATCTGAAAAGTTGGATATGTTAAGGTATTCAGCTAAGCAAGGTCACCTTCCCTTCCATGAAGAAGGGCAGGTTACCCATCTGTATAATTGCTACTGAAATTTGTACTTTGTTTTCTTGATAACCTACTCTCACTGCTGATATTGTGGGGAATGGGAGGAAGGAGAGCTGTGCCAACACGGACATGAGAAAAGTTAAAGGATGTAATGTTTACCTGGGAACACATTCTGATTTTTCAAATGTAATTGAAGCAATTACCAGGAATGATCCTATGGTTTTATTACCAATCTTCATTTCTTTTATTAACAAATAAGCACATAAAAGTCCCTGCAATGTAGGGTTTTTCTTTTGACTCCCCATGCTAACTTAACAAAAGCATATCAACACTCAACTGGAAACCAATTCTACAAGTGAAAGCATAATTTAAGAACAAGGTATCTTTTTTCCTTTCTCTGGAAATGAAAATAACTTAGTTATTTAAAAGTCTTTGGGAGAACTTTTGGTCAAAGTCAATTTCATTATGAATAATTTTAAGTAATAACACATTTATATAGCAATTTAAGATTTAAAAGCATTTTCCTTACAACAACCTTGTGAGGTAGGTGGTGCAAATGTTACATTTGTGCACAAATAAGATATTAAATTTATAAAATGCATACATATGTAATATATGAATATACATAAATAATATATATTTTACAAATAAAATTTACATTTTACAAATGAGAAGATTGAAGTTGTGAGAGATTAAAAGGGCTTAGGTTTACACCAATAGTAATTGCCTCTCTTCTGACTCTGGGTCTAAGTCTTCCCAATATTCCATGATAATTTTTCATCAGGTATCTCGATAGAGTACTAGATAGATAAATTGTTATATAAAGGATTCTGAACTATATCATAGTACTTACTCTCCCACTAACTTACTGTTTGAATATATGGCAAGACCTCACTCTTCTAGTCTATAAAATCACAGAATTAGAAAAGATGGTCCCCAGAGTCCTTTCCAGCACTAAAATTTTACTAGTTTACAAGACTTCACAGCAAAGTATTTTTGAAATGTTGCTTTCTTTAAGCACTAATGTAACAGACCTGTTAGGAAATCTGCTTGCTTTAACCACTGGGTAACAACTTCTACAGGGTTTTAATCCTGAAGATTGTCAAAGGGTTAATTTGTGAAACATATGACATACGAGAAGCCCACAGATCTGGCACTTTTTAAATATCAAGGGCAGAGAAGGCTGAGCCTATGCCTGAACATAGCTGGGCTGGTCCTCAGACAACAAGCGCACAGTCCAGCACAGGACCCATATTAAAAGCCTTTCAACTTTGGAGGTACTGTCCAGAGTTAATTTTGTTCTAATGGCATTGCCTTCGATGCTTCCCCATGGGTTCTCAAAAAACATTAGAGGAGGTACACAGGGATCCAGTAGTAATGTTGGTAGCCACACCACCCATCTTGAAACATGGATCAAGAAGCTTAACACACCTTTAAAGATTTTAATAAGTATGTGCAAATGCTAAACACGTGACACACTATTCTATTCAGAAAATTAATTTTGACCTTTATTTTGAAATTTAAAACGTGGGCAGCATTGTTTTTATTCTCTATGTGTCCATTTCCTCCGTGTTCACATGAAAAGATTTAACCTCAGTAATTACTCTTTTGAAAAATAATTTCCTCTAGCATTCTAAAAGTGACAGTAATGTTTTATTAGGTGACACTTGACTTTTCCACCTTGCTTTTTCTAAAGCTATTTTTCATGTTATTGAAAAACAACTATCTTGAACTGTCAACAAAGCACTGTGCAATTGAATTCAGATGTTATTTCTTCAGTAAAGGCTTGCCGTTTTATATGTGATTGTATGTTTCTTTTAACTTGTAAAGCCATCAATAGAACGATTTCATATATTTAACCAAGTAATTTATTAGGCAGAGAAATTTTTACTATAATAAAACTGTCTGGGTGCCAAATATCAAAATGGTCACTTAGAAAAACTGTATCTGAGCAGTTCCTCTTCCAACAAATGAATGACTTGCAGGTACTTGCAAGGTACTTACTGTCAACCCCACTAAAAACTCTATCTAACATAGGAATAAGATATCACTACCATGCTTCCTGAAACTAAGGCCCACTGGGAAGGTAATAATGAAAGGAGACCTACTTAAAATAATTTCCCTATCAATCAATAAATTGAATATTCTTACAGCAATCCTGGAGAGAAGGTGCTATTATTATCTTTATTTTTAAAGGTGAGGAAACCAAGGCAGAATGAGGCTCAATGACTTGCCCAGGGTCACAGAGCTAGTAAGTGTTTAAAACTGGATTTGAACTCATATATTCCCAACTCAACATTCAGTTCTCTATCCATAGCACCAGCTAGCTGCCAGGACAGAAAAATATGTACAGATACAAGTATTTAGAAAAAACACACAAAAGAAAATAAGGAAATACTTGAAAGGAGAACATCAATGGCTAGAAGGATCAGGAAAGATGTCTCCTAGAATTCTGATCCTTCAGAGAAAAAAACTGAGGCAAGAAAGCAGTACATTCTAGGGACTGGGGTCAATCAGAGTAAAGGCAGACAGATAGCAAGAAGACCAAATTAGGCAATCTACAGATTGTGGCAAAGTGAGTAATCTACAAACTGTTCGGAAGTTATACCATTAAATAGCTAAAGCAAATCTTCCTCCACCAAAGTCTTACTCTGATGCCTCACTGAAGAGTGAAGATGACCCTAAATTCTCAAAGGTTACACTAGAAGAGCACAAAATCCTACCAACCTAAAAAGGTCGTGAGTAAGAGCCGGGTGATGGGCTATGTGGATTTTGTCCAAGGACCAGCCAAACTAAGTTCAGAGAGGCTTATCAAAATTCGAATATAAGTTCACTAAAAGTGGGGATTATTTCATTCTTTTTACTTGTATCCCCAACATCTAACAAACAACCAGGTACATAAGTATTTTTTTAGTATTTGTTAGTTTTAAATATTTTAAAAAATATTTGTTATAGACTGGCCAGAGTGTGACATACCCTTCAGCCACAGCAATTATCTACAAAATTGAAGAAAAGATATTGGTAGGCATCAGTGAAGGGAAGAAGAGAGAAAGAAAGAAAGAAAGAGAGAGAGAGTGAGTGAGTGTGAGTCTGTGTGTGTGTGTGTGTGTATGTGTGTGTATGTGAAGAAAATTCAGGAACTCCCATCAACATGATAACCAACTACAATTCCTGAGAATTTAAGATGAAATAAGCAGCCCATCTCTTTGCAGAGGAATGAGAGACTCAGAATGCAGTGATACTTTTCTTTTTAGATGTGCAGAATGAGAAAATTTTGTTTTGCTTCACTATAAATGATTGCAACAAGGATGGGGATGGGAGGAGAAGACTGATCTTTTTTTGAAAATAAAACTTAATATTAAAAAAGCTCTAAGACTTTGTGACACCTTGTATTTATTTCATGAATGAACGGTAAAGGCATAAGAATCTTGCCTATGAATAAAGGTCATGTACTTGTGACATCTGTTAGACTGGTCATAGACTTGTTTTGCTTCCTCCTAAATTCCTGGATATAGTATTTCTAAAAAGTTACCAGATTTTCATCATCACACAATATTTGTTACACATTGATGATGTGCAGGCATCCTTTACTAGGTACTGGGAATACCAAGAAGACATAAGATCCTTCCTCTTGAGGATCTTATAATATTGTGATGAGATTCTTCCCTTTAGAAAAGGATTAACTGAGGGAAGAAGAGAAAGAATCTGGAACTCAAAGTTTTAAAAACAAATATTAAAAAATTGTTGTTACATGCAACTGGGAAATAAGATATAAAGGCAATGGGGTATAGAAATCCATCTTTCCCTACAGGAAAGTAAGGGAGAAGGAGATAAGGGGAGGGATGGGGAGGATATAAGAGAGGGCAGACTAGAGGAAGGGGTAATCAGTATGTTTGCCTTCTTGGGGCAGAGGGTAGGGAAGAGATGGGGAGAAAATTTGGAAATGAGAATCTTGTGGAAATGACTGTTGAAAACTAAAAGTAAATAAATTCTGGAGGAAAAAAGAAAAGGATTTACTGCAAGAGTCCTTTGAATTGCAAATTCTCCTCATGCATTCAAATTATGCTAAATTGCAAAAAAAAAGTTTATGTATTCAAATTTTAGGACCATATTTATCACTAAAACAGAGGTGAACTTGGGTTAGAATCCATTATTTCAAAAATTATGCTTTCGGAATGATCAGCATTTCTTTAAAAAGCGTTAAATGAAATATAACTAAAGCAGGTTTTGTGCTACATACTGAACAAAACCAATTTTACTGGGTCGTCTAATTGGTCAAAGCACAATGCTAATGAGGCCAAGCTCACAGGAAGGAGGTTGGGCAAAGGGGAGGGAGGGCAGGCAAATCAACATGAGCCCCTATCAAACAACAACAGTTGCTAAAGGCAAAAATAGTGATGAAGGTTCATTCCGGTTCTTTATATCAGAAAAGAAGCCTGCTCGACCTAGTCCAATAACCACACAGATACTGTTATCTCCTTTCTTACAACACCCAGCCTCAAAGTACAAGGCTCTACCGACTGCAATTTGCAGAAGTTCTGCTGCTATACACAGTTCTACTAAAATCTTGTAAAAAGGGACATATTCTTAAAGCATCAATGAGCATGTATTAAGTGTCTTCTGTGTACCAGACACTGTTCTAAGCACTACAGGTGAAAATAAGTAAAAACAAAAATATACAGAGACACAAAGAAATATCTGTAAGATTTCCAAGAAATACAAATAAATGCCCTCAAGGAGTGGACTTTACAGTGGAGAAGTCCTCTCACTGAGATTCTAGATGGCTAGATGGACACGTATAACTTATTATATATGTATATATGTATATATAAAGATATATATGTATGTATATACACACACAAGTATGTATATATCACACACACATATGTATGTATATAGACACACATATGTATGTATAAACATATATATATGAATATAAATATACCTATATAAAAATAAATATAAAAAGAATATAAATTAGTTAAATGCAAGGTCATTTGAGTTGGAAGATACTAGCGGTTAAGAATATCAAGGAAAAAGTATCATAGAAAAGTAATAATTGCACTGAGTCTTAAAGGAAAAGAGACAGTCTATGAGGTTCAAATGAGGAGGAAATCCAGGCAAAAGTTACTGGTTGTTTCCCTCAAGGTTAGAGTCAGCTCCAACTGAGCTAAAAGGAAGGAGGTGAGTAGCTTCATTAGGAGCAGCTAGGTGTTTCAGCAGATAGAGGACTGCTCCTGGAATCAGGAAGATCTGAGTTCAAATCCAGCCTCAAACACTTACTAGCTGTGTGACTTTGGGCAAGTCACATAACCTGTCCCTTAATCCACTGGAGAAGGAATATGGCAAACCACTCCAATATATTTGCCAAGAAAACCCCATGCATAGTATGATTCAAGGGGTCACAAAAAGTCAGACATGGCTGCACAACAAAAGGCAGCTTTGTGAAGGGTCCCATTTATATTTTGCTCTATGTTGTGGGAGTGTGGGGACCAACAAGCCTCCACAGTCTCACCAGTGTCCTAGCTCACAACACTACGGTCCTGGTCCTGGTTCCAACTCAGCTAAAGTGGGTCTCAGAGACTGAAGATTCAGATAAAAAAAAAAAAATCCCTTTAATAAAAAAAAAATTCTACAGTCCTTAAGGAAAAGGCAATCTATGAGACTATACACAATCCAGAAAAGTTAAAGCAAGTAAAAAGCACATAGGTGTAAGGAAAGTAAAAAACAATCAGTAAGTAGATTTCCTGGGGTCCCAGAAGCTCCTTTCCCAAAGTTCTAAAACTGTTTTTCAGAATTCAGAGCTGGGACCCAAATTAGTCTGCAAGAATGGAAAGTGAACTTACGTAGCCTCAGGTCTGCTCCGCAGCTTCACTTACAAGAGCCTAAGTTGGTAGTGTCTGGGTCTGGGGGCAAGTAAGGAACATAGGTAAGACATGTAAGTCAAGTCTTAACAGTTTTACCCAGTGTACTGGCCCACCATACCGTACCAACTCCAGCAATAAGCAGAAACAACCAAATACTCCAACGTCTCACAAACTTCCTGCTCCATACCTTACCTTACTAACAACTCAAACCCTGTTCGGCAGAAGAAAACAGACTGGACTTTACACTACAACAATTCTGTGATTAGGAGTGTCAAAAACCCTTCAGTTAAACATTTAAACCCGTCTTGTTGTTTGTCTTTACCCTTAGACTAGATAACTCTTGAAAGACCAAAAGTAACTTAATGACGATAGCCTGTTACATAATTTACAGGATGACATAAAGAAAAAAGGCTTATGGTTTGGCACCTGAATCCATGGAAATTAAAAGTGATATATTCCTCATTTTGATTATTGTTATTATTAATGATTATAATAACATTTATATGGCACTTTAAAGTTTGTAAAGAATTTTACAAACATCTCATTTGTTATACTCATAGCAATGCTGGAAAGTGTTATTATTCCCATTTTATAGGTGAGAAAATTGAGAGAGACACAGGTTAAGTGATCTGTTCAAAGTATGAGGACAAATTTGAACTTAGATCTAACTGACTCTAGGTCCAACACTATCTCCTACGCTGCCTAGCTTCCCTTACATGCAGCTGTTCAAACTTTTTCTCTTAAGGCAATAGGCATTTCAAAATATAGACTGCCAAACTATCCAGGCTATTTTCCCCCCATTGGAAGTCTCTCTATTTTGTCATTTTGAAACCAGTGTAATAATTTCATACTTGATGCAGGCTTATTCTTAAGGCAGTGTCAGATAATGGAAACCGACTCATCTACTTACTAGTCCCGGGGACCTTGGCCAAGTCACTTGGTCTCTGTAGTGAGGATATGCTGGAGCCAGCTCCAGCCAGCTAATGGGAGCCAATTATTCAACTTTCAGTGTGAGCAATTATACATCGGGAATTGGCAAACATTGCAAATCAGGGCTTAATTTTTTGTTGACTGTCTAGAGACAAGAAAGTGATAGAGGAAATAGTAATAAAGCAAGTTAAATTTTATCATATGTCATGTGTATATTCTTCTTGGATATGCAGTCTTTAAAAATTTACCAGTATACCCCTACCTGCAGGTATTAATTTATTTATCTATAAGATGACAACACTTCTATTACCTACTTCATGGAGCTGTAATGAGATAATAGAAGTTGATTTATAACTATAAGGATCTATAAACATATATGGCACTATGGTGGTTATGTTTAAGTCATGCTAACTAACAAGCTACATAATAGATTTGATTTTTGATTTTGAAGGCTTCACTAATGTGAAGAAATCATAACTAAGTGAAGCTATTAAAAAGTAGGAAAATTTTAAGTGTTTAGTTAAATACATAGATATATGTATATGTGTATTGTGTGTGCATATACATGTTTATGTGCATATATGTATAACACATATACAAAATGATCATACAGTGCTTACTATAGAGGACCAAATACTCTCCTATACACACTTGGGAAATTACATATGCTTTTTGAAAGGGCCTGACTGATTTTAAATTGAGATCAAATAGTTACAAATAGTCTTAGGGAAATGAGTTTTTAATTTGTCTGCTTAGTAGTCATCTACCTTGATTTAGCACTTGTAGTTTCAAACTGTCCATCACTGCCAAGCAAATACAGAAGCCAAGCTGGAAGGAGATGCTACCACAGGCCCTCCAAATAGAACAAACAGATGATCCCAGCATAGAGCGAATTCTCACTCCAACTAGAAGAACAGAACTGCCAATTAGGGAGTGTGGGCTCTGAATTTCAAATAGCTCTGAAAGAACCTAGGGGGAAATAATCTAGTTCTATCACTAATTTTCTTCATCCATACTCAGTTTAAGGGGAACAAAATGTAACTTGGAAAGAGTCCCACGTTTTGATAATGAGAATGTGAGAAAAGAATCAACAGATTTTACTAGTGGCTCCCTTTCTATTGGTAGAAAGAGCAGAAACTGTCAGTTAGAAAGAAAAACAATAGTTTTAAGAGTTCAGAAGAAAAGCTAGTGAGGACGGCCATTTTGAATCACATGAACAAGATGGCTGTATGTGTTACGTGAGGTACATTTTCATTCATTCGTTCCACAGCCACACAGTGCTCATTATGTAAAAGTTAGTGTGGCAGGAGCTACATCAAAGGATATGAACAGACAATTTTCGGAAGAAATCCAAGCTACCAATAACCATATGAAAAAATACTCTAAAGCTAAATACTCGAATAAGTAAAACAATTTTGAAGTATACCGTCACACTCAATGAATTGGCAAAGATGACTTAAAAGGAAAATGACAAATGGTAGAGGGACTGTGGAAAAGCAGGTAGTATATTAATACCCTTTAGTGGACCTGTGAATGGTCAAACCATTCTGGAAAACAGATTGAACTAAGCCCAAAAAACTATTAAACTGTGCCTATATTTTTGATCCAGTGATAACTTTTGTTAGGTATATACCCTAAAAAGATCAAAAGAAGAAGAAAAGGAATGTTATATACAAAAAAAAATCTTTATGTCAGCTCTTTTTGTGATGGCAAAGAACTGGAAACGGGGGGGAGTATCTCAAACTGTTATTGTTCAGCTGTTTTCAGTCATGTACAACTATTCATGATTTTCTTGGCAAAGATACTGGAGTGGTTGGCTGTTTCTTTCTCCAGCTCATTTTACAGAAAACTGAAGTAAACAAGGTTAAGTGACTTGCCCAAAGCTACATAGCTAGTAAGTATTTCAGGCCACATTTGAACTCAGGAAGAAGAGTTTTCCTGACTCTGGACCCAGCACTGTATCCACTGTGCCACCTACCTGCCACTATGCAATTGTGGAATGGTTATACAAATTATGGCATATGAATGTGAAAGCATACTATTACGCTTTAAAAAAAAAAGATGAAGGGGATGGTTTTACTGAAACCTGGAAGGACTTGTATGAACTGATAAAAAGTGAAGTGAGCAGAACCAGATGAACAATTTATATAATTATAACAATATTGTAAGAAAAAAACTCTGAAAGACTTAGCAACTCTGATCAACACAAAGACCAAGCACAATTCCAGAGGACTCATGATGAAGAGGGGAAACAAAAAAGGAATAAGCAATTATATAATGCCTACTATGTGTCAGGAACCATGCTAAGCATTTTACAAATACTTTTAAATCCCTGAAACTCTTCAAGGTAAGTACTGCAATTATCACCATTTTCCAGGTGAGGAACTGTGGTAAACAGAGGCTAAGTGACTTGCCCAGGGTCCCACAACTAGTTAAGTGTCCAAGGGCAGATATGAACTGAGGTTTTCTAGACTCTGGCTCAATGCTCTAACCACTGTACTACCTAGTTGCCCAGTGAAACCTGCTACCTACCTCCAAACAGAAAGGGGTTGGGCTCAGAGTGCAGATTGGAGTGTACTTTCAAAACAAAACAAAAAAACCACAGCTTACATGGGAAATCTTTGCTTAACAAAACATGTTTGTAATGGTTTTGTCTTCCTTGCTTTCTCTGTGGTGGGAGGAGAGGAGAAAGGAGAGAGAAGACTTAGTGCTAAAAATAAAAAAATTAAAAAATTAAAACAGGGTCGCTCAACTAACAACTCTCATAACTAGTCCAAGATTTATTAGTATGACCTAATATAGTTTTCACTAATAAAATGCTACAATCTGGGATAAAGTATATTGTAGAATTGATAGCTCTATGTGCATTATTTTGTTTTGGGCATTCATAATTAGCTGAGGGCCATATTATGTCACAAATTAGGACAGTCTGCTGTATGGATTGCACATTTCAATGACTCTTTTGCATTTCATATTCCACTATGCATAAAACATATTCTCCTGAAGAATGGCACTACTACAATTGTTTGTAATAAAATAAATAAATAAAAGTTACAAGTTATTTGAATGCACCCAATCTACTCTTAATGGATCTTTTTTCCCCCTTCTTAAAAACATGAACATCCTAGAAGAGTTTCAATTACTAAGTTTACCAGATTGCAAACTCTTTAAAGGCAGGCACCATGTTCTTTTTGCTCTTTATATGTCTCCCAAAACTTATCAGAAGTATGCTGTGGTTGCTGTGGGAACACCCATGGTTGGTCACAATGACAAGGAGAGAAGTAGATTAGGCAGGAAGCTGCAATACTACAAAATGGGACAGCTCAAAAAGGGATATGTTTAATACGATTTTCACAAATAGATAAATAGAATATACTGAAAAGCAGTATAATATAATGAATACTGGACTAACATTGCTATGAGAGTCCTTGGTTCAAGTCCTGGCCCTGACACTTAGTAGCTATGAGATAAAGGACATGCCATTTAACAAACACGTATAACACATGTGCACGTGCATGTACAAATTAACATATCTACATATTTATGCATGTGAATGTGTGTATCCACAAAAATCTACTCCCTAGAATATGTGTGTTTATTTTCTGGTGTCGAATTACAATTATTAACAATGACTATTGGCCCACAGTGGACAGTAATCCATAGGGAACATAACATTCCGATCTTGCCTAGGAACCATAGAGAACTTGTTCCAGCTCTGCCCTGTGCCCTTGGGTTTGTACTAAGATTATTGATTTTTTTTTTCCCCACTCAAAGGCATTGTGTGTTGGATACAGAGCTGGCCTTGAAGGCAGGAAAACCTGGGTTTGTTTGCTGCTTCTGACATATAATGCTTGTGGGATCCAGAAAAGGCATTTAAACTTCAGTGCTCTAAGAAACTTTTTGTGACTATAAGTTGCAAAGGAAATATTAATCTTCCTTAGTAGCGGGAATGTCCTCACCCATGAGTGACCTACATCAATGAAATGATATCATATTACCCTTAATTTTCTTTTTTTGGAATCTGTAAATAATAGAGCAACAAAAGAATAAATATTAAAAGAAGAGTTATATAAGTTAGGATGGCAACCACTGCCTCACTTCAGGGAAAGGGATGAGACAGAATGCTGAGGACTGGTATAAAGATCTGGGTTCTATATAGGTTTTTGTCACTGATCTATTATACGACTTTGAAGAACAGATGTGATTTGTTATTGATGTTCTTATTCAGTCATGTCTAACTCTTTCTGACCCTATTTGGGGTTTCCTTGGCAAAGATAGTGGAGTGGTTTGCCATTTCCTTCTCCAGCTAATTTTGAAGATGAGGAAACTGAGGCAAACAGGGTTAAGTGACTTGCCCAGCGTCACACAGCTAATAAGTGTCTGAGGCCTAATTTGAACTCAGGAAGAAGAGTCTTCCTGACTCCAGGCCTGGCATTCTATCTATTGTGCCACCTAGCTGCCCTAGTGTTTCTGACTCTGTCTTACTCTAATATACTGTGCTACCCAGCTGCCTATACCAAACACATATATGAAATGTGTGTATATTGTCCTTCTGTTGAAATTAATACCTTCATTCCTATCAATTTAACAACGTAACTGGCTATATTTAAGATGTATAATGAATTCTAATCCTTTTAATAAATTTAGCATTTCTCACGTTGTTTTTAATTCACAATTGAAGAGAGTTTTAGAAAGAGAATTTTCTTGAAATAAGAAAGAAACAATGATGGATAATGTGAAACACCAGGCCCAAGAGCAAAGATTAAGAGAAATGTGATTATTAAATCAAAAGAAGCAACTGTTTAGGACGATGTAATAACATGCTTGTCTATATTATCAAATTCCACTTAAAAAAAAAACAAGAGAAATTGGTTTCCTATTGACCCATAAAAGATATAGATTAAATAAAAGGAAGGATTTTCTTAGATGCTAGAATTTGCTGCAGAGGAAATTTATTGATTTTTCTCCCTTTGGTATTGTTAAAAATAGCATAGAGCTTCAGCTGCCTAGGATGGTTTAAGTGTTATGTTGGCCTAAATGAATGATGAAAGGAAAGAAGCATACCCTTCTTTGCTAAAATAGGTATACTCCTATTTGTCCCATGATCCTGAAAGTTTAATTTCAATACATTAAGGTAATATTTTAGCACAACATTTTTTTTCTAATTCTATTAATCTACAAAACCATACTATAAAAAGTTCAAATATACCCTTTTAAATTCATGAATTGAAACTTCAGGTAGTCATAATTTTAACAGTATTTGGACTAAAGTCTTTTTTTCTCTCATGTCTGTGGGATATATGGAAAGGAGGTGAAAGCAAATGATAAGAATGGAATTTTAAGGGTTTTAAGTTTACTTAGTACAACTAGTAACTTTATCTGTAAAACATGGAGGAGTTGCACTGAATTATAAAGTTCTATGATTTTATGATTCTATGAAAATAAGTTTTCATTTTTAGAAAGAGAAACTTTGGTAGGACTACTGACTTAAATAAAATGAGATGTAGCAGTAACAGCTTTCCACAGTTCACTAAATAAAGAAAAACAGTTCTCTAACTAACTAGTTGAATGGAATGGAATTCATTCAGTCTTTCCTCCTTCTTCCACTTGATAGATTTTATGAATGTCTTAGTGCTTAACTTTATGGACATTTTGAGACAAATTCTAAAATGTACTGATTTTTTCCAATTGATAATTTGGAGTTGTTAATGAATATAACACAACAAATACGAATCCATACAACAATAAAGACTATTTAATAAATACAACCACTCTTCCTTTAAGGAGGACTTCATTATTAGCTGGTGCTGAAAATGCCACTGCCTGGCTAAGATACTTGATGTTCAGCATAAAGAAATTTCAGTTGTCTCACAAAAAACAGTAGAAAATGTATAAATGAAGTAACTTGTGACACCCAGAAACACACAAAATCCAAGAAAGGAATTAATGGCGAAAGTCAAGGACTTAAGTCTATATGTAAGTATCCAAAGTTTAGACAACAAATAAGAGAAACCCAAGGTCCTAATGTAAGGGTGCAAACTTGAACTCATAAGTTTATATAGTGAGAAGAAGTCTACGACTAGACCATATTTCTGGCCAAATTTACATCATTCAAGAGAAAGTGGTTAAGCAAATGGGGATGAGGAGACGCTAGCAGCCTCAGCAGCCTTGTACATTAAGAGACTATACTCAAATCCCAGAACCAGAGTAGGGGTAAGGCATACTTGATGGAGAATATTTGAGTAAAAGTTGAGAGGGAAAAACAGATTTTTAGATCATCTGGACAGAATGAAGAAATAAAATTAAAATTTGAGAAGCAGAGCTTAATCCTGGTTAAGAGGTATGATATAGCAATGGATTTTCTACAATTGTGCTAACCCCCTCTCACAAACACCATCCCTACACGAAACCTTTTCTAACCTATATCCCCAAGCTGCTAGTACTTTTCTCCTAAAATTAACTTGTATTTAGTTTATATATTTTAAACATATTTGTATATGCATTTGTTTAGAGGGCAAATTTTTTTTCATCTTTATATTGCCAGCATCTAGTATATAAATTAAATGTCTGTTAATTTTTCATCTTGTTGCCCAAGGAAAACTGTTAAAAGGACACAATTCTTCAAGACTATATTTAACTTTAAGCCAACTGCTGTAATAGCTATCATTATATAGGTTAAATCACTTGATTAGGTCATGAAAATTTGGAAAATATAGATAAAGTAAAGACAAGTCAAACTGTGCTAACTCTTAATTCCTTGAGAAGCCAAGTTGTATTTTTTCTTTACATAAAAAACAAAACAAACCAAACCTCTGTCAGAATGTGAACATTATAATGTACCATTTAGTGGCCCTGTTCTATGACTTACTGATACTCATTCAACAATCCAATCCTTCTAAGGTGACCTTTGGATACTAGTCAAGAATACTGATCATGTCTGCATAAGAGCAGGAGCCCTGGAATGTCCATAACCTTGGAAATCACTTTATCTTCCTGAGACTCATGGTTCCCCACCTATAAAATGAAAGGACTGGGCCAAAAATATTCTTTTAGGTTCTTCCTACACGCTGATTTCTGATGTTATGATTACAAGAATATTTTAACTACTTCCACTACCTTGAAAAAACACAAAAAATGCTGGTTTACATAATTCAAATTGCTGCAAGAAAGCTATTCTCAGAATACTCTTGGACACTCTCCAACTATACAAACAAAACAAAACAAAAACCACCCCCAATCCTGAACCATCCCATCCCAGGAGAAACACAAGGCCCTGAGCTAACATTTTTTAAAAAGGCAGGAAAAGTACTGAATTGGGAACTAGGAGCTTGAGTTTTATACCATTACCTTGTCATATGACCTGAATAAAATTACTTAACCTCTTGGAGTTTTCATTTCCCTATATTTTAAATCAAATAGCTAACTGAATAACTCCTCAGGTCCTTCCCATCTGTAACATTTGATGATTTTTCAAATCATTTTTGACTCAGTTCCCTAATGAATAAGGCAACATCAACAAGTTTTAAAAAGCCCCAAAAACCTGTGTTAATACCATGACCATCAACTTTTCTGTGTGTGCACGTGTGTGTGTGTGTGTGTGTGTGTCTGTTTTTCTGTGTGTCTGTGTTTCTGCATTATGGACCTCTTTGGTGAACTAGTGAAAGTTATGAATCCCTTCTCAGAAAATGTCTGTTTCCTACATTCATAATGGAAGAAAATGCTAAATTTCACTGATAGATTAGAGAAAATATGGATGTGATTTTTTTCTCTATGTTCAAAGATTCTCCCCCCCATATGTATCTACAGACCCATTAGGTTTCCAAAGTCTCTAGAGATTAAGAACCCCTGATTTATATGGTGTTCTCTACTGTTCAGAGTCTCCTTTCCCAATTGTCCTGATTTTACAAGGGAGTCTAACTGAGAAGAAATTTGAAAGACTGCCCGTGGAGTGACAAAGGATTTTCCTAGGTGTCTCTGACATTTATGATATGACTTTATTTTGAAAAGCCAATTTTTATCCTTTTAACTTCTTTCGCCCTTTACCTCTTTGCTAAGAGACTGAAGGGGAAAAAAATAAAGAGTAGAACAAAAAAATGTGGTTAAAAACAAAAGATCAAATTCTATTTATCTGACTGCAACAAAAGAAAAAAATGGAAACTCAGGCCAGACATGCTTTTCTATACTTGTCTGATTGTAATATTAGATACTCAAGTGGTTATGATCATCACAGATGACACAAACCTGTGTCTCTGCATGATCAGTAAGAGTCTCCTTTAGTGCTAGGTAGCCAACGATTTGATAAGAGTTGAATTAAGGCTTCTACTGCTGCCAGTTTCCTGATGGTCAATTCATCTCCTTTATCACCAGGCTAAAAAACACAAAGTTGTTAGCTCTAAATGGGTCACAGCATTTGAATCCCAAAACTCAGCACCAACGCTTATGATTTACAGCAATCAAGGAAAGAGAACAGACTGCTGTTCTTGTATGCTACTTGCCACAGTTATCTTGGCTAACCCAAAATTGGTATTTGATACTTAAAAGTTTAATTTTAAAAAAAGGAAAGGAGAGGAAATATAAGAACTAAATAAGGAGTCTTGTCCTTAAATCCAACCCTACAAAATTTTGTAAGCTCCTACAAATACGAGACATTGTACAAAATGTAAATTATTTTAAAAAAGCTCTTTTGGTCAAGAAACATATTCTGCTGGGGGATACAACTTATAAAAAGGTAACTATATACATGATTATTTGAAGGAGAGAAGTATTAACTAGAGTCAGGAGAAAAAGTTCTCATTCTCAGCTCACACATGAACTGAGCCCTTAAGGAAGCTAGTAGGTAGAAGTGAGAAAGTAGGGAGTCCCAGGCATGAAAGTCAGCCTATACAAAGGCATAGGAATGGGAAGAGGGTAGGGCAAGGAATCTTGAGTTCTGAAAACCACAAGTAGACAAGTTTGGCTGGAATATAGAATACATGGAAAAAAGTAATGTGAAATAATCCTAGAAAGGTAAATTGAAACTAGACTAATGGTGAGCTTTGAAACGGCAAGCAGGGAAGTTTTATGTTTTACCTTATAGCCATTAGAGCCATTGAAGGCTCATGAGAAGCAGAATGAAATGATCAGATTGATTTTTCAGGGAAATTATTTTGGCAGTTGTATAGAAAGAATATACAAAATGAAAAACTGAAGCTAGGAATCAATTTAAGTGAAAAGTGATAAAAGTGTGAATTAGGGTTGTGAAAATGTGAATGTAAAGAAGAGATCACTAAATCATAAATTGGGAGCTGGAAGATGAGAAACTGAGATGTTAAGTGATTTGCCCAAGGGACCAGATTTGAGAGATGCCATGGAGGTAAAATTATCAAGACAAGAATTGGTAACTGATTAGATATGGGAGTATGGGAAGATTCAAGGACACCAAGGTTGCTAATGCAGGTGAACAAGAAGAATGGTGGTGCCTTCAACAGAAAATGAGAGGTTTATAGTGGAGAGGAAGAGTGCCTTCTTATTTGGGAAGTGAAGAGGGATGAGTTCCATTTGAGACATGCTCAGTTTGACATGTATATGAGTCATCGAATTAGGAGATAGGTAACAAGGAGTTGTAGAATTCAGATGAGGAAGACCAGGGCAGGATTTATAGACCTAGAGTTCTACATAGAAATGATTGAACTCATGGAATCTGATGGGACTACCAAGAGTGGAGGGCATAAAGAGAGAAGAAAAGAGGGCTCAGGATAGAGACTCAGGAGACACCCATAATATACATACATATACATATTTACACATATATACATGTATATATACATGTATGTACATGTGTGCATGTATATATGCATACACATATATAAAGAGAGCTATATTGAACCCTCTTTTCTTCTCTCTTTATACCCTCCTCTCTCGGTGGTCCTGTCAGATTCCATGAGTTCAATCATTTCTATGTAGACAAATTCTAGGTCTACAATTGTCTAACAAGTAGCTCTCCAGAAAAATACACCTATGACACACTTTGAAGTTTAAGATGCATTATTAACATTTTCTCCATCACTTTCATAAGTCTAGAAATAAATACAACAAATCAAGTCCAGGTTTGTAGCATTTTTTGATTTCTGAGGTGTAAATCCTCACACTGAAAATTTGACAATTGGCTCTCAAAAACCAGTTAAAGTTGGTTCCAAACATCCCTGGAATGAGACATGTCTCCAGGAAAAGAGAATGGGAGCAATCAGTGAGGTAATAAAAGAACTATGGTATAATAGAATCATGAAAACCTAGGGAGGAAGGTATATCAGGGAGGTGGGGTAAGACAAATACTGAGTCTAATAGTCTACATTGGAAATCCTTACACAGAAAAGAAAGAAAATAAAAGTCAATTTTATTGCTGGAGATGTTTATATTAAACTGCTAAACCTATTTTAAGTTGATAGAAAAATGTTGTCCACTTTATTTTAAGAGATAACCAGATACAGAACTGTGTTTGAACTTTTCTCAAAGAGGGCTTTTGATGTAATAAATCTTCTCAAAAAGAGCTCCATGAATGAGAGGACTGGACATCTAAAAATAATTTTAAAAATATTTTTATATTTATAACACTAGAAACCCTGAAATTTTATTTTTACTTAGAATGCTTTGACACACTCTATATTACCTATGCGAAGAAGAAAAAACGGTAACCAGTTCAAAAATATGAAAGATGTTAATGTAATTCTCATTCTAATCTCATTTCCACTATCTTTAAAATCTTCTTGCCCCTTTTCCCCTTTCTTATTTTTCCTTCCTTGATACTGTGTTTGAATGGCTTACAGATAGGGGGAAAAAATGAATGTCTCTTCTCATGAATATATATTAGACCAGAAGAATAAGATCTACATTTTCTAAACAATCATAGGCCTTTTTTTCTCCCAAAAGAATCAACACCAAAGAATTATCATTAACTTCTTCAGCATCTTGGGTTACATTTTATAGCCACATGTATAAAATACTGAGACAAAGCTGATTTATTTCACCAGAGATCATTTCCCCTAACCTTAAGATACAGAAATCATAGCGCCTCTGGAATAGCTTTTATATACACTCATGTACCCAGGCATGTACTCATTCATACACATAGACTTGTAAACTTTTTTTTCTGGACTGCTTCTGTAGTTCTGAATTTATGAAATAAATGGAGGTCATTCTTGTGTCACCAACCTCACAGCATTCCAAAGAAAAGTGTACTACTCTGATAGTTTTTCTTTAGTGAAATGTAAAAATAATTTCCTTTAGAAGATCCTCAAAATGGATAGAAATTATTATTAACAAAAACTGAGTAGCATACTAAGGGAAATGAAGAAACACATGGCAGGTGTGAGCAGGATACAATCTACGGCCAATAAAGGAATTATAAAGACGAATAGGAGCAAAGGATGTCACCAACAAACCACAGGGTAGGAAATGAAGAGGGATAGAAGATAGACACAACCCGAGTACTCCAATGACATTTTGTGATGTTAGAAGAAAGTGAATAAGGACTCTAGCAGATGGGGTGGACCCCTTACAGTGAATTTTGGGGAGGTCAGGGAAAAGTGTAATATGGATGAGCAGGCATGGGAAGCCTGCAATCTTCTTTTTTGAAAGAAAATTCTTGAACTGATGAGCTCAAAGATTAATGAGTACATCCTACCATCATAAAATTATAACAGTGAAATATAATCTTGCTTTTCTATTAAAATCATTTTATAATTTATAATAAAATTCATTTTCTTTTTCTCCCAAAAAAGAATTCCATTTAAAATCCCCTTAAAAGGTAGCTACCTAGTCTCTAGAGCCATATTAGCTCCAAGAAGTTCATTTACTGCATATCCCAGAAAGACTTAATTACACTGGCTTTTGGCAGATAAAGCTTACTCACATCTCCCCAGAAAAAAATTTCACCTGAAATCATTCTTCCTTTCTGTAATATAGAGAAACTATGCTAACACTAAAGTCCTCATCTTTCTAAACATGCAAACATATCCAAAACTGTGTCTCTTGGGAAAATCTAATAATCTCCTCGTGGATTATTCCAGTTTCTAAATACCCTTATTTTAATTAAATTATATCCATATAATTAAACTGTATTTATATATAGATGTTGTATCAGCAATGCAGCATTCAAATGCCTACAGTAACTATAAGTATGCTGATATGATTATTAATCACAAAATGTAACAGGCTCTTTACATGAGAAATATAGCTAGAACATTTATTTAAATACCAGAAAACTGAGTCCCAAAACCAGAAAGTCAAAGCCAACACAGAAGTTATGAAGTTGGCACATGTAGTTAAAGTAGTAAACACCCACATTCTCAAGCCTTCAAAATATGACAGGCTACCTCAGGCAAAGATCTTCCTCTCCTCACTCACGACAAGTGCTCAGCATCCAGGCAGCTTGCTCCCAGCAGCTCCAGCCTCCCAGCAGTCCCCATCCCTGGCAGTCCTCAGAAACAGTCCTTAGCAGAGATTCTGGAAGGCTCAAAGAAAAAGAAGTTCGTGCCACAACTGCAGCCACTGCTGCTTCCAATCACCACAGCACGGCCGCTAGCTTGCTTCTGGCTTTCTCTTGCTCCACCCCTTCCTGCTAAGTCAGCAAGTTCAAGGGGCATGGAAGATCTTCAAATCCCAGTATCATTACATATGTAGAATATAACTTCCAGGAAAAGGTCTTTAAAAACTATTTTTTAAAAAAAATATTTGTTTGGGAGGGTAGAGGTGACCATGCTATACCAGAGCACAAGGTCTGGCAAGCCCTATGAACGTGGCAAGGATTCAAATATAACCCTCGTAATGGATTGATTCCTATTTTGCTGATGCACATCTGTAATAACAAGCGCCCTAGCACACCCAGGATGGCCTTCTAGCACAGGTTCTTTAATCTGCTTTGCTAAAGGAATTGATCCCCTCTTAAAGGGATCAACAATCTTTAATTACATTCACTAGTTCAGGGGATAGGTCAATACCCTGAAGGTGGAAAAAATACCAACAGAGAAATTAGCACAGGGGCAGCTGGGTGGCACAGTGAATAGACCACCCGCCCTGGAGTCAGGAGGACTTGAGTTCAAATCCAGCTTCAGACACTTGACATACTTACTAGCTGTGTGACCTTGGGTAAGTCACTTAACCCCAACTGCCCTTCCTCCCTCCCTCCAAAAAGCAGAAAAAAGAAAAAAGAAATTAGCCCAGAGATTCAACAGACAGGGCTCCTATTGTCTGAATAAAGTAATACAACCACCTACATATACACCACCAGATTGGGAGAGCACAAACCTCTGAGTAGTTGGGGGCTCTTAACAAATGGTTACTCAGATTCCCTTGCAGGGAATCAAAAAGTCCTTCTCATAAATGAACCCCCAAAATAAAATACCAACCTCCCATACATATAGTTTTCAACTAATAGGCACAGAGGCAGAGGGTACCACAACCCTCAAGACTCAGTATCTAATTGGCTTACTCCAAAAGGTGTGAAAACCTTTCTATGCAAGCCTCCCCCTAAGCAAGCTCCTTAGGCAAGTTCCTCCCCCAATGGGCTCCATTTGATTCAGGATGTATGACAGCTGCAATTGAAATACCTATGTACCTTTAGACCTGGGAACACAACTCATATTCCAAGGGAAAAGGGGACACATGGTCTTATAGGTCTATTAATGGACAGGAAAGATCTTCCTATTCCATTAACATTACAATATCACATGAAAAAGATTTCTGTCAAAGGGCCAGCCTCTGAAGAGAGGGCCAGTTCCTGTAGAGAGACTAACAGCAGGTAAACCACAAGCAAATGAAAATTTGTGCCCATACTGACTCCTGAAAGAGGCAAAAATACAATGTCTCTCAGTTCTGTGGACCTCCATTTACTTCCTCAGGGACAGTAGCTGAAAGGCTAAAAAGGGGAAGAGGATTCTAAGAATCATTCAGTTCTTACGTTAGCTGCAAAAATGAATTCAACTGTTAATACTTGAAACATGAGAAAGCTTTGTCCAATGATCACACTACTGAAAAAAAAAAGGCATTTCGGTAATAGCATTCTCACTATAAACAAAATCAGAAGATAGAAAGATGGTTCTCAGTATCTCAGAGTTAGCCATTTGGTTGGTCATTTCGTAGGACACTTGATCAAAAATGAGATCATGTGTGTAAAGTTTTCTGTAAACCTTAAAGCAGTATATCAATGGCAGATCTTATCGCTATCATCATCTCTCCTTGAATGACTTATGATCAACGTAAACAAAAAGACTCTAGATTATAAGTCAACATCTTGGGCAAAGGATGAAGTAAAGAAATTCCACAAACTTGAAAAAAATCACTCAAACTGAGTCACCATTATCTTAATATTCAGTGATTTCCATATGAGGATAGCCACAAGAGAAGCTGGCAAAATATATATCAGAAAATATAGTTCAAGATTAAGAGTTTGGGTCTTCTAATGCTTCATGAAAAATGGAGCAGACAGCCAGCATTTATTAAATATTCACTATGTGCACGGTACTTTGCTAACATAGGATATAGAAAGGAAAAAAAAAGCTTAATGTAGACGGTACAGAAAGCCAGTCTTACAGGAAATTAGGGATTCTAAGAGGACGAAGTAAGGCAAGACTTCATTTCAGGCATAGGAGATAGCTACCACAAAGACACGGAAAGAAGGAACGGAATGTCATGAGGAACAGTACAGTTTGTTCTAGAGAGTGCACAAAGTAGGGGTAATGGGTAATAAGGCTAAATAGGTAGGCTGGGGATGGGTTGTAAAGATCTTTAAATGATACAACAAGAAATTTATATTTCTTCCTAAAAGTGAAAATGAACTAATGGGATTTATTGAGTAGAAGAATAACATGACTCATGTATTAAGAAAATCACTCTCTCAGCTGCATAGAGGATAGACTGGAGAAGGAAGAGGTTTGGAGCAGGGAAACCAAATAGGGTAAGAACTGTGTGAGTGGGGAGAAGGGGATAGAATAAAGAAATGTTGTGGAAGCAGAAACAGCAAAAGTTGTCAATTTGGATATATGGAATGGATATGAAATGAATATGCTTGGATATATGAAATGAGTGAGTGAGAATCAAAGTTGTGAACCTGGAAAATTGGAATGACAGCAGAGCCTTCAAATGTAATGGGGAAGTTCAGAAGAGGGGTAGATTTGGGGAGAAAGAGAATGAGTTTTGTTTTGGACATGGTGAACTAGATATATCTTTAGGACATCTAGTTACAAATGTCCAGTAGACAATTAGTGATACAGGACTGAAGTTTAGGAGAGGGATAAGCCTGTGTGGGATGAGTGAAAACTTCTCAATTTGGGGTGGAGTTAACTTTTCAAATTGCTTCTGTCAATGACTTTTATCTACCTTTGTCTGTTTTCCTGCCTTGGTGGGACCCTCCCCTTATCTTTCCTTGCTGTCCCAGTTGAGGAAGTATTTGGTGAAGTGTGCCTCTCCACCAATGAGAGGGGAAATAGTCGGGGAGGGGTCTTGACTAAGTTAGGTTATAAATTCCAGCACTATCTTTTGTAACTTGCCTCTTCTCCATGATGAGTCATGGGGAAGACCGCCCTCTTCTACCAGGGAAGAGAATAAAGTCCTGTTCTTATCCTAAGAGATCTCTGTGTTGATTTCTTTTCGCTAAATTAAGGATGAAGGATATTTTTCATCCCAAATAAGCCTAATCTATACATCTGGTAGTCATCTGCATAGAAATGATAACTGAATCCATGGGAGCTGATGAAATCACTGGGTGAGCAGGTACAGAAAGAAGACTCAAGTCAGAGCCTTAGCATACATCCAGAGTTAGGGGAAATGATACAGATGATGATACAACAAAGGAAACTGAGGAGTAGTCAAAGAGAGAGAAGAACCAAGGATCACAAAACCTCAGAGAAGAGATGGTATCCAAGAGTAAAAGTAAAAGACTAATGGTGTCAAAGGCTACAGAAAGGTAAAAAAATATATATATATGGATTAGGAAGGCTTTAGATTTTGAAAGCAAGAAAACATTGTCAATTTGGTAGTTTGGGAGATATCAGTTTCAGTTGAGTGATAATTTTAGGAGTCAGATTTCAAAGAGATGAAAAGTAAGTGACAGGAGAGTAAGTACAGTCATAAAATTAAAGTATTGTTCCTTCCTCCCCCCAACTCCCATTGACTAGGAAGGGGATAAGAGCCAGAGGGAATTAGCAAGACAGGAATGATAGTCTAATGAGGGCTTATTAAGGAGCCATCAGGATAGGAATCAGTAAACGTGAAGATTAAAGTTTAAGGAAAAAGAGATAATCGTGGGTATAATCTGCTGAGAAAAACTTGTAAGAAATAGAATGAAAGCAATATGTTGGTCTTGACAAGGATAAGGAAAACATCTTCATTAGATACTGGAGTGAAGGAAAGAATGGAGATGATGCCAAGGGGTTGTAAATTATAGAGAAGGGAAGAAAAGGGAGCTTTGAGTTAATAAGTCATTCAGGCTTACTAAGTATAACACTCAGGCTCTCCATTTGTTATCCCCAATCTAGTTTAGCTACACACTTATTATGACTGTCAAATTATGTCCATCTCAGGTTACCTATGTCTTGATGATGTACCTCCCAAGCTTCACTTATATCAGTGGTTCTCAACCTGTGGGTCATAACCCCTTTGGGGGTCAAATGACCCTTTCACAGGGATCACCTAAGAACATGGGAAAGCACATATTTCCGATAGTCTTAGGAACCAAGACTCCGCTCCTTTATCAGTCTCCAGGCAGGTCTGCCCACATGCAGATACGCCCACATTATTAAGTGAGCATTAAAGGGTCTCGCATTAGGAAGGTTGAGAACCACTGACATATTCATTTGTAGAGCGCTTCAGGGTTTGCAAAGAACTAGGCGAATATCACGTCCTTTTATTTCATAACAACCCTTGGAAGTGGATGCTATTATTTATTATCTACTTTTTATACCTGAAGAAATGGAGGCAAGACAGGTTAAATGACTTGCATAAGGTCACATAGCTAAGCAAATGTCTGAGGCTGGATTTGAATTCAAGTCTTCCTGACTCCAGGTGCAGTGCTCTAGTCACAAGCTACATTTGCATGCTATAGCCTACTTATACAATGAAACCTGGTTTCTCCACTGCTATAGTATCTGGGCCATTTCAATTTTTATTCTCCTTTGATTATGGTATTCTAAAATTCAAAGGGATGTAGAATCACCAGAAAAACAATGTATTTGTTTTTTAATGGCTTTTTATGGCAAAGAATGATTTGAGATAATCAAAAGTGCTATTCTTTCTACCCATCACAATTCAACTAGTTCTCTTCCCCCTTTTCAACTCTGAGCTCAGCCATTCAGCTACAGAGGTTGTCCAAGATAAATGCACTAAGGAACTAATCCAAAGGTTTTCTTATTTAACTGCTTATACTTTGGGTGACATATATTCTTCATCTACTGTTTACACTGTGAATGGAGTTTGCTACCCCCAGGAAACCCCAAGGAGCCTTTAAACAGAGTCTCAATGACCTTTTTTGGAGGAACTATGATTATTATGGTTGGATTACTTAGAACACGAAGATATGTTCAGGTGATGACAATCTATGATTCAAAACGTATCAGACCTCAGAAAAGATATACACACACATACATATACACAGTCGATTCTCATTATTTGCAGACTCAGTATTTGCAAATTCACCACCTCACCAAAATTTTTTGTAATCCCCAAATCAATATTCATAGTGCTTTCATGGTCATTTGTGGACATGTGCAGAGCAACAAAAAATTTGAGCTGCCTAGATACATATGTTCCCAGTTCAAGTTGAACAAGGTGATGCTCTGCCTTCTTGTGTCAACTCTCAGGTCATAAATAAGTATCCTTTTTGTAGTCTACTTAGTGCCATATTTTCCCATACTTTTATGCTTTTTTGGGTGGATTAGTTATTTAAAATATCCCCTAAACGTATTACTAAAGTGCTGTCAGTCAGTGCTCCTTAGCACAAGAAGTCTGTGATGTGCCTTACAGAGAAAATACATGTGTTAGATAAGCCTCTTTCAGGCATGAGTTATAGCACTGTTGGCTGTGAATTCAATGTAAATGAATCAATAATATGCTTCATCCAGAAAAAGGACGAGGAAATTTGCCAATCTGGACATGAAGCTGCTCCAGAATGTGCTCAAGTAAATGTTGTGACCTATCTAACCTTGTATTTTCCCTAGGAGCAATGGCTCATTATTCACTAATTTAGTGTTCCTGGAAATTTTATATAGGGTAAGTACTACCACTGACAAGAATCAACTGTATATTTATGTATCTTTGTACATACACACACACACACACACACACACACCCTTTATGTATAAAATCATGTGTTTTTACCTTTCATAAGAGTGAAAGACATTTGAAACATAGACATATTATAATCTTTAAAGGTCACTTAATATTATAGGAATGTTTTTGGAACCATCAACCTGAATCTTCATTGAGATACCAGTATATTTTATTATTTGTTAGACCACAGTGAGATTTATGTGATAGGATGAAACATAACAAATTATAATATCATAGGATTTAGAACTTTAGAGGAGGAACTTTAAAGGGCAAATCTTCCCCACTACACCAAAGATCTATTAGTTTGAATACTCTCTCCACCCACATTGATTATACTCCCTCCCGCCACAATTTACCAGATGGTCTTTTAAAAGTTGCCATGGCAGAAAGCTGGTAGTGTGAGCCTCTGAACGTAGGTAGGTTGGTGTTGGCAACAACAGTCCATTACTGAGGTCATAGTTCAAACCTTTTTAGTGGGGATTGAGTCAACCAAAGCTTCTGACCTACGGGTATAGCCTTTGAGAAGTTAGGATGATTTTCACACCTCAATGAAATAGTTTAAAATTTCTTCCATAACTTCCATCTAAAAAAGATATAACATCAGCTTCCTGAGATGAAAAGTTCTTTTTCATATACAATACAGTTAGGTCCTTCAGGATACTTGTTAAACTTTTGACAGCTAATTCTTTAATATTCAGTCTTTATAGACAAATTTCCCCAAGCATCCTTGCAGGAAATCATTTCCTTGTTTTTCTAATCTTTCCCTTAGTTACTGCCAAATTAAGCTCTCAAAACCACATAAATTATGGGGTTTTCCCATGAAGATTATTAAGCTGTTATGCTTCAGAATATGTGCCTGCTGGCTAGTACTAGACTAATAAATCATAAAAATAACTTCAGAAATAGTTATACAGCTGTGGTCAATATGCCCATTAAGAACCATATTCATTCATGCCACTTCCCATTTAAAAACTCAAGAAAAAAAATTAAGCTACAAAAGTATGCGCGTATTAAAGTATGCTTCTTATTTATAGCAATAAAAAATTACTTAACTACATAAAATACTGTTTTAAACATTACAACATAATTTAAAATACATACACTCACCCATGAATACATATACATATAGTCACATATATATTAATATAATACATATTATATTAATATATATATATAATAATATATATATTAACAGGGCTTAAATCAATCAAATCCGGGGGGGTTGGGGAGGGGGAAATCCTACAGTTTAATTTTCTGAAGAAAAAAAAAAGCAACACTATACTACCACTACCCAGGATTTAGATAATTCTTCTTTCCAAAGTGCTAAAAATGTTTATTTGAAAATTTAGATATTCCTAAAAAAATCATTATCACTTGAAAGTAGAATTACTGATATTCCACTTCTAATCTATAACTTTGGGTAGCTCCAAAACATCTCTTAGTTAAATTCTTTCTTAAAAAATATAATTTAAACATTTTAATGTAATTTAGCATCCATTCTAAGTTAAAGAGAATTGTCAATATAGCTTAACATTAAAAATGAAAGAAGCAATTACTAAATGTTGAATTGCATTAGGCACCAAAGAAAATAAGTAGAGATTATAAAATGAAAATTATTAGGTGACCCTCAAAAGGAAAAGGAGAAAAATCATCTCATTTTGACTGTGGGTGAGGGGATGGGATTGGGGTTAAAAACCTACCTGACAAACCTTAACCAAATCAGATCAGCAAATTTCTGGGCTCCTATACCCAGACAATAAAAGAAAATAAAAAAGAAAATAATGAAAATGAACCTGAAAGCATCAAAAATAGATTTTAAAATTATTTCTGTCTATCAAGAGGGTAGAAAATACTATGACCTCACAGATAATTTTACCAGGAAACGTAGTCTATATGTAAAGTTACTACATATATATGTATGTACATGTACATGTATATGTGTAGTATGTATGTATATAAAGACAGTCTTGGTTCCCACTTGGATTGGGAAATTTATAATCTGTCAACTCATAAAGATTGATGGTAACTGAGAAAGTTATAGTCTATCATAAAATTTATAGCTGGAAGAGATCTTAGAAATCATCTTTGTCTCTGCCCTTTTTTTTTTTCCTTCTTATGGATGAGGAAATTGAGGCCCAGAGAGATTATCGGACTTGGTCAATGTCACAGAATCAACGGCTAGTTTTGGTGATGGTGTGGAGGCACTTTACTGTGGGGGATTCTCAAGAGCAGGGTTTGCTGAGACACACTGAGGCAGTGGCCACAGGCTTGGTGCTTACAAGCCCTAATCACTGAGAGTGGAAGTGCATGAATCTGGCCTGAGTTCCATCTAATGTAGAGGTCCTCCCCTAGGGCAGAGGATCTTAACCTTTTATGTTTACTAAGTCCCTCTGGCAGTCTGATGAAGGTGATGGATTCCTAAGAATTTTTATTGGCTATAATCAGAATTGAAGGAAATGTTACATTTCATTCAGAGGCTAGTTAAAATAAAGACATTAACTCTTCCCATCCAAATCTGTAGATTCCAAAGCTATATCCACAGATCCTTTACGGACCTCTTGCCCTAGAGATGAAGATAGTGAGGGCCTCACATAATAGTCTGTTCTCTGCCCTCCACATCGTGCCACACACACACACACACACACACACACACACACACACACACACACACACTCTTCAGGTCTGGAACCATAATTAAGTCAATACTGCCATTGCTACTGGAAAGGGTGTGCCAATCTACTCTTCTCTACACTCACCATCCCTGTATATTTTCAAGTAAAAACATTCTACCGCAAACAAAATTACTTCATATATGTTGCTTCCCAAATAATAAGTGCCTGGAAAGGAAGAACTATCTTGAAAGACTTGTTACATAAAAAGTACATAATAAATGCTTTTTTGACCATTCATTCATTCATTCATTTTATGGGCCATGAAACCACAACCTACCTCATCTATGAAGGAAAGAGGGGAGATTTTATGTTCTGAAACACACTCCTATGCCTCCAATGTGATTTTTACCTCTGGTAACAAAAGTTCTGACAAAGGATACAATTGAAGGGATGAATCCTCTTCAATAATAATAGGGCTGTATTTTCCTTTTTGCCTACTAAAGTCACCTTCTCTTTATACAACATACCAAATCACATTTACTTACTAAAATATTTGAACCTGTTATTGTTCAGATTAGAAGTTGTATAACACAACATAAAGCTGATTCTTCAAAGGATGTAGGTAGTTGAATAAATCCATTGATAAGAACAAATAAGATATCATGAAAGGTCATTTTTAGATGGAGAAAGATGATTCTACATATGTGTAGGTCAAGTGAATAGTCGAAATCTTTGAGAATAGGCCAAATAATGAATGGAAAATAAAGACAGAACCAAAAAAAAAAAAAAAAGCCATACAATCACAGAATGTTTGAGCTGAGAAGAAGCCTCAATCATCATTTAGAATCCAACAAGCTCATTTGATAGAAGAGAAAACAGAAACCCTTAGCTAGCACTGGTAACTGAAACTTGGAACTGAGTCTCTTGATCCCCTGTTTACTGAACATTCCATTAGAGCATACCTCCTCTTCCAGTTCTGCAATTAGGAATAAAAAGGAATATGTTAACAAAAAGAAGTTTAAAAATCAGAAATTCTTCATAGCACAAAAAATGCTTTTGAGAACACTATTCTGTTAATACTTGAAAACTTCAATATCACAGGAAGCATTAAAATATGGCAACCACATCTATCACACTCTATCACATATCTAGAAGCACATACCTAATACAACTATTTCTCTGGGTTACACATCCACTCCCTTCAAAGAATCTGGCACACTAATCTTCCTACTGCTAGAATTAATTTTTCCTTTCTCAGATAGTATGGGATAGGAGGAAAATGTACCATCTTCTTTAAATACCCTTCAGTAAGAAAATGAGTAATTGAACACGATATTCCTGGTCAGAATCAATTTCCTACCTCACCATAAATAATTTTTTCTGAAGTGCCTCTGAGAAGTTAGAATGCACAGTACAATGATATTATTGTGGGGGAAGTGGAAAGCAGTTTACTTCTATGTCTCCCAGACAGTAGTTTAATAATAGAAAATATGCTTCTGGCTCTAGTTCAGCTATTATCATACAGTATTGTAAAATGCTTTCAAATGATGAAAATGTTCCAGATGTTAAACTTAATTTATCACAATTTGATTCAAGGAAGGGAAAGTTACCAATAAGAAAGGAGTGGTATTCTTAGACTATTTTAACAATAAACATGTAGGAGCCCTTTATTCATCTTTTCCCTTCCCTATTTTTACAATTCATTTTAGTTCACTGAGAAAAAATTTAGATGATGGGGCAAATAATAATAGATAATATTTGGAAAGCATTCTACAAACATAATTTCATTTTATCTTCAAAATAACCCTGGGAGGTAGGAGCTAGTACTATTCCCATTTTTGCAGAAGCGGAACCTAAGGCAGACGATGTTAAAAATGATTTGTCTGAGGAATCAAATCAGTTTGAAGTCAGGTCTTTCTGACTCAAGATCCAGACCTCTAGCCCCTGTGATAACTAACTGCCTCCTTTGAAGACTTCATAGTATTTCAAGAATATAGTTTAGAATAGAATGAGTTGTTTAGAACTGATAAATATTAGTATGTATGGAATAATTTTACATACATACCTATTTGTGTTTAATGGTATAGTTATCTATAGGGTCAGGTAGGGAGGAGGAGGTAAGAAAAAAGGAAAAAAAAATACACACTAACTTTATTACATATTTAAAAGGAACAGCAAGTTGTATGTGAGTTGGAAGATTTTCAAGGAGTCTCTGGGCAATTCATTTAACCTTGTTTGCCTCAGTTGTCTCATCTGTAAAATGAGCTGGAGAAGGAAATACAATATCTCTGCCAAGAAAACCCCAATTAGGATCACAAAGAGAGGGACATGACTGAAAAAGACTGAACAACAACAAGGGCCCTCTAACTAATTAGGAGAGATATTTAAGTTAAACCAATCTGAGAGACAAAATCTCTTTATGTGAATAAAATGGTAAAACATACTTATGGTAAAAGCAAGATAGGTAAAGCACTTTGCAAACCTTAAAATTATTACACAAATGTAAATCATGATTAATATTAACTTTAATATGGCTTAATGTCAAATACTATAGTAGCAGACACATCATCAATGAATGAAGAAGATAATAGGAAACTTCATTAAGCCAGTACCTCCATTAATCTGGGAGTAATATGTAGAAGGAAGGAAGATTCTACTAAGAGTAAAAAACAACTTTAAATAGGCATCATAATTCCTCCAATACCCTGGAGTTTTAAATATTTGCTTTATAAATAAGTCAGTAGCATTGTATATTATACCTTAAATCTTAAAAGCTGCCACTTTTCTGTACTCATTGACAAGACCATTCTTTGTGTAATGTTCTAAAAGAAAGACATTTCAGGTTATATGAGTTACCTCCAAATTTTTACCACTTGTAGGGAGATTTTTATTATGTATAATTTATTCATATTATAAATGGTGATCAGTGTTTCCAATTATAAAAATCTGTAAGAAATGTGTTCTCTTTACCAAAGTATGGGAAGATACAGAAACTGATTTCATTTTAAAAGTCACTCAAAGACTCTTAAGGTTAAGATATCATAAAAAGACATCTGTGAGAAACTGCAATCTTACCAGAGAAAACAGACTTTAGAAGTGACTTTGAAAAACTTTATATGATTTAACTGCAATCATAAAACAAGATAATCAAAGAAACTTATGGCTCCAGTTTAAAGGTCAAAAAATAAAATAAAATTCATATTCACGGGCAAGTATAAGTCTATCTAAAAGTTATACTTAATCTCCTCTACCTTCTACTTTCCAATAACTTCGGAAGTTTTCTACTTCTAGACTTTTAACTTGTGAAAATTGAAATTTTGATGGGATTTTAAAAAAAAAGTATTTGGAATAGATCTGTCTAGTTTTATCCCCAGAAATTCTCAAGAGTTGAAAGATATCTGAAAGTCTAACCCCAGTCTGAAGCAAGAATCCCTGTTCTAACCTCTCTGACAAATAGTCAACCAGCATCTGCTTTGAATACCACTAATGGACAAAGAACTCACTACCTCAAGGGTAGTCCTTAATTAGTTTAAAGCAGGAAGTCCGACCTTATTCTTAGCTCAAATTTGCTTCCTCAAAATTCAAGATCATAGGCTCATAGATGGAGCTCTGATTATCAGAGTCCATCTTGTGCAAGCATTTTATGCACAAATAAAAGGAAGCCAAAGACAGTTAAATAACTTGCCCCAGGTTAACACTGGTGATAAGCATTGGAGTAGGATCTGAACCCTGGTCTTGTGACTAAGGAGTCAATCCTCCTTTCACTGTACCCCTTTACCACCTACACACAATGTGTGCTATACCTCTGGTAGCAAGTAGATAGCCTCAGTGCTAAGGAAACCAGGTAGAAAATGTGAAATTTACATTTTAAAAACGGATTACTTACAAGTACTTTTAATTACACTATCATATTTTTAAAGAACTGGATCTATCTCCTTAGAGCTCTGATAAAATTTTGTTTTTAATAGTTCCTGTCATTTTAGACTAATGACTCTTTTTATTTTGGCCTGGGGAAAGTTTAAGGTAAAAGAAAATTAATCTTCTGTTTTCCTTCTGTTTAAATGAACTCAGAAAACATAAATATTAACTTCCTATTTTTATGAAGTCTGTTTTCAAAATAAATTGGCCCTATTGCGGATGATGGCTCAGGCCCCGATTTTTGATGGAAGGATATCTTTGTCTAACAAATTTGTTTGCATAAACAAGACAAATTGTTTTCAAGTAGAAAGCTCAGAAGTTCAGAAGATTCTCTTCTCTAAAAAGGCAAATTAAGTCTAAATATAATTTTTTCTAATATAAAATTAATATATATTTAGTAATCATGAACATAGGGCAATATATGATAGTCTATTCACCAAGGACAAGAGAAATCAGAGAATGGTCACTGGCAAAAATCCAAAAGAAAAGAAATCAAAAGAAAAAAAAGTAAATTTTTATTAGCAACACCACCATTTAAATGCTAGATTTAACTTGATCTACAGCATTTTTGCAGCACTTGATGGCAAATTATGTCTCAGATTATAGTGCTAGAATCTTTAGTCCTGTACCATCAACCTTTATTGAGTAGAACAAATGTTTATTAATCACCTAGCAGGTGCAGCAGGGACTGGGTTTTTTGTGTTTGTTTTTTACTCTTTTATTCCTAGGACTTAGAACAGTATATGGTACACTTCATAAATGCTAGTTTACTGACTGACCCCTTGTCCACAAAGCTCGGTGTTCTGAAATATCAAGAAACAAAGATTAGTTTAAGTCACATCTTCTGTCTTTATGGAGCTAGCAGTCTAAGAGGAGACAGTGATACATATACAAGGCATGTAACACAAAAATATATGAGTACACTGGAGAGGTGCAAAAGCAATAAAAAATAATATATTTCTACAAAATATCAGTAGCACAAAATCTGTAGCATTACTAACAAAAAAACAGGAGGAACAGATAGGGAGAGAGGTGAAGGGAATAAGCATTTCCTAAGCCCTATTGTTCATGAGAACAGACCTCAAAATCTGAAACAGTTTTAGCAAAACATTAATTGGGTTATTCGATAGAGGAGAATGAGTGAAAAAGTGTGAAATGGAATGGAAAGGTGTGATTCCCTCTCCCCAGGTTCTGGAAGGTTTCATTATATAGGATTTTGACAAAGATTTCTGCACTATTGTCATACAGGAATCATCTGATAAGGATATAAAGCAGAGAGTCACCTGAAGGAGACCCAAAACAAGAAAGCTTTGTGTGGATCCAGGACCCAGGGGAATCCAAAATACCTTGTAGGCATCTCCAACATTCCTAAAGAGTTGCAGGGGTCAGGTAACATTCTGCGTACAGACAACCTTTAATCACAGGGGGTTGGATTTAAACAGTATAATAATTCTTCTGAACAATATAATACATCATTTTTCCTACAGCACCTACTAAATGCCGGCACTGTGCTAATTTGATTTAAAAAAAAAAGAGAAATATGATTAAAAATAGCAAAACCAATTAAGTAACTTAAAGTTAACATAAAAACACAAAGAACTTATTTTTTAAAAAGCCATATTTTGGCAGAAACAAAGGAAGACTTAAATTATTAGAGAGACAGCCAATGTTCATGGCTTCAATATGTCAATATAGCAAAAATTATAATACTAACAAAATTAATCTATAGGTTTACTGCTAAACTAATGAAATTACCCAGGGGAATGATTCACAGAATTAGACAATGTAATGAGAAAATTTCATATGGAGGAGGAAAAGATCAGGAATACCAAGGGAAATAATGGGAAAACAATTAAGAAAGAGATATGATATTAGTAGCTTTCAAATTGCATTAAGAAGCAATAATTATTAAATTATCTGGTATAGAATAAAAACAACAAAAAAATTAGAATCATAGACTTGAATTAAAAAAACAATCCTTAGAATCTTTAACTTCAAATATTCTGCTACTCCTGATTTGTTATTGCTCTATCCCTTCTCATATTGATGAGGGATAGGTTTTGGGGGGATTTCTAATGAGAAATCCTTTCCAGGTGAGCGTCTGAAAAAGAATTACAGGCTCAGCTGCCCTTTGGCAGATTTACAAAAGTTTTTTGATTCACAGGGCAAAAAGGGGTAGGGTGAGGAAACCTGGCTAGGAAAGCTGGCAAGGGGAAAAAAGGGGTGGGGGGGGGAAGTGTGACGCTCTGCAACGGAGAGATGGCCTGGTAGAAAGGGCCATCTGCAAAGTTGGAAGGGCCAGAGAGGCATTTTTAAAGATACAAAGCTGTCAATCATAAGTTCATTAAGCTAATGAGGTGGACAAAGGTGGAGTTAGGGAGGAACCTGGGAGGAGCCAGGGCGTGACTAATACTTAAAGGGACATGTGCCCTTCACATCAACTGAGCATGCATTTTACCCATAATCCACTGGGAAATTCCAAAGGGAGGGGGAGCAAAAGGCAGGGCTTTAGCCCTGAAACGTCATAAGGTCAACCAGCAGCCAGATTTGAGGTCAAATTCCTAAGGAGTAGTACCTTATCCAGTTGGGAAGGATGGGTCTTGTTTTGGCCGGTTACTAGTAGTGCCTTGAAAAGACCCTTGTTATCATAGCTACAGAGTTAATGCTTAGTGGCTGGGGGCGGGGGAGAGACAGTTAATGCTTCACAGCTGGGCAGAGGGAGGGAATGGAGCCAAACTGATCTCACAACTGATGGTGAAGACTGAAGTTACAGCTATGCCACAAAAAAATCACCCCAAAATATTCAGAGGCACCCCATCAATATCATTTAGCATTCACTTATCAGAGTAAATACCTATATAAATTGGTGCTACACTGCCCCACCCCAAACACAACAGGTAGCATGTGATCCCACTGAAGGCAGATATTCCTTTAATGGGCTTTTGTTTGCTTGCTTGCTTGTGTTTCAATGCTTGACACAATACCTTGCGTAACTTGAACATAGGGAACTCTTAATAAATGTCTGAATGACTATTAACAAACAGTATAGACAAATGACTCCTCCCCTCTTCCCCCCTCCCCCAGCCCCCATTTAAGACAGAGTTGCCCCTTGATTCCTTCAGTTACATGGAGATATTTAGCTAAAAGTTGCAAATCTTCCCAGGCAGCTAAGAATTTTGACTAAATTGGCTAAATGGTGCTGATTTAATTTATTCTTGTTCAGGGAATGGGATTGGGGGTGGGGCCTGAAGGAAGAGATACATCAAAGACAAGGTAGATGAATCTTGGAATTGAGAGCCATGGAAGGACATGTCTGAATCCGAGAAAGAGTTAGAACCAGGTATCACAAGATCTACACCAATATAACCTTGAGTCATTCGCTCTTTAGGTTTCCTCACCTGTAAAATGAGATGGGTTGACTAGATGAACTCTAAGATCCTTTACAGCATTAAATTATGACTGTACACCACCAGAATAAGGGGAAAGAAGGGAACATCAATAGCTACCAACCTAAATGTCCTACTTTCCTATCTCTGTAATTTTTAATGGTGAGGTCCTCCAAATTCCTCTCTTTACAGATGAAAAGTCATCCTCGTGACTGAGAGCTTTAATTATCCAAAAGAGTCTGGTCTAACTGTCCCAACAGGATAAAAAAAAAATTGCAAACAGTCTATTGTACGGACCAGAAGTTCTTCATTTTTTTGGTCTAAGACTTCTTTATACTTCCAAAAGTGTGAATATTAAACCATAAATAGTACCATTGAGTTTCATAAATAATACTATATCATAAATCAGCAATAATACCATATAGTAATGGTAATAGCATAAATCTGAAAGATAATAAAATGACAAATTTGGTTTATGTGGGTTATGGCTATTATTGATCATTTTAGAAATTAAAATATTTTATTATTAAGATAATTTTCTGAAAGGGCTCCAGGGACCCCAGTCCCTGGCCCATAAATCATACATAGTTCAGACTATGATACATAATTAGGTATATTCCTCTCCTTTACCCTCCTCCCTCTCCCCTTCCCTCCCCACTCCACCCCCACTACCTCTTATGACAAAAAAATATAAAAGAGAAAAAAAAGGCATTCAGCAAAAATAACCAATGCATCAATTAAGTCCTACACCTCATGTAATGTTGCTCATAACTCTTCTCATAATTATTCTACTGGGTTAAGCTTAGCCATTATAATGACAGAGAATATAATTTCATTTTTGTTATTGTTGTTCTTTCCATTTACATTGCAAAGTCATCAGGTATAATTGCTTTAATGATTCTGTTGACTTCACTGTGCACTGATTCTTGCTAAGGGTGGGGTTTACAGGGGCAAGAGGTGAGGAGGACTAGCATACCCTGCATGGGATACCTATGTAAACAGCTGGGAGAGGGAATGCTATGCATCAGAAACAGCAAATAGATATAGCAGACTGGAATGTCAAGCATGTGGTAGTGACGTGATGTGTAATCAGCCTGGAAAGGATTGTAAGGGCTTTAAATATTAGAGAGAGAAATCTGCCTTTTCCCCTAGAGGCAAGAGAAAGAGAGAGACCCACTGAAGTGTTTTCATTCTGGGAGTGGCAAAGTCAGATAAGTTGTAAGATTCCCACTGGCAGCAACGTGGAAAATGAATGGGAGAGGAGAGAAACTGAATTTTTAGACTCCATTTAGGGGTCTATAGCAATGTGCCAAGCAAGAGCCAATGAGGACATGAACTAGTAGTGTTTGTTGTTTGAGAGGAGTCAAATGCAAAAGATAGTTTAGGGAGGTCAACCTGGCAACTTACTTGTATACTTAGCATATCTGAATATTTAAATCCTACAAGTTTCAATGGGGGAGGAGGGTGGAAGAAAACCAGATTTTAGTAAATACTTTCCCCCAAATGACCTTGCTTAAAAACAGTTGGCACTGAAAAGTTTTTATTAAAAACAAACCAAACAAAAAAATCTTATGAACTAGATGTTTCCCTTCATGCAGACATTAATCAATTATAAAGTTTTCATGATGATAATGAAAATGAATGTCTAAACACTTTTAAATAACTAGAGTAATTTAAATTATAACTTAATGGTCCTCTCTTGTCTTAGTCTATTGTCCAGATGACTGCAATGGGGCAATTAATTAATGTCACTGAAAATTAAGAGAAAAAAACACAACGATATACACAGAGATATGCTCTCTTCTCATAGAGTCACCCTTTCATTATGCAAAAGATTTAATTTTAAAGTTTTGGTTTTGCATTCCAGAGACAAAAACACAGCCTGTGTCTTACAGGAATTAGTGAAAGCTGCACAGGAATGCATGTTTAATCACCTCACTGATGGCTAGCTGGTACTTCGAACACCACAAATCTCCTTTGGAAAAGTTATTTTGTGCTACAGTAAATGACAAAATAAAATAAAAATCACTAGCAAAACATTTATCAGTTTAAAGTGAAAAATATTTTTCACTCCAAAGTGATCTCTACTTAAATGACAACTCATTGCCTCCAATAATATAATATATAATAATATAATATAAATAATAAAATTTTTAATTATCTGAGTCTTAGATAATTAGCTGGTACTAAAATTTCTGAATTTACCTGATCATGCATTTCAGTGTTTATTACTTATACATATGAACAAAATCTTCTCTACCTATGATTTGCTAATTTTCCCCAAAATTTTCAAAACTAACAGTTCAAGTATGCACATACCTCACTTATCCTTTTGCTTGTAATTCATTAATTGCCAGATACAGAGATTTCGTTCTTCTTGAGCTCTGTCCTGAATTTGAGCCGATTTGTCATCAAAGCAACATGACAACATTAATATTCTTGAATCTCTACCCTAACCTTGTTTTCTATGATATTGCATTATCATGTTTTGTTTTTCTCTGCAAATGCTGCCTCAAGTTCCTTTGCTGGTTTTCTTATCCCTCTTAAGCCCTCTCTGGGTATGCTTCACATAACAGATATAGATAAATCACCCTTGACACTTCCTCTATCCTGGTAGAAAGCCCCTATCACCTATCATCCAGACTACCACAATCAGCTTACTGATTGATCTCCTGGCCTCAAGTCTCTCCCCACTCCGGACCATTCTCCATTCAGCTGTTAAGCTGATCTTCAAGTGCAAATCACCTCCCTATTCCATAAACTCCAGTAGCTCCCTATTACTTTCCAGAAGAAATATAAAAATCCTCTGTTTTGCTTTTAAATATGACCTTTTATTTGAAATACGACCCTTTATTACCTTTCAAATCTTCTTATATTTAACTCAGTACCAGGCAATCTTTGATCCAGTGACACTGACTTCCTTACTGTTTCTTCCACTGGTCTCTTGGCTGTGCACTTTCATTGGTTGTCCCCTATGCCTGGAATTTTCCACCTCCTGGCTTCTGTGACTTCCTTCAAGTCTCAAAGTCCCATCTTCAGCAAGAAGTCTTTCCTAGTCCTCCATAATCTTAGCCCCTTCCCTCTGAGACTGTTTCCAATCCATCCTGTTTGGAGCTTGTTTTCACACAGTCATTTGCCTGTCTCTCCCATTACACTGGGAGCTCTTCAAGAGAAGACTGTTTTTTTACCTTTCCTTGTATGCTCAGCACTTGGTACAGTACCTTATACACTTAATGAATGTTTGCTGAGTTTATTTATCTGTGCTATTAATAATAAAAGTAATAGCTAAATCTAGATGGTATGGATAGATTTGAAAAGCACTTTATAAAGTGTCTTTAGATATTTGTGCAATTTTCTGCCTTTCTCATTTTTTAGCTAGAGATTCCTCAATTAAACAGGTGCTGACTTTTATTCTTATACTACATTTCCATGTGACTAACAGCACCCTCTGTACACAACATAGGATACAATATGTGAAAAGAAGAAAAGCAACAAAGTATAATGTAAAGAACACGGAATGAGATTAGGGAAATTTAGCTTCTAGTCCTACCTATTACTAACATGCAGGGAATTTCTGCCAAAAGTTTCAGTTCTCTGAGCCTGCTGTATTGGTAAAATAAGGAATATATACTACTTGTCTTGAAGACCCTTTTCCAGCTCTAAACACTTCTAATGCAATCTCTATTTTATTTTATTTTAAAATTTTTTATTGATTTGTTTGTTTACTTTTAGTTTACAAGATTCAGTTCCACAATCCCTTGAGTTTCAAATTTTCTCCCCTCCTTTCCCCCTCCTCCATGGTAGCATGCAATCAAGTATAGGATCTGCAAATACTTTCACATTAGACATTAGTCTGGTTGTATAGAAGGGTTGTAACCAATGGAATGAACAATGGGAAAGAGGAAACAAAACCAAACATGGAAAAGAAAGACAGCATGTAGTTCGCTTCAGTCTGCATTTAAACTCTGATCTTTCTAGATTTTCTCTGAATGTAGACATCTCCTTCCATCCTGAGTCTTTTAGAGTTGTCTTATAACC
>CM053588.1:225298057-225334424 GCA_028646515.1 Pseudochirops corinnae
CCGAGCTGACTTTAGTGGGAAGTATCTTTGTGTGCGTTTTGGAGTTCTAGGATTGGTTTAGAGTCCTATTTTATGGGTATTTTGGGGTGGCTATGTGAGAGCTGCGATATGTTGCTGCTGTTACGCCACCATCTTGGCTCTGCCCCCTATCACCTTCTTCCTATTTGAAATTAGGCTAGTGTAGCGAAAAATAAAATTTATATTTGGTGTTTTCCATAGAAACCATCTCAGATTCATCTGTTCTATGATACAGACCATCTCCTTTTAAAGAGACATTGTCTGCTATCCATCTATAACCGTTTAAAGATACTATACTATAATTTGAGGGAGATTTAAGGTATTTCTTTTTTTTTTTTTTTTTGAGGCAATGGGATTATGTGACATGGCTAGCTGGTCTGAGGTCAGATTTGAACTCAGATCCTCTTGATTCCAGAGCCAGTGCTTTATCCATGTTGCCACCTAGCTGCCCCAATTTAAGGTATTTTCAAGGGTAGTTCTGACCATAATGAGGTTGAACCTTTTTTACTGACTTTAGAATGTAATCCTGAATGGTAATTCCACTGGTCTGTATGAATATATACATACACACATATGTGTATATTTATACATACACACATACATATACATACACACTTAAGAACAGAGTAAAATGACAGTCCTTTGGTATAGTTGACAGAATGCATGGCTAGCTACTTTTAACCTAATATTAGGCATTAAAAGCTTAGATTCTGCCATCTAGTAATGTGTATTATTAGGAGTAAAACATAAATTACATATTTAGAAACTTTACTTTTACCAGGCTGTGAAAAAAGAAAGAAACAAAAAAGAAAGAGCACCTCACTGTGTACCAAGTGTTTTGATTTTATAATATTGTGCAAGAAAGTAATTACTGTACTTGGCCATTATTCTTCACTGGAATGATGGAATGCAGTTCCTCATTTATTATAGCATAAAACTGACAACTTAATTATCTACTTCAATAAACTAACCATTTAAAATTAAGGCCCCCTTTCTAAATGACCTCTCTTCATTTCCCCTGTCAAACATATTTTGCCATCTAAAACTGAACAAATCATTGTCATAAATACCTTCACCTTAAGGCATAAAACATTGTGATCAGCACTTATAAAAATCTCACCTGACATGCCTCTCAAAAGTTTCCCCCCAAGGGATGATGAGAAAGTTGATTCCTTGAAGACCCCAGCTCAAACTCAAATCAGTATTAGTCAGTTCATTATGATTCCATAGTGGGTAGTGATTATAAGTTCTGTATATTAAGCCCCAGAATTATGAGCTCCAGATTGTAAGGTCACTTGCTTAACCATAAGAAACTAGCTAGAGCTTCACCTATACCCTTGTTTTTACTTCACCTACACACCTTGTAATGGTGACCAAGCCTGGTGTCAGAGGTGACTCAGCTACATAGAAAGTCTCCCATTTATTTTTGTGCCTCCAGACCATTCTTTCTTGTCCAACATGAGCAGGAGACCATCTTATGACCACTTAGTCGATGGAGATGCTCTGTGACTCCTCTGCTAATATGTCATTTTTGGAGTAAAATTGACCTCAAGGTCAAGGTCTATCAACCAATGAGATTCTATATTTTGCCATTCCTCTTTTGCATTTTTGGGCAAGAATAAGAAATGTGTTAATCCATACTTTGTATATGTCACATAGGAATATAGTTTCTAATAGGATGGTCCTATAATAGACCTCGAACTTTAGCATAATGTTTACTACTTGTTTACTAGCTGTGGAGTCACCTGTGCAACTGTAAGAATGCTGGCAAAGTTATCTCTATACTGTTTTTCTCAAATTCCATGACCAAACCAAGCATGGGTGGTGAGATGGTATGGAAAGTCTTGCCCACTGCCTCCTACACCCCTCCATATCCCATGTGTTCTTCCAGCATATGTCTAGCTCCTGCATAACTGAAGGAGAAGCCCTATCTTGCTACCACCTATGCAGAGAAGATATTTCCTGCTTTACTCAACCAATGACCCTGCTGATAATATTGTTTTGCTTATTTTAGCATATGCATCATATGTCAACCAATGGAATTTATTCTGTATTTGGTATAGCTTTGCTTGAATATTTAGATTATCTAACCCTATAAAAATAGGGCCTTGGAAGGTGGGGGCATCTCAGATTGTGAGGAAGATCTGAGGTCCACTTCATTAGAGGGGACCACGGACCCTTTAATAAAGTGCCGTTGGCTCAGAGCTCTGCCTCAGACTCGTTTATTGCACATTGGATAATTTTTATCCTCACAGTGAATAATAGAGAGGAGATCTTGTCACACTCATTTTGGTAAAAATGATGTACCACAACAGACTGAGAATTCTGGGGAGGAAATCATAGTTCTAGCATGTTAAAACTGGAAGGATCTTGGAAATAATCAATTTACCATCTACATTTTTACAGACAAGTGACCTGAAGCCCAGAGAGGTTAATGTCCTCAAGTGGTTAGTGGCAGAACTGGCACTAGAACCTACACGTCTCATTTCCTGTTCTGTGTTTATTCTACTCTGACACTGACTACTCCTACAACATACTCTTTTTTTGGACGTGATGTTGGGGAGACATAGGGGAAGAAAATGCCTACTATATGTCAAGCAGTGTTTTAAGCACTTTTAAACATTTTCTCATTTTATCCTCATGACAATTCTGTGAGAGAGGTGCTTTTATTATCTGCATTTTACAGTCAAGGAAACTGAGGCAGACAGTGTTTAAGTGACTTGCCCAGGGTCACACAGCTATTAAGTGTTTGAGGCTAGATTTGAAGTCAGGTCTTCCTGATTCCAGACCTAGAGCTCAAGAAACTCCCATTGAGGAAACTTGTTCACTGCAATGCAAATGAATAACTCATCTGTAACTTTCAGTTTTAGGAAGTTGCTTATGTAGCCAAGAGATTAAGAGGTTTACCCAAATTCACAGGGCAGAGGGACTTGAACCTACGGTTTCCCGACTGATGCTCACTCTCTTCAGTAACATTGTATGGCTTCTTATGTTTTTATGTGTCCATTAAACCTTTGCAGCAACTTGTAACTACAATTTGTTGACATTAGAAATAATCTTGATTATACTAATGTAAGAGAAAGTAATGTAACCTGCAGGGGGAGGGATTTGCCATGTACACATGAAGTTTGTATGACATCTTGTTTGTTCACCTCAGTGCAGAGATGTATTTTGCAGTAATGCTCATCTAAATTTCACTGGGTACAGCACAATGAAAGTGCCTCATTTTTTTCAGGGAATTTTTAAAAATTGTACAAATCGCAGTTCTCTTTATATTTCCATATCATTCAGAAGTTTATTGTATTTCTTCTTCTCATGACAAGAACATGTTACTGTGATAAGTTGTTAGGGCAGTGGAATAGATAACATCTAAGACTATTCTAGCAGAGCCCAACCACTGGCAAAACTTACTCAGCTGGAAAAGCTTCAACTATGGGCCTCAAGATGGTCACCTGAGGAATAACTTAGCTGAGTGAACACAGACTGATTAATCACCAGAAGCTTGGTCTCCATTAGTGGGTAAATTACTCACACCAGTGAGCTCACCAGTCTGAAGGACTGAAGCTTTATGAAATATTACCAGAAAATAGATATATTCTGTCATGTTCATTATAAAAACAGAATAAAGATAAACACACTTTAGGTACAGTTTTTATAAAATCAATTTTATATTTTGTTAGGGCAAGTATAGGGATGGATGGAATTTCATTTTTGGTCAAGAATCTTTAGCTACAGCAACTAGCTCCTTATTTGTAAAGCACTTTGAGCTAATTGATTAACCACAGACCTCTTCTACTCCCCTTTGCATATTTTTGACTTTTGTGATGGTACTGATGATGCCCTAAATGGCCTTTTCTGCCACATTTGCTGTCATCATGGGACAACCTGTAGTTCTTTTTGCTCTGAGCAGACATCAAATTTATTCCTCAATTATCATCTACATCTGCTTGCTGATGAACCTGTCTGCTCTCTGGACCTCTGCCACTCAAGCCATTTGACTCACTGTAGGCCCCCGTTTCCTTGCTCAGAAAGAGAAGCTTCTGTCTTTTGTAAATATATGCCAGGCTATTTCACAGTTCTGTCATATGCTTCATTGTGACAGATAGAAGAGCTTTTCTTTATTCCCCTTTAAATGTTCTCTGTTCTAAACAGGCAGACAACTCTGGGCAGGCTCAAATGACATATTGTGATGTTTTTAGATTTCATAGTAGACCTCTCCAGAAACTACAGAATGCAATTGAGGAATATGCTGGGAAACACCCTGTTTGAGCACACTGTCCCTTTTCTCCTTTCCTCTGCTTTAAACTATATCTTCTTTGCAATGATGTGCAGACTAGAACTTAGGGAGCATCACAGCATCCTAGCATAGAAAGAGGGTGGGGAGGGAGACTGTGCCTTCAGTCCATGTGTAGAAAGTGGAAGGAAGCCTGTGGGCATGTTTACTAAATCCCAACTCTACCCTCTGAGGAGAAATTAGGAGAGGAAACTGAGGCTGAATAGAAATCTTAATTCTGCACAATAGAAGAAAATTACTGTATAGACAGGAAGGAGGAAAAATAGTTGTACCAGAGATTTTTCTGTTGATCTTCTTAATTTCCATTCTGCATGAGGCATGACAATATTAAGTTTATACAAGTAGGAAGGGAAAGGAAGGGAATATGCATTTATATAGTTTCTACTCTGCTACAGGCACTATACTAAGCCCTTAAGCCTCCCCTCCTCCCCCTCACCCCCCCCCCCCCCCCAAATATCTCATTTGGTTTTAACAACTCTCTGTTAAGCACTCTAGGTGCTTTTATTATCCACATTTTACAATTGAGGAAAATGAAGCAAATGGAAGTTAAGTGACTTGCCCAGGGTCACACAGCCAAGAAATGAGACTGGATTTAAACTCAGCAGGTCTTCCTGACTCCAGGCCTAGTGCTCTATCTGCTGCACCACCAAGTTATTCTCCTTTATGCTCTCATTTTTTTCTTTTATGATTGAGATCTCATTTTCATTTTTTCTTAAGTGGATATAGTAGAGTTATCTGTGTCCATAAGTATTTATCAGGAATTGTTAAAACATTCTGCTTACCATTGGTACTTTTTCTGTTTTTGTTTAAAGTAATACATTTAGTTTTCTGTTATTTTACGTATATTCACATGGCCTAAAATGCTTATGGAACCAGTGTGCTGCATAGCTTTTTTTGGTAAGAAACTTGTTTCCATCTAAATATTTTATTGCACTATAATGAGCTTGGGCTCAGGTCTATCTCAGACACATACTGACTGTATGATCCAGGGCAAGTATAGACAACTCTCTTAAGATTATAAATTACCTGCATCAATAGAGGGAGTTTTCTTATTCCAGAGTTCCTTACAGCAATGAAATCACTTTCCATTCCTGATATCTTTACCAAATACTCAAAATAATCTCCTTGAGGAGATCTGTGCCTGTCCAGTCTGTTGGATTCCTATGTCCTCCCATAAATTCATCACCCAATTTTTAGGGGGCCTTCCTTCCTTTCTTTCTCCTAACTTGATCAGGTGGAATGGAATCAATGGGCTGGCCAAGAATTTCCTTCCTTCATTGGCCAGCTCTACTTTCTCTGATTACTGCTCTATAGCTTGAACTGAACCCTTCTTGAATTTCTCAGTCAACTCTATTTTGTGGGTTCAGGCAACTGTTGAATATAGTAAAAAACTTAAAAAAGTCTATATAGTTATTTGTGTACTCATATCAGCCCCCTGTTAGAAACTTCATAAGAATGCGACTGCCATGTTTTACCTTTATTCTTCAGTGCCTAGCATAAAGCCTTGTACATAGTATGTGCTTAATAAATGTTTATTTGGATTTTAATTTAAGTACAGAAGCTTAAAGAAGGCACAGTTCTCATAATTGTGAGCTGTGGATTTCCTCCTGTCATGTAATCTCGTTCCCTACTGAGAATAGATTTATCAGCCATCACTTACATGCTCTTATTGAAAGTTCTGTGGACTCAGTATCCCATTGTTGCCAGTCCAGCTTGCACATAACTTTCAATACTCTGACCCTTATTAAATGAAATGATAATTTATTTTCATTTTTTAGGAGGCTGTGCAGTTCAGTTACGGTAGAGTTACTATGTTCTTATTTGCCAAACCAAAAATAGGGGCCCTGATATGAAATAGGAAATTGAAAGAATGATAAGTAACAGAAGGAGTTTCCTGGTCCATCTCAGTTGATATGATCACAGAAGTTTCCATAATCTAATCACAAAGTATAAAGTGGGTGTTAAGTAATTTTGCTTCAATCAAACAGCAGAAAGGGAATTTGTCCTCAATCCATTTAAGAATATTATAAGTCTTTAGCCATTGGATTAAAGTAACTGACCCATAGGGGAACATCTTATGATTGTCTTAGTAATGCACCTTGGGCATATATTAGGTGAGGAGCCAAGGCTCCACCACACTTTTTACAAGGAGACCTCTCTGGGGAATGCTGTTTGCCAGAATGGATCCCCCAAATCTGAATTAGTTTTCAAAAGAAATTTATTAGGTTGTATAGTAGAGGAGATCAAGCCTGAAATGAGGCATGGTTCCCTCTCCCCAGATTCTGGAAAATTTATATTATATAGGATTTTGACAAAGGTTTCCCACACAGGAACTCCACATATTCCCAGTGCACGGTTAAGCAATTTGGCCCACAGCATAGCTGGAAAGCAAGGTAGATTGGGATAGATTTGAGTAACAGTAACTCAAAACAAAAGCTTGGGAGTGGTAACCTGGGTGTGGTAACCCAAAACAAGAATGCTTTGGGTGGATCTGAGCCTAGGGAAACCAAAAATACCTTGGAGCCGTCTCTGGCATTCCTAGAGAGTTACTGGAGTCAACTGATATTTTGGGTGTGGACCACCTTTAAGCTATAAGGTTGAATTTAAACACTATAATAATTTTTCAGAACCAGCTTAATAAATCATTTTCCCTCAGGAGTTTGGGACTTTTTTCTTCTTTCCTCTCATTATCAACTATCAGAACAATGGGAATGGTGGGAAATAGTGTATCCAGCTGGAAAGCAGAAACACACACACACACACACACACACACACAGAGTGACCTGAGATTCAGGGAGAAAGCTACTTCAAAGAGTTTGATTTCTCAAAGCAGAGAAGAGTGTGGCTAATGGGAGGGAAAAGACCCCTTGGGACCCCAGTTGAGTACTCCACCCAGGAAACACACTGTACTTATGGGGGAGCCTTGCATGGATTCTACAGTGAGGAAGGGCTTCTAGGCCATGAAATACCAGATGTGAGTTGCTCTTTGCCATAAGTGTATCCTACATGTGTTTCACTACTATTGTAACCTTAAATTTGAATTTATTCTCTCTCCTTCCCCCTTGAAGACATTGTAAATCTTTGTGGGAGAGGGTGCTCCAGGGTTTTGAGGGGATATTATGTATCATCTGTTATTACTCTACTATCTTAATAAATGCAACCTTGTTAAATTCTAATTAAATTCACTTCATGATTATGTTAATGGGAAGTACAACAGTAGTACTCTTTCAGTAGTAGGAATAGTCCTACAGGTTTACCAAAAGTAGTTGCCTTTCAGGGGGTTCAACCTGTCAATGGGAATGCAAGTTGGGTACATAGTCCAGAGGTGGTGGTAGAAAAATTCAAAGTGTACTGTTTTTTCTTGACATTGTGATTATCCCTGAAAACCCTGTATATACGGTAACTTTAGATGGAATAGGTTTAAATCTTCATCTGACAAATGATAGACTACAAAATTTCAAGTGTAAGAACCAGTACGTTGTCTACTTAGTAAAGTGGTTGCTCTGTCCGCTTAATAACGTGGCCCACTATTGGAAGAATTTGTGGGAGATATTTAAAAAGGCTGTTTTTCTAGAAAAGTTATAGAAAATAGGAATATAGCATGTCAAAGTAGTTAAGTTCACATCAATTCTGTTGTATTGCCTTTGCGTTCTTTATTTGAGAGAGACTGTGTTACAGGGAATAGAAGGCCAGAGGCAGAGTCAGGAAGACTAGAATTCAGTTCTTGTTTCTCATATATACTGGCAAGTAATTTAACATTTTGGCTCCTCAGGTAACTCTCTAAGAATTGACAATGTTCCAAAAGATTTAGTGAAATTCTAAGTTATTAAGCTTAAAATTGCAAAACACTGTAATCTAAACAGGTAAAGGAAGTTTTCTTTCAGAGTTCCCTACACAAATGAAATCATAGGTCCAGGCCCCATCCCTTCTCATCCCCCAAAAAACAAAAAAGTCAAACCTATAATAACCAACAATGACAACTGTATATGCTTTATTAAGAGAAATATATAACAAAATAATAGGGGTGTGAAGTGATCTTGTAAAGGCATTCATCCAACATCTTTGCACATAATTATACTGGAATGATAGCAATGTAAACTTTCTTAAAATTTCTATTGAAGATGGGGCTTTACATTTTCAGACCCTGAGGGATGACACAACCAGGATATCTACCTACATACCTACAGCTTACAATCATTGTTTGTTGTCCTATTCTTGATGAAAATGAGATACTATAAAATAATCCAAATGATATTTGACTTTTTAAATATCTCTTCTGAAAGCAGTGTAAGAGAACCTAAAAAAAAAGCACAAGGTTCTTTTTTTGTATTCCTGGCAAGCCTCTTGAAGGCTTTCATAGCCTTCATGCATCACAGCCTTTCATGACAAAGTCTTTCATGATATCCTTGTGAACAAGATGTAGAGCTGTAGGCTAGATAATAGTGCATTTAATTGGACACTAAACTGGTTGAATGTCTGACCACCACACTCAAAGCATCCTCATTAATGGGTTAGCGTCAACATGGCAGGAGGTCTCTAGTGCCTCAAAGATCTGTCCTTGGACCTGTGCTGCTTTACATTTTTTATCATTGACTTGGGTAAAGGGAATAGATAGCATGTTCGCAGAATTTATGGAGACACAAAGCTGACAGGAATAGATAAGATGTTAGATGATAATCAGGATCCAAATAGATGAGCCAAGATGATGGGCTGAATCTAAAACAATGAAATGTAATGGATAGATATAAGAATTCAAGTCAATTTCACTAGTAATAATGGAAGAGCCATGGGTAGGTAAAAGCTTATCAGAAAAAAAAAAAATTCTGGGGTTTTAGTGGACTAAAAGTTCAATATGAATTAAGTTGATATTTAAACCAAGAAAGTGAATGCTATATTAGGCTGCATTGAGGGAGGATTGATGTTTAGAGGAGGGAGGTAATAGCTCTGTTATATTTTGCATGGGTCAGGTCATATCTTCTGAATTATGTTTGGTTCTGTGGGTCAGATTGAAAAAAAAGGCTTGATAAAATTGTCAGCATTCTAAGGAGAACAGCTGAGAGAGTTCCACACTAAGAGATCATGCTATACAAGGATCTCTTGATCTAGATATTTTTAGTACAGAGAAGTCAAGATTTACTCTGTGGGAATTCACATTAAAAAAAAAAGGATTAGATTTGTTTTACTTTGCCCTTGAAAACAGAATTAGGAAATTGGTTAGAAATTGCAGAGGCACGTTTCAGCTGAATATAAAGAAAACCTCTTCTTAATTAGAACAATTTAACAGTATAACAGACCACTTTGAGAGTAGTGGGTCCTTTTCACTACAGGTCTTAAAAGTACCAAATAGCTTCTTAGGTTCCTTCCAACACTAAGAATCTTTTTTTTTTTTTTTAACAATGTCCCAACCCTTATTTTACACACACAAATACACATGCACGCAGATGTGTATGCACATATGTATATCCATGTATGTATATGCATACATATATAATATACATATATATTTGAAAAATTGGTATGTGACAATTATTATGTTATGGCTTTTGCAAAATGAAAAATTACACATTCAATTTAAAAAAAAGCATGCCAGTCTATTACTCTTAAATGCTTAGAAGAGTGAATTGAAATTAAGAATAGAATTTATGGAATATTTTATTAAATTGAATATGCATTTTGAATGTTCTGGCATTTCTAAATGTATATAAATGTGCAATCTAAACTATTGTGTGATGAAACCACTAGCTTGCATTAATTATGTAAATATGATTGCAGTAATTATATGATTTTAAAAAGTAGAAATTTCCGATGGATGGTGAAATTGTCTCTGATGTTCAGGAAATGGAGGTGGATATAGGAATGTTCTTGGAAAATAGAAAGTTATTCTTAGTTGTAAAGGCACTAGAATCAGGGATGTGAAATTGGCCTACTAATGCTTAAAACTAATGACAAGGGCATTGTTTCTCTGGATGTCCTTTACCTGGAACAAATGCACATGTGCATGGATATGTATATATGTGGTTGAGCCTGAATGATTCACTCTCAAAAAGTAACAAAGAATCTAATTGTAAACATTTGCTTCATTTAATTATAGGATACTTATTTGGAATGAAAATAATGCTAGAGTATTGAATGCTATTGAATACTAAAGTATGTAAATTTTATTGAAAGACTAAATTAGTTGATATAATCCCCATATGTTAATCAGCTTTATGATATGCTTTAGTGGCCTATTTTACTACTTCTGGAAAATGATTAAAATGGTTAAATGATTTAAAGCTACAAATAAGTGGATTTACACAATGAATATAATGAAGAGAATATCATGTCAGTGTTTGACGGTTTTTTTTTGAAAGAGTGAATTAAAAGGGTATTTATTACATTTAATGTAAAGCTGGTGATTATTAGCTTTTTTTTCTCACAGCTTTGGAAAATTTCAGATATTCCACAGCATGTGTTGAAATTTACATTTGAATAGCATCACATACTTTATGAATATTAATATAGATATAATTATATGCTAAAGAACCAGAACATTTAAAGGAAGTAATGTCTTTATCTTCATTGAATAACTATGTTAGCTAGTAAGTACTTTTAGAATGAATTTTCTAAAGAGATCCTACAACAATAAAGTGTGGAGATTCTTCATTGGAATAGATGTTTCTAAGTATCTCTCTTAATGTTAATTATAAGTAAATAGAAATCACATAACAGTAACTGCTGAAAGGTTTCTGCATGTGTACAGAATGATATTTTAGTAAAAGCATGAAATATTGTATTCAGATTCTCCAGTGGATCTGGGAATCTCATCTACATTCCTTCCAAAAATGCAGATTGCAACCCATGCATGCTTAAATATCCTGCATCATTGTTGTTCATGCAGCCCCATAAGTTTGCTGCAAGAAATTCACCTGACATTCTGGCAGTCTCCTTTACTGTCTCTTGATGTCTTGAGGATACCAAAAACAGTCATCTATTGTTCTTATGATATGACCTTTCCCTTTTCTTTTCATCACGCTTTTATCTCAAAACATCTTATATTACAGAATACATCTTAATTCTTTAATTGTCATATAATACAGATTGCTCACACCCAGCATGTACCTCAGTGTTCTATGAACCACAATCATGTATCAATACTGGTTGAATATTAGCACAAAGAAGATAACCGTTATTTCTTTTTGAGGTCACCAAAAGAACTTTGCAGTTTTACAAAGGCAATCTAGTAGACACTCCTCTTCCTTTTTAATTCTGGGCCCAATTTGTTGGCCTCTAAAATTGTCCATCGAACTACATGTCATCGTGGTTTTGATAACAGTCGTTTTTCCTTCATGTTTTTTTTAAACACTGCACAGATTTTTAGGTTCACCTCTTTTCATTAGTTTTGGCTCTCTTCTTGGAGATTCTACAATGTTCTGGGCCTTAATATAACAGGCATACAAATAATGCACACAATAAAAAAAAAAAAACAACACAAGAGCATCTGAAGGACCTGAGCATTCCTAAGTAGACCCTTTTCAACTTGGACTAGGTCCTTTATCTCCTCTATGAGAGACTGGCAAATGTCTTTGATGAACACAGGCCTTCCTGTTTTATTCCTCATGTGATATACAAACAATGTTAGTTCTATTATAACTTTCTAGGACATTATTGAATAGAGGTGTGAGATAACAAATTTGGTTTTAGGAAGATCAGTCAGAATATGATTACAGGTTTTCCATAGGACCTACTGAATGATTGACGGGGTTAAACCAGGATAAAAAGCTAAAAGTCTAGAGAAATAGGAATCCAAGGTGCTGGTAGGGAACCAGAATGAGGGGGAACAGAAGGTTATTCACTGACTACAATGTCACATACAACACACACACACACACACACACACACACATACACATTCTGTTGCCTTGAGTTTCAGGGAAACTAAATCTGAGAAGGAAGACAAGAAAGGAAAATTTCTTAATAATCAAAGCTATCACAAAGTGGAATAATCTGCCTGGGATGGAACGGGTCTCTCTTACTAGAGGTTTTCAAACAAAGGCTGGATGACCATCTGTTAGGTGTGTTAGTGTGGGATTTATTCTTTCTGGTATGAGTTAGAGCAGAGATCAGTTGATGTCCCATCCAACTGAAATTCCATGGAACTGCTTCCTCCGAATAGTTTATGAATCAGTTTACTGAATTTGGAGCCTAACTCAGTATTTATCTTCTCCTTGACAATTAGCAGATTAAATTTAAATTTAGGTTGATATTTAGTAGCTGGCTTTAGAGCCTTTAGGTGTTAAGAGTATTTTAAATGACTCAAATAAATACTGTTCTGTTCTTTTTTTTTAATTTTCATACAGCTGAACTGAAAAATCACTTGTAATTCAGGTTGCATCAAATTAGCATTAATCTCTTGATATGAATAAAAATAAGTATTGATTGATGTTTGGGATCACTAGCACTTCAAAGGACTTGATCAATAAGCTAAATTACAAAATGTATAATATTAGAAGAAATGTACAGACTGTTCCCACCCCACCCCCATTGTCTGGGGTGTACACATTCCTCCTCACTTCCATCTCCCAGAGTTCCTAGCTTCCTTTAAGACTCAATTTTGGTGCCAAATCCTACAGGAAGCATTTTCTGATTCTCCTTGTTGTCAGCCACCTACCCCATATCACTTTATACTTAACTCTATGTGTTCATTTTCTTCTCCGACCCCCAAGTAGAAGGGGGTGAGGGAAAAAGAAGGGGGAAGGAAAAATTATTTATTAAATGTCCACCATGTGCCAGGTACTGTATTAAGTGCTTTAGAAATATTATCTTGGGGTGGCTAGGTGGTACAGTGAATAGAGCACGGGCTCTGGAGTCAGGAGGACCTGAGTTCAAATCCAGCCTCAGACACTTAACACTTACTAGCCGTGTGACCTTGGGCAAGTCACTTAACCCCAACTGCCCTGTCCTCCCCCCTCTAAAAAGAAAAAAAAAGAAAGAAATATGATCTCATTTGATCTTCGAAGTAAAACCCTGTGAGGTAGTTGCTATTACTATGCACATTTTACAGATGAGGAAACTGAGGCAGACTAAGCTAAACAACCTGCCCATGGTTACATAGTTGGTAAGAGTAGTAAGTGAAGTGGGGTGTGAACTGAGTCAGAGATGGGGAACCTGCAGCCTCGAGGCCACATTTGGCCCTCTAGGTCCTCAAATGTGGTCCTTTCAATCCAAACTTCACAGAACTACAAATGCCCACTTTCCTGAGGAGGAAGACAAGAAAGGAAAATTTCTTTGTTCTGTGAAGTTTGGACTCAGTCAAAGGGCTGCGCTTGAAGACCTAGAGTGCTTCATGTGGCCTTGAGGCCCCAGGTTCCTCACCCCTGACTGAGTTTTTTCTGATTCCAAGTCAGATATTCTATTAATTATGTTGCCTAACTGCCTCTAGTTGCCTCTGTTTCTGGTTCTCTCATAGATAGATAGATAGATAGATAGATAGATAGATAGATAGATAGATAGATAGATAGATAGAGTGTATATATAGACATGGTTAGATATACTTATCCACGTAAGTATACACATACACATATGTGAAATACTTGTTGAACAAGATAACAGTATTTGTGTTAGTGTCATGTACTTTATTACCTAAGTTGCTCTTTATAGAAATAGCTAATAGGACAAGTAAAAATACAACCCTAGTTATGGAATATAGATGCTAAATGAAAAAAGTGAGAGAAGGGAAAGATTATTTTTAGTTCAGCATCAAGATGAAGGTTTCCTAGAGGAGGATGAGGGATTGTGCTATGCCAACAATATAGAGCCCAAAGCATCTAATCACATTTAGGACATTTGATCATGGTTTACTTAGCAAATCAGATATCTAGATAATTAGATAATTATGTACTTTCCAAAGTGCCTCTATTAATTTTAGGAAATGATTTATTGTTCTTAGAAAGCTTAAATAATTGAATGCTCAAAATATTATTATGTAAATATACAGAAAAGAATATCTATTTAAAATGCAAAAAAGTTTTTTTATTCTTTCTTGCAATTGTTTCTAAGATTTATGTTTTTTCTTAGCTTTTAGACTATTTAATCTCTGTAATAGCTTAGCTTCCAGTTTTCAGTTCTTTTATCAGTTGCTGCAACACTCAGTAGTAATTGGTTTTCTGAGGTGTTGAAATCCCTTTTGAATCTAATATCTTACAGATTGAAAATCCTTGATAGGTGGGAGTTATTGCTGTGAAGTTACCTATTTGGGGAATTAAAGAATTTACCATTTTTGCCTATCAATTGAAAGTTTGGTGCCTGTGCACATACTAATACTAATCATTAGCTCTTATATTCTACAATTTAATGTAAGAATATTTGCTCAGCTTATAGTGTTACTAGTACTTTGCACATTGATGATATAGAATACTTTGTATTCTTTTATAAAGAATAGAAATTTTAAAAAAGATATGAAGTAACCCAGTAGAATAGAGTTTCCCTAACTTAATTCCTACTCTGGTGTTATATTGTAACTTAGTATACTTTCTTTCTATCTATTTAAAGTGCTAACCTGATTATAATTTAGTGATCTACAAGATTAATGTAGTTCTTGGGGGTCCTTCTATGATAATTTCCAAAAGCATAAGATGGTATTTGTTATAAGTGTTGTTTTTCTTTCTTTCTCCTCCCTTCCCCCCAATCAGGGGTTGCAGAGGTGAGAGGAAGAAAAAGGCTAAGGACAGGGTTGACAAAAAGATAAATAAAATTAAGAGAAGGACTCATTGAAACTTTTTTTCTTTGAAATGAGCAGAACATAGAAGGAAGACCAAAAGAATTCATAGCAAGCAAGATAGTTTTGAAAGTTGCTCATTGAATGTGTTGTATACATAAAGGGCAGAGCAAAACACAAGTGATGGAAATTGGAAATCCTCCTTTTCTCTTCTGCTCCCTATAAGGAGATACTCAGTTTGGGGGGGGGGGGAGCATAATCCAGGTTTAAAAAAAAAAAGAGATCCATATTCATTAGAGAGTTACAAAACAAAATGCTTTAAGGTTGGAAGAGGAAAGCAAAAAGAAGTCAGAAGACTCAGGAAAGACTTTCTGGAGGAGGGAACTTTTAAGGTGGGCTTTAAAGAGCACATAGAAATTTAAAAGATATGAGGGTGGCTAAGAGGTGCAGTGAATAGAGCACAGCCTTGGAGTCAGAAGGACCTGAGTTCAAATCCAGCCTCAGACACTTAACACAAAAACTAGCTGTGTGACATTGGGCAAGTCACTCAACCCCAATTGCCCTGCATTCCCCCCTCCAAAAAGCAAAAAAAAAAAAGAAAAAGAAAAGAAAAATAAATTTAAAGGTGGAAATGGGGAGTGTGGGCATTCTAGGCATGAGCAGTAGACCAAGCATTTGCACAGGTGTGTGGGAGGGCAGTAAATGGTTGGTAACCCAAGAATTATTCAGTTTGGCTGGAGCACAGAGGATAATAATATGAGATATGACTGCAACTGTAGAGTAATGTCAGCTTCTGGGGGGGGGGGCCCTTGATTCCCAGGTAAATAAGTTTGAACTGTACCTGGGAGGCTATTGAAGATTACTGAAGAATTTTAAGTAAAAGATAATGGCAGATGGGATGCTGAACTTTCAGAGATAATGTTCATAAAGTTGTTTGCCAATCTTAAAAAGTGCTATATGTCAGCTTGTATTTATTAGTAGTAGTAGTGGGCAGATAGGTGGCACAGTGGATAAAGTGCTGGGCCTAGAGTTAGGAAGACTCATCTTCCTGCCTCACATACTTACTAGCTAGGTAACAATGGAAAAGTCACTTTTACCTTGTTTGCCTCAGTTTCCTCATCTGTAAATTGAGCTGGAGAAAGAAACGGCAAACCACTTCAAGTTTTTTTGCCAAGAAAACCCCAAAAGGGGTCACGAGTAGTTGAATATGACTAAACAACAAATAGTAGTAGTAATAGTTAATGATAATGATTCCATCTATGTATAAGAAACATTATTCAGTCAGTTAAGAAAGAGACAGTAAAATTAAGGAGATCAGTAACTCAATTGGACAAACATTTATTGAGAACTATGCTCGAGATTGGGTATGCAAAAACAAAAATAAACTTTCTTTCTCCTAAGGAACTTGGATTCTTCTCTAAAGAATCTATTGTAGTCATATAACTATGGCATTATGAAGAAATGTCTAGAATGGAAGTGAAGGGAACAGATGCCAGAGATATTACAGAGGTAAAATATGTTCTTATAAACAGGTGAACTGAAATTGGCATGCTTTTAACATTATGTACTTTTATTGGTGTGACATAGATTATAGCTACTTCATGAATTAGTAAATAGCTTTAGGTGTCACCTGTGGCACTCCCTCCCAACCCCCCCTCCCCCAAAAGTGACCTCTTTTAGTGATGAACCTCTCTGAATTAGGTGAGTTTGGTATGAAGGGGACAGTTTCCTACTGGGTCCATACTCAAAATCTTTCTGGATTGGTAGGAACAACAAGAGTTTACGTTTCATTGGCACTGCCTTTGATAGCCTACCAGGGTCACCTCTACACCATATAAGGCTTTAGTGGTAGATATATAAGCATAGACCAGATATAGAAAATCATATTGTTGCAGACTATCAAATGAGAAAGTTAATTTTTTCTCCTCTGTAACACAATGAATTACCCTCAAACTCATCAGAATTAGGAGATTTTTATTTGCTCTCTAGTAGTGGATTATTTAGTTTTAAAAACAATTCTTTGTAGAGTTCTTTTTAAGTGCCCAGTACCTTTAAAATAAAATGTGGTTTAAAAATTCAATTTTCAGTCAATTACTTAAAAATTTGTCTATTATATAAAACATGGTATGCTCAAATTCATTTATTTATTTTTTTGCTTTCTGGAGGGGAGAAGGTAGGGCAAGTCAAGTTAAGTGACTTGCCCAAGGTCACATGGCTAGTTTTGTGTTGTGTGTGAGGCTGGATTTGAACTCAGGTCCTCCTGGCTCCAGGGCCAGTGCTCTATTCACTGCACCACCTAGCCATCCTGAAATTCAATTATTTTAATAGTCTTCCTTATCCTGAGAGACCATGTGACAAACTGGATAGAGTTGGCCTTGGAGCCAGGAAAGGCTGGTTTTAAGTCCTGCCTCTGATACATAGTGGCTATGTAACCTGAAGCAAGTCATGCAACCCCTTAGCACCCTCAGATACTCTTGAAGACCACAGATTACAGAGAAGATGCCAAGGGAGTTCTCTATACTGACTGATCATAGTTCTATGACCTATTCCTGTCCTGTACTTCAACGTAATAGAAAAAAATTGTTCATGATTACATTTGTTGATTTTAGAGTAACTATTGATGCACAGCTGAATATCAATATTCCATAAAATGTTGTTTTATCACATTTAATATAACTTGTTTTGAGTTTTTTGCATTGTTGATTTTGTCCGCATTTGCCACAATGGCAAAAGTTTGGCTTTTTTAATTGGGTGTTGTCATGCATCTGTATCTTCTTGATGATACAATAAATAATAGCAAGCCATAGGTGGTTTCAGAGCTAAACATATCAGGGAAAAGAGAAGAAAAATAACTGATACTGAAAGGATGCTTCAGGTGGGGGTTGGCATAGATGACACCTAAGGTATCTTCTAACACAGAATTCCATAATTCTAGAATTATAAGCTACGGCAAAAGAAGACAGTATTTGGATTCTATTTAAAAATGAGATCACTCAGCTTATTATCTAGTATATTTTCATCTGTATACCTTCTCTGATTTCTCTTTGCTGTTGCTTTGGATAAATGGTTTTATTTTCTATTCATTATAAGTGGTCTTTTGTGCAGACAGTATTTGGTGGGAAGGGAGAGAGAAGCATTGAATGGATATATAGCTTGGGGAACTCCTTCCCCATTAAGGGATAGAGTAAGGAGCTCAGCTAGAACCTAAAATCTCCTTCCACTAGACTAATTATATGGGAAGGATAAAGAGATACCTGTCATTCCAGCCAAGTACCCTTTCTCTTAGGAGAGCAAGTGACCAGCCTCTGGCACCAATCTCCTGCTTTCTTTTCTGGTAGGAATAAGTCTCCTTTGGAAAAAGGTGAATAAAGGTATTTGTTCATGACTCCTTACAAGCTACATCTCGACAGATCCATGAGGACACACATAAATTATATGGGCAAAACAAAACACACAATACTCACACATGCCTTACATCTCATTATGTCATGCAAGTGACCTAGTATTCTCAAAGGCTCTTGTTACAGAAAATATTTTCTAGTGGCTTCTTGCCTGAAAAATCTTTAAATATCTTTCTTGTGATAGAAAATATATCCCAAAGTTCAAGGACCAACATGTAAAGAAAACTTCATTATCAGAAGTAGTTTGGCCTCAATACATTTCAATTTAATAAACATTACTTAGTGTTCATAATGTGCTAGGCACTGGGGATAAAAAGAAAAGAAAATAATATCTGCCTTGATGGAACTTATATTTTCTTGGGAGATATAACATGCAACATGTACTTTGAAGGAAAAATTTTTGTTCTTGTGGCGATAGCATCCCATGAAATTGACAGAGAAATCTGTCATTTGTGTATAAATTCTTAAAGCTGCACCAGAAAATAGCTTAGTGGAAAGGCTATATGGTATGAAAATGTGGAGTATGACCATGTAAAACATAACTTCTTCAACATTTGGACAGGAAAGTTCATGTAATTCTAACACAATGTAATTTAAGAGCATGATCAAAAAGAACAACTCACAAAACGGATTCATTTTGGCAAGAATGTTCAAAATGCTATTGTTGAAACAATACCTAAACACATTAGACCTATTAGGAATAATTCAGCTCCTTCAACAATATTCCCTGGGTTTTTTCTTCCCTTTAGAAAGAAATGAAAACTAAGTACGAGTCCATTCAAGAGGAATATCTTCACTCTATTATTTAATTGCTTTATTCTACCACATTGTATAAATCACACCCTGGGCTGCAAATAGTTTAATGTAATAGGTGGAATTTCAAGAGAAATTATGATGAGAGGAGGACAGTCTGGGAGATGAAGCTAAAAGCTGTTTCTAGAATAGTAAAAGCTTTATTAATCAGAATGTTCAAAAAATGGACGTCCTTGACAATTCTTATTTGCAAGAGTTAATACAAATTTCTCCAGGTGTTTTGCCTTTGATTATTCTTCCTTTCAAGGTGTAGAAATCTACCAAAGGGCTGTGATTTACACATATAGGTCATCTTCCTTCCAGAATGCCCTTTGGGTCAGCAGTTCAGTCCTTACTTCCACACTCTGCTCCCTCTCCTAAATTAGAAAACAATCTGCCTGGAAACATAAATCAGTCTAGGGTTACACTACTTTATTTCATACAGTTTCTATATCAGACAGGACATAGATTGAAGGCTTGTATTATGTCAGGGAATATCAGGCCTGCCCATTTCTCTTAATTGCTATGTAGTAGTAGTAGTAGTAGTAGTAGTAGTAGTAGTAGTAGTAGTAGTAGTAGTAGTAGTAGTGGTGGTGGTGATGGTGGTGGTGGTGGTGGTAGTAAGAATAACTAGTATTTATATATTGCTTTAAGGTTTGCAAAATGCTTTACACATTATCTCACTTGATGCTCACAATCACCTTGTAAGGTAGGTGCTGATATTATCCTCATTTTACAGATGAGAACTCTGGGGCTGAGAGAGGTTTAAGACTGTCTAGACCAGCAGTTCTCATCTGTGGGACGTGACCCCTTTGGGGCTGAATGACCCTTTCACAGGGGTCACAGGAGTCACCTAAGACCATCGGAAAACACGTATTTCCGATAGTCTTAGGAACCTCCTCTATCCATCTCCAGATGGGTCTGCCCACATGCAGACACATCCACATACGACTATTGGAGTCATGGCATTAGGAAGGTTGAGAACCACTGGTCTAGACTCACATAAGTAGCAAATGTCTCACATAGTAAGTATCTAAGCCACTATTAGAATTCAGGCCTTTCTGACTCCATATCCAGCACTCTACCCACTATGTACCTACCCATTCCCTTACCACCTCTATCCCCTCACCTATCCCCACAGAATGAGCTCACTAAGTAGCAGCACAGATTTTGATAGAAGCAACTATTTGCTATAAAAACCATGATTTCATCAAGTAATATCTCTTCATTTAATTGATGTGTAATAGACATAATTATCTAAGTGTAAGCTACTTCTTCCTGTTTCCCTAAGCAACAGCATCGAAAATATCAGCCTGAATTATCCTGGGCTTTAATTCTACTTTAATGCTAATGATATTTGCCTTCTCTGCTTAATTAATTTGAAAAAAAATCCCATTTCTAAAACTAAAGAAAGTTAGGTCAATAAAAAAAAGTGTGCTTAAATACTGCAACAGACTACTGAATAAGTACATTGTAGACAACAATTTAACTAATGGTCTCAAACTTCAATTTTAGGTTTTATGTGTATGACGTTCACACTACTAATCTAAATCTTTATTACTCTTCATAAATAATCACCGCGAGTTTTCTTTATGCCAATCTAATTCTGTATTCATCTGAACGGAGGGACAGAGAACTGTATAATATACATTCAGCCCACGGATAATGGGGTTTTAGGTCCCTGTTATAGATGATTATTAGGTTTCTTGGATGACACAGGTATTTACCATGGTTGTACTAATGGCACCCTCTTTTGAGCTAATCTCTCACCCCTATTGGAAGAATGGGTTCTACTTCTACTATTACTAATGAAAGCTAGCATTTATATATTGCTTTAAGGTCTATAAATACTATACGTGTCATTTCATTTGATCCTCACAATCACCCCATGACTTAATAATGACTATTATTAACCTCATTAGGTGAGGTGATGTTGTCTTTGTTTATTCAGTGTTCACAGAACTTCAATATTCTCAAGTTAAGGATTTGCTCATACCTAGTTCTACTTTAAATTGATTGATTATTTTGATTAAGCTGCCTACACCTTCTGTGAATATTTTAGTTAAAATATGCTTACATTTGTATCCTCTGTGTGTGTTCCAGGCCACACACTCTACCTAACTCTGATAAGAGAGAACTAGGTAGAGCTCAGAAGTCCATGATTCAGATATGCTCCAGGACATCACATCTGATTTTATGGCATTTCATCATGGCTCTCATCTTGGATATTGAATTGCCAGGGGCAGAGAAGATTAGCAACCAGGTCACAGCCCTATTCTCAAGTGCATTGCTTTTTGGCCATAACTCAATATATAGCAGAAACTCCTCCGAACTTTCTAGTCATACAGGGATTGGTCACTTTCACTGCAAGCCCACCCCCAACTGCTCAATTGCTCACTTAGTCAAATGATCATTTAGCACCACGTGCCGATGCCTTTTGGACATTTGAAACTTGATGTCTTGGAAGCAGTATCAAGCTCAGCATGTCCAAAATAAAACTTATTCTCTTTCCCTGAAATCCCACCCCTCATCCAAACCTCCTTGTTTATGCCAAAGGTGCTACCTTTTCTTCAGTCTCCTCAGTTAACATCTGTGACCTTGACTTTTCTATGCCTCATCTGGCACATCCCATTATCTGCCAGATCATAATGTCTTTCATATCTGACCCCTACTCTCCCACCTACCCTTTAAATTCAGGCCCTCCTCACCTTTCACCTGGGCTATGGTAACAGCCTCCTAATTGACCCTGTTGCGCATCCCTCTCCGCTCCAGTCCATTCGTGATATTGCCAGTGATTTTCCATAGCCAAAGGTCTAACCATGTTATTCCCTAGTAGGTTAATTTCAGTGGTTTCCTATCGCCTCTGGGAAAAAATGCAAACCCTTTTGTTTGTTTTTTAAAGCCCCTTACAACCCTGTTCCAACCTATCTCACCAGCCTCATTGGACATTACTCCTCTTCCTATACTTTACAGTCCAGCCACACTAACCCCTCTATTCTATTCCTCATGCAAAATGCTTCATCTCTTAACTCTTTTCCTTTACTCTGGCTGTCCTGTCCCTGGTGCCTGTAACCCTGTAACACAGTGTTATCAAACTCAAAGAGAGGCAGGGGCCACTCATCTGTACGCTAGGATCCCTGCAGGCTGTCTATGGACTCAGTTCGAAAATATCATTATCTATGTTTTATTGTATTTGTATTCATTTCAAGTATTTCCTAATTATATTTTAATCTGGTTTGTAGTAATCTGAAGTGTTGCGGAGAGCGTGTTTGACATCTCTGTTGTAATGATTCCTGCTTAATTGATGTCTCCTAGAATCCCTTTCTTCCTTCACTGCTTAGGCAAACCCCACCTTCAACATGAAACCTGTCTGATAATGCTTTCCCATAGTGCCTTGTAGTTAACTACTTTTTATTTGTTCTTTTAATGTTTATTCTGTATATACTTGCAAGAGCACTTGTCTCCCTAGTTATAATGTATGTTCCTTCAGCATAGGGATTGTTCCATTCCTTTTATTTGTGTCCCCTAGCACTTAGCTCAGAACAGGGACCATTTTGTGCCTTTCTATAGGTCATAATGCTTAGCACAATGCGGCTACATAGTAGTAGATTATTAAATGCTTGCTGACTTCTTTTTGGGGGTGGGGCGCCATTTGTTCAGACATTTTTTAGTCATGTCTGACTCTTCATGACTGGTTTTCTTAGCAGAGATATTGGAGTGGTTTGTTATTTCCTTCTTTAAGAAGAGATGAGGAAATGGAGGCAAACAGGGTTAAGTGACCTGGCCAGGGTCACACAGCTATTAAGTGTCTGGAGGCAATTTCAACCTCAGGAAGAGGAGTCTTCCTGACTCCAGGTCCAGAACTCTATCCATTGTCATCTCTACCTCCTCCTCCTTACAAGCTGACACCGCATTTTTTCAAGATTTACAAACCACTTTACTCACATTGTTTCCTCTGAAAGTCCAGCATCCTTTCCGCCATGATCTTTACTCCCATCTTCAGTAGTCTAGTTGCCACAGCAAAGTTAAAGACAGTGCCAAGGCTTGTGATTTGTGTTGGTTGCCTACATTAATGGAATGTCAGGTCTTTAATATAATGATGTGTCTTTATATCAAACTTGAGATAGCTGTGTAAAATGCATAAAATCACACATGGGAGTGGAAAGGACAGCAGAATTGGAGTCAGAAGGATTTTTATCCCATTTTTTACACATATTAACTTTGTGACCTAAGGAGAACTCAGGTAACTTCTCTGAGCCCATTTCATCCTTAAAATGGAAATAATAATATTAATCCTGACTTACCTCACAGTGTTGTTATATAGACCCCAAATGAGTTCGTCTGTGTGAAAATACTTTGTAATTGTCTTCAAGTGTAGGGTATTATTAACGATCATGTCATTATGAAGACAACAAAAAATGAGAGAAACTGTAGTGCTCAATGGCTTACAGAAAATCATTTTTCTGCAAAGATTGACTATTTTTAAGATTGAGAATTATATTCAATAATATAGAATAAAAGGAAGGGTAAATCAGGATTCTCATAAATCTTGAGGAGGATTCTCAACTGGCTTCTTTATTTGTTTGTTTGGTTTTTTTTAATAAGCCTGCTTTAGAGAATTTTAGGTTAATGGTTAGGAAGCATTTAAATTTTTTTTACTGGTTTGCTAATTATAACCACAAATGCTTGGAATAACTAAAAATTTATATTTATCAGGTTGATGTCTATGAATACTGTTGTGTATAGAGAATTTACATTAATTCACTGGATGCCTGATTTGGTTTTTTAATGTAAAGGATAACAGGGGACAGAGATGGAATACTAAGAGGTGAGATTATATTTAATGTCAGCATTTTATTTTAAAAACCAGAAGTGAAGGAAATTAAATTTACTATGGTTTTCAATTGTAAGGAAAAAACAGGGGAATGTATAAGAGATAAATTAGCTAAGGTTCAGAGGAGGCTATTTTATAGTGACTGAGGGAGAGACTGAGGCTACTTCAAAGGGAAGAGCTTCAATTTAATAACAGCAAAAAGTAAAACTCAGTAAGTCTGCTGTCTTTCTCATTTCTGCCAGATTGACTGGAAAGCTTTTCCTGAGCCTCCCTCCTTGGGTTCAAAGTGTTCCCTCCCTGTAGTCTTTTTTGTCCCCTCCACTTTCTCAGAGCACTTTTGTATAAAACTTATTGAGCACATTATTTCCCACTTAGCTCATAGGATCATTGGCTTTAGAGCTGGCAGGGAGTCTTAGTTCAATGTCTGCAATTTGTAGATGAGGAAACTGAGACACAAATTATTTGTGTATATGTTGTACATTTCAGTTGTGTCCAACACTCTGTGACCTCCAGCTCCCTGTTATAGATGAAGAAACTAAGGTAAACAGGGTTAAGTGACTTGCCAAGGGGCCACACAGCCAGGGGTCACACAGGTCAGATCCAGACTCAGGGAGATAAGTCTTCCTGACTCCTAAGCCCAGTGCTCCATCCACTGTGTTACCTAGTTGCCCACTTGTGCATATGACATTCCCTCAATTAAGGTTACAGACTATTGTTTTTGAATTTAACTTTCTCATTGTCAAGCCTGGTGCCTTGTGTGGAGTAGATGCTTAATAAATGTTTAGTAAATTGAATTGGATGATAAATTTCAAAGGGGCAAGAAAAATGTATCCTAAATTTTAAAAGAAGTCAAAAAGGATTTATTCAGTATTTAGCATAATTGTTATTGTTGTTCACTTATTCAGTTATGTCTGACTCTTCATGACCCCAAGTTTCATAGCTCATCAGGCCCTTCTATTCTTCACTATCTCTTGATGTCTGTCCAGATTCATGTTCATTGTTTCCATCACTCTATCTATCCTTCTCATCCTCTACTGTCCCCTTCTATTTTTGCCTTCAATCTTTCCCAAAATCAGGGTTTTTTTCAGTGAGTCCTGTCTTCTCATCAGCTTTAGCATTTGACCTTCCAGTGAATGGTTTGAATTAATTTCTTTAAGTGTTGACTGATTTGACCTCCTCACTGTCCAAGAAATTCTGAAAAATTTTCTCTAGCACCACAATCTGAAGATGTCATTTCTGTGACACTCAGCTTTCCTTATAGTACATGATTAAATGCTGCTAATTTCTAGTATATTTTTGAAACTATCGGTATTTTAAACATGGTGAGAATTTAATAAGTTTATAGTTATGTACACACATATGTTTATATATGCCTACATATATGTATGTATACATGTATCTATGTAAGTAGATACACATCTATAGTTATAAATCTATATTTAAGTTGATATAATATTGTTAGAAATAAAGATAAAAGGAATATCAGTGGTGATAGAGTTAGGACTAGCTGGATTCAAGTCTAGCTTGTGTTATATGTAGGTAAGTCACTTAACTTTGGCATTGGTAAAGGGAGTTTTATCACCTGGTGCCATGTACACTAATGAAATCACAGGTCAAGAAAAAATATGAAAAAAAACCCCTATAATTTAAAATAAAATATTGTACAATTTATATAGATGATTAAAATTCTAATGTTTTTCTCAGTATCCCTAAATTACAAGGGAAAAATATTTTCCAAGACTAACAGATCACTCATTTTGTTTTTATCAGTGTAGAGTATAGGTATATGATACAGGGTATCCACAAATACAACCTCGTTAACTCCCTTCCCCCAGCCTCTTCTACTGAATCTTCTCCTTACTAATTCTTCCCTTTGAATTCAACAGGAGTCCTAGTGGGTATGTTTGGGAATATTCTAAGTAAGTGATCAAAACTTAAGAAACTTTGATTGGCTCAGTGTCCTCTTCTCCTACCTATTTCCGTCCCTGTAAAATTACAAAATGTGCTTCCCTCATGAGCTATCTTCCTTTATCAATCTCAAGACACACATTTATAGGCGTATTAAAAAATCGTTGTTAATGATCATGCAATTTAGGAATAGTAGACAATATAGGAACGTAGATGAACCTTCAAACAAGGTGTGTAGTAGGACTTTCAGGTAAGGTCACCTCATTCTCCTGCCCCTCTCCTTTTCTGGAGATGCTTATGTGTGGAGATTGGGATTTCCCCTCTCTGGTTGGACGTTTTCATAGCGCTCTTCTTGCTCTTCACAGCTGCTGCTTTGGCCTGGCCTCAGCTCCAGCCCACAGCTGAGATCTCCCACATAGGCCCATTCTTACCTCTCACTCTCTCTAATCTGTACACTAATCCACCAGTACCTGTCTCTGCCTCCCCTGTCAGGTGTCATTAAACCTGGGCAAAAGTTTTTTTTTTTTTCCTTTGGGCAGCCACAGATGCTCCCAAGCAAGCTGAATTCTCTTGAACTCAGTTCAGGTCAAACCCAAGGATTCTCTATCATTTCAGGAAGAACCTTCAAATTATCTGTGATACTAGGTCCCAGCAAACCAGGGCCATGTCTTGAGTATTTGCTTTCACATTTAGCTTTCTCTCCACTACCATAAGAGGAGAAAACTCAGTTTTTCCCCCTCCCTCTTAAATCTCCTCTCTCATTTTCCTACTATTGGCAGCCCAGAAAGAACTTGGTAAGATTTTAGATAGGACTTTTTAGCATTGTATATAACCAGTTTTGGGAAATGTTTATTGCTTTGTTTTATTTAAAATTTGTTTGGTTTATGTATAACTTAAGCTCTTTGGAGGGTAAAAATAAAATTTAAGAGAACTTTTGTAAATAATGGTAGTAAACTTGTTAAGGAAAATACTATCTTATTTCTTTGTTTTCTCAGCACCTACACAGTATCTGGTATATAGCAGGTGCTTAATAAATGTTTGCTGGTTGACTAAATAGTGGTGCATGTTCCCCTCCATTGGCATAGAGAGAAAATGTTCTGCCACCAGTTCTGATAAGAATTTGACTTTATGGCAGAAGTTCATTTGAATTACTTTATGTGATCAAGCTTTGGGGGAACATAACTGAGACAAGGAAAAAGGTGATTTCTTCCTTTGTGTTACTTCTTGGAATGACTTGTGTTTCCCCCATTTCTTTAGGAATGAAAAATAAAATCTCAAAATCCAACTGTCTCTGATATGGGTCTGACCTAGTTACCAGGGGATTAAACAGCTTAAAACACCTCACATAGCAGTTTAAGAGGAATGGAAACTATAATCCTATTATATTTATGTAGTTATCAGTGCTCTTTGAATTTCTGATTATTCCTGCCAATCAATCAGGGACACTTTCAGTACTTAACTGGTAAATAACCACCTTAAGTCAGCTTTATCATGAAGGGTACTGCTGGTACCAATGATAGCTGTCAGGCTGAGAGAGTGCTGTGAGATTGAATTGAATTATCACTGGAAAAGCAAAGAAAACCTTGTGGAAAGAGTGCTGTGTTTAGTTGTAATCTCAGTTCTGATGTTTACCAGCTTGGCAAGCAAGAACACTAGTCACTGAGCCCCTCCTAGTCTTGGTTTATTCATCTGTTAAAGGGGTATAATCATTATTACATGACCTACTTCAAATGGTTGTAGGGGTAAAGCATTCATCTATAGTGTATACAGTCTCAGATACTGTGATGTGTTTGTTAACAATAACTATAACTAACATTTATATAGTACTTTAAAGGTTGTCAAACAAGACCTTAATGTATATTATCTCATTTGAAAGCCCTTTATAAACAACAAAAATGAGTTATTGCTCTTATTGCCACATCATAAAAACACATTTTAATGATAAAATATCAGCAGTAACAGAGGGAGTTGTGAGTTGATGTAATTATTAACTAGGCAACCCTATAGCTTCACAGAAGAGTTGTTCTGACAAAAATCATTTGTAAAGCCTGTGACTATAAAATTTGAATTTTTTTATTACTATGTTTTCTTATTAAACACTGACTTGTTCATAAAATTTCACAGAGAAATTTGTATCTTTGGCATGTGTATGGTACTTTTTTAATTTAAAAAATCATCCAAATAGAATTTTTGTTCTGATAGCTACTGAGCAAAAACTACTACATAAATATTTCATTTTTATTTTTTAGTCATATGTGATATTATATGAAAGATACAAGAGAGAACAACACCGGGAAAATGCTGCTATCAAATGTGATATAATCTATGTAACATCTACTGTCTTATATCCAATTGAATTGAACATACTCAGGTAAGAATTAGAATTTTTTTTTTCTGTTTTTGCTTTATAGCTGCTTAATTATGAGAAACCATTACCTCTGAAACTCACTTTATGTGAGAGGAATTCCAGTAAATTAAGGATGCATACATTGAATAATATTTTCCCATTCAGACATAAGTTTCCACAGATAATATTTTTGGATTCAAGTTATAATTAAAATTATACTCCAGATTCTATACATAAATTTCAGTTATTCTACTCTTTTGTATGTGCATTATCCATGGAAGTAATTCTCTAAGTCAGTTACAATGAGATGAATGGACAATGAATTTATAAGATTCTTGCATGTTTATTAAAAGCACACGCATTTAAATAATATTTATTGATGGTGCTGAGTGATGTCAATATAGAGATGAGAAAGGCAAGTTCCTTCCCTGTGCATTATAATAGGTAGAATAACAAATGAACACAAATAAGGGGGAGAAGAAACTTACATGTGGAATGATCAAGGAAGGATTACTGAAAAAGTTTGCATTTGAACCGAATCTAGTAGGATGAGTTGAATGTAAGTGACTTGATAAATGTGTGTAGGCTTAGAAGAATGAAGATAGGAAAAGTTATATGAGGTTAGTGCAAGAAAAAAAAAACATTCTGACATAGGGTGAAGTCATGATGGCAATAGGAATAAAAAAGTAGAAAGTAGGAGAAAGAAATGGCAAACCACTCCGGTATCTTTGCCAAGAAAATTAAAAAAAAAAAGAGTCATGAAGAGTTGGACAAGACTGAAATGACTGAACAACAACAGCAGCATGGATGGTTGGAAATTTTTGAAGATTATTTCATAGCTTCTTTGTCCTTCTGTTTATGTTTCTGGGAAAGCAAAACAAAACAACTCAATTTAGCCTTTATTAAGCACTTGATGTTTGCTGATTACAATGATAAGTCCTCAAGTTGATTCCTTTTATAGATAAGACATATTTCTCTCCTGGAATCTACTAGGGGCCACAATACAAAATAACACATATATTGCAAAATATTTTATGAGAAAGGTCTATTATGGCCTTACCCAAGGGTCAACTCCCATAGTTGGGAAAGTTCATTTTTAAGAGTTTTTTTTCTCAGGCCACTTCTAAATATGTGTATATCACTTCCATATACCTCTGCCAGGATGCTATCATTTCACAACTACCACTGTATCAGGGGCATTTTTGAGAACTCTAGTCTCTGAACTATTCTCAGAAACTAGGAAGGAGGACGGTTAGGGGTGTACAGGAGTTTGAAGTCTATGAACCACAGGCTGGCTGGTTTTGTGTTTCTCTTTCAAGTCACCATTTTCTCTTGAGGAGGAGAGAAAAGGAAGGGGAGGGTTGAGTTCATTTCACAACAGCATTTTACAGACCATAGATAGGGGGACTATTTTGAAAAGAGAAGAGATATAGATTTTTAGTTTCTAATTATCTTTTGGAAACAAATTACAGAAGTTCATTGTTATCTCAGAGAGTTTCCAGAGTGCATACTGTCTCCATGGGAGATCTACATCCTATAATTTCATGGCTTTGATTTGGGGAATTCATCAAATTGACCAAAGACTCTCATAATCAATTTTGCCTTTAAGACTTTAAAGGTAGGATGGTATTACAATGAGTGCTAGGCAAAGGAATTTCAATTTACTTAATGGACAATAGTGAGCCTTTGAAGATTTTTTTAATGCAACAGCAACATTACCAGATATATACATGAGAAAGATTATTGTAGCAAATGGTAGTAAAGGAGTTAGAGGGAAGAGAAAGAAAAAAAATTGCATATTCAAAACATTCATATTTATAATCCAAACTACAACTGTAATTAAATGATGTTCAAACTGATATTTCTCTTGATAAAATAACCTTATTCTACCTCAGTAGATTTTTGATCTTATTAATGATGATGCTCTTTCCATAAGTTCAGATCATAACCTTCTCAGTCTGTCTGATTTCTGTCCATCTCTTCCACTGAATTCTCCAAAAAGGCTCCCTCCAACATGTCTGGGACCTTTTTGCATGTTAAAACACTGGATGGAAAGCAGTGGAACATGAAGGATATTCTTTAGTTATCCCTTACTCTTGCTATATGATTACACCCTTCCCAAATCCCATCCTCTTTGGGTCATACCACCCTTCGATGATATCCTTATCCACAGTACATAATTGGTAACATATTACAATCTGCTCATTCCTTCCACACACCTCTCTCTTGCCTTTTGGGCAAAATACAACATTAATTCTTCAGAGATATAATATTTCAGACATTCAGCATCATTGCAAGTATATTTATGAATTAGATATGTATTTTAAATATCTGGCACATCAGTTTAAATATATTGGACAGACTCTATGCATGGACAACAAATTGGACCTCAAAATGAATAGAAGAGTAGTGGTTTTGACTTTGGAAAAATTTTCAGGGTTTTAATGATCCCAAACTTCTTGAAATGAGTGATAAAAGAAATATCAATAATAGTATCATTTTTATGTTTGTTCATGGAGTGTGTAGTAATAGCTGGTGGTTCTCTTGTAAATTGATTGCTGTTTGGAGAAATTATTATTATATGACAAGCCTGGCCCTAAATAAGTATTATCTTTGCTTTATTGGAAAAGAAATAAACCATAATCTCAAAGTAAATAATGACTTTTCTGGAGCTAATTCACTTATTCAGGCCATCAGGTTATCATTTCTTGTACTGAAACAGTCATTTCCTCAGACATAACACCTTTTTCAAAAGAGTCTAATGTGTTCTTAGGGCGTAACTTATACAGAGAAAAATATGACTCTAATGAAAAGAAAATATACTTTTAAGATTGAAGCTTAAATATGAGTAAAATGAGGTCAGAGGAGGAAAAATATTTGTAATATTTATGGTTGCAATTAATTTAACAAAAAATGCTTTCTCTGTAGTTATTGGATTTGGTAATTGTTGATTTAAAACATTAGAACCAAAAAACATCCACTAAGTACTGCTGAGTGAATGTTAATTGATTTTTATGAAATAAAAGCTATTTGAAATAAATTGCTCATTATAAACTAGTACTTTTTTGTTGCTTAAATGATAACATTTTTAAGAGCATTAAATAAACTGTTTATGAAAAACATGTCATCCCTGCTTTGTGGCAGAAAATTATACTATCAGATTTTTAAGAGTAAAGTCCATTTTGAAAGTCATCAAACATTAAAAGGTATATAATTGAAATAACTTTGGAAATAAGAAAAAGAAAGTTACCGAAATTGGGAAACTGACAGATAAAGGTGATGTTCAAAGGGCCTTCACCCATTAAGATTAAGGTGTCTGACCAGTCAGACAAGGAACTGCGTTTGGTTTCTTTGTTATCAGGTCATCTTGTCTGACATGCACTACGTTTGGAAAGGCAGGCTAATCTGTGTAGATACTGGCTGTACGTGTCAAAAGACACTCTAAGGAAGTTCTTGTAACAAATTTCAGAAAATCTGTTATTTAAAAAAAAAATTTTCAGTCACCTTCTCTGATTGAGATTTTGGTGCTGAGAAAGGAGAAGGTTTTCTGGGTGAATAGCAATAGTACCACCTACCCCTGGAGGTGATATGTAATTTCCTGCTGGCATATCCAAGACTGTTTCAGCTTCTCTGTTAAAACTTTCTCAAGTGCGAGTCTGGAGAAGAAGCTTTGGGCCATTGCATTATTTCTAGAAGATGTTCCTTTAAGCAAGGCTCTATTAATTTAGCTCCTACTGTGTACAGAGAAAGGTGCTAGAGGTTGAGGAGAGATTTTCTTTATATTCCACCCAGCCTATTTCATCATCTGGATTAGAGCTCATACCCTGAGAGAATTAAACCATTCCCTTCTGAAACTTCACCTCCCCGAGTTTGCATTGTCCTTGTTGGTGAATTCTTTCTATTGCCCACTAATATCTAGCCAGTCCCAGCCATGCTTCACTTCATACTATCTTTATCTTCTTATCTGCTACCATGTCACAGTGTTCTTTCAATCAGAGGTTGTGCCTTTTGAAATAAATTCTTTTTAGCCCTGAAATCTACACTGCCCTGAATGATTATATGGTACTATATCTAGCTGTACCCAGTCACATTTTATTTTACAACCCACATATTTGATTACTTGATATATGATTAGTTTGTCAGCTTCTTCAGGGCAAGTTCTATCTTCCTTTGTATCCCCACTATTTATCATGGTACCTGGCACATACTAGGTGTTTAACAAATCATTTTTGACTGAGTGACCAATTGAGGTGTGTGTATAATTTCTAACCTCCATTTCTGCTTTCCAGATACAGAATCGTAATCAAATCAGTTATGTTGTTGCTACTCTAAAGGTTATATAAATCTATGTTGCCTGTGGCTCCAAAACACTCCTTCCTGCCCATCATTCCCATATATGTTTATCTTCAGTTCAATTCAGTGAACATTTATTAAGTGCCTGTACTAAGTGCTGCAGATACAAATAAGAAAGCAAGACAGCCTCTGCCCTCAAGGAGCTTACCATTTAATAGGGGAAGAAAACACACAAAAGGGAGGGCAGGGGTGGTGTACAAGGGAGTACCTGGATGACCATGGAGTTGAAACTAAGTAGATCTAAAAATGGAAAGTAGAGTTAACTTGAAAGTCCAAAATCCTGCCCTGTTTATTAGAAAAGGTTTGGTGATCCGTCTTCCATCCTTGAATCAGAGGCTGAGAGAAGTGGAAAGGTGAATATCCCAGGCTGATTTGCACCTATTTAGCAAGTAAACTTCTTTAGGGCCAGGACTGTCTCACTTTTTAAATTTGTGTCCCTAGAGTTTTGCACATAATAAGAACTTAATAAATTTTATTTTTTTATTCATTCGTTCATGTTGAAATCTTATTGATGTAGCCACTCTCGTATACTGCAAATTACTGGCCACCTGTGCCTTCTTTTTGATTCTTTTCTACAGATTCTTTTCTACAGACTATAAATCTTTGTTTAAGCATCTACCTAATATGCTAAAGTGCTTCCTGAAGGTTTAAAAAAAAAAATCTGTGGGTATGGTGAAGCACTCAGGCTCTTCACTGGTTTTTCATCAATCTCACTACATGACCGGCCCATCTCCTTTTGTAATCATATACTTCCTAGATATCTATACCCTTTTTTAAAACCATTTTTTGCATTTAAGTTTGCATTTCCAAACGTAGTGCATGTCAGACAAGATGACCTGATAACAAAGAAACCAAACGCAGTTCCTTGTCTGACTGGTCAGACACCTTAATCTTAATGGGTGAAGGCCCTTTGAACATCACCTTTATCTGTCAGTTTCCCAATTTCGGTAACTTTCTTTTTCTTATTTCCAAACCATTTTTGCATTTTGCATTTAATTTTGCATTTTATATACAGCATGCATTAATGCCTAGCCCCAGCATTAATACTTATATAATAGGTACTTAATAGGCACATAATAGGTACTTAACATACTTTTAAAATAAATTTAATTTTTAAAATTTTTCTCAGTTACATATAAACACATAAACATTTGTTTGACATTTTGAGTTCCATATTTCCTCATTTTCTTCCCTCCCCATTCCTTGGAAAGGCAAGAAGTTTGATATAGATTGTACATGTGTAATCATACAAAACATTTCCTATGCCATGTTGCAAAAGAATACATAGAACCAAAAAATCCAAGAAAAATAAAGTTAAAAAAGTATGCTTCAACCTGTATTCTTACACCCTCAGTTCTTTCTCGGGAGATGGATAGCATTTTTCATAATAAATCCTTCAGAATTGTTTTAGATCATTTCATTGTTGAGAATAGCTAAGTCATTCATAGTTGAGCATCATGCAGTATTGCTTTTACTGTTACAATATTCTGGTTCTGCTCATTTCACTTTGTATCAGTACACAACTGTGGTTTATCAGACCAATACGAGCCTGGAAGACTCTACTACATGTCAGACACATAGTCCACATGAATATTTGGAGTGGAGATGTCTCTAAATTTGTACACCTCGTGTTTCTTTTGATCTACTGCATTTTTTATTTGCTTATGGAGCATAGCCCCTTCTTTGATGTGGGTACAACATGCTGGGTAATCCTGTGCCGTTGTCTTCCATGTCTCACAATCGATACCAGAATTCTTCAGTGGCCTTGAGAGTATCCTTACTTTAATCTTTTGACCTCCATGTGAGTACCTGTCTCATGTGAATTCTTCATAAAGGAGTTCTTTAGGCAAATGTATGTTTGACATTTGAACAAATATGTCCAGCCCATTGGAGTTGTGCTGTCTGCAGTAGAGTTTGAGTGCTTGACACATCAGCTAAAGAAAGGACCTCAGTGTCTGGTACCTTATCTTACCAGGGGATCTTCAGAATCTTCCTAACAATTCAAATGTAAGTGATTCAGTTTCCTGGTATACTGTCCAGGTTTCAAAGACATAAAACAATGAGATCAGCATAGCAGCTCTGTAAGCTTTCAGTTTAGTTGACAGTCTAATACTCTTCCCTTTCTTTCAGAGCCTCCCAAAGACTGAGCTAGCACTGGCAATGCATGTGTCAACTCATCAGTTATGTAGACATCCCTGGAAATAATAATGCCAAAGGAAGTGAACTTATCCACACAATTCACAATTTCTCCATTTCCTGTAACCAGTGGTTCTACATATGGATGATGCAGTGCTGGCTAGGGAGAACCTGTTTTATTGGTTTTAATTATCAGGCCAAAATAAGCACAAGTGACAGAGAATTGATTCACACTCTTGCTTCTCAGCCTTAGAGGCAGCACTGAGTGCACAATTATCTGTGAACAAAATACTAATAGTGTTATTGCTGGTCACAGGGTATGTATGGTTTTATAGCCCTTTGGACATAGTTCCATGTTCTCCAGAATGATTGGAATGGTTCACAACTTCACTAAGTGCATCAGCTTCTCCATTCCCCCTGCTCCCTAGCATATGTCATTTTCCATTTTTGTCATAATAATTAATCTGATAGGTGTGAGGTGATACCTCAGAGTTGTTTTAATTTGGATTTCTCTAATCAGTAGTTATTTAGAGCTTTATTTTTTTTCATATGACTTTAGGTAGCTTTGATTTCTTCTTCTGAAAACTTCCTGTTCTTATACTTTGGTTATTTATCTGTCAATTCTGGAATGACTCATATTCTCATAAATTCGACTCAGTTCTTTATATATTTGAGAAATGAGGCTTTTATCAGAGAAACCTTCTATAAATTTCCCCCCTTCCTCAGTTTCCTGCTTTCCTCCTAATTTTGGCTACATTGGTTTTGTTTGTATAAAACCTTTTAATTTGATGTAATCAAAATTATCTATTTTTTTTAGCCCATAATGCTCTCTATCTCTTCTTTAGTCATAAATTCTTTCTCTATCCATAAATCTAACTGGTAAAATATTTTTTGTTCCCCTAATTTGCTTATATCACCTTTTATGACTAAATCATGGTTCCATTTTTACCTTGTCTAGGTATTCAGTGTGGGACATTGAACTGTTTCTAGTTTGTGCCAAACTGCTTTACAAAAATTTCTAGGAAAACTATAATTTCTTGTCATCGAATCTTGGATTTGGGGGTTTGTCAAACATTAGATTTACTATGGTCATTTACTACCATGCATGGTGTACCTAATTTATTCCACTGATCCACCAATCTATTTCTTAGCCATTACCTGATTGCTTTTATGATTACCTTTTTGTAATACAGTTTGAGATCTGGTACTGCTAAGCCACCTTCCTTCGCATTTGTTTTTTCATTGATTCCCTTGATACTCTTGATCTTTGTTCTTCCAGATGAATTTTGTTATTATTTTTTCTAGTTCTACAAAATAATTTTGGTTTTTTGATTTGTATTTTGTGTTTTTTTATTTGTAAGTGTCAGGGGCTCTACTGCTGCCACAAGCCCAGGGACATATGTTTGACTAGCCCTACAACCCTCACTTACCCTTCAGGTCTTCGGTGATCACCGGCTTCCAACAGGAAGAATGAGTCAGACAGAAGGCGAGATTCAAGGGGTGGTTTATTCTTGTAAGGTCACATCTCAACAGCGCCGATGCTTCCGCATTCAGGTCTTTTATCACCATCCCTCATCCAATCACAAGCT
>CM053588.1:225341079-225357369 GCA_028646515.1 Pseudochirops corinnae
AAGTGATCTATAGTAGAAGCTATCAAAAAGTAAGTTCAATTAAACAGTGTTTTCCAACTGTTTTGAGAGCAGGTGACACTAATGTAAGAGTAAGGCATAAATTTATGTGCTTTTCCACTCAGTTTTGTTTTAATTTTTTATTATTTATCAGTCTTCAAATATTATTACTATGGATGATGACCTTTGTGTCATTTGATTATTTTCAATATGTAAGAAATAATAAGGCATGGTATACGGAAATGAGGAAAGATAACTTATTTGACAAGATATATATTTCAACCAATCAACCAGACAAAAAGTGTGTATTAAGTACTCCCTATGTGCCAGGCATGGTGCCAAGCTCCGAGGTTACCAAAAAAAAAAGAAAGCAACAGCAGACCCTTCTTTAAAGGTGTGTATATATTAAGAGAGACAACATTTAAATAAATAGGTATTTAAAAGATCTATAAATAATGGGTGGAAGTAACCTTAGAGGAAAAGGCTAGAGCTGATGGGAGGACTAGGATCTTCCAAAAGTGGCATTTTTTAACCACCTTGAAGGAAACTAGAAATTCTAGCAGATTGAGGTGAAAGTATTCCAGACAAAGGATACAGTATAAAGTTATGTAAATAAGCCTCATCATGTGTGAGGAAAAGTGAGCAGGTCTGTATAGATGGATCCTAGAATAGAAGGGAAGGAAGAGGAAGGGAGCATCTCACACACAGACACAGACACAGACACAGACACAGACACAGACACACAGACACAGACACACACACACAATAAACTTTACAGCTCGGTTTCTTCCTTTCTTTCCAGTCTTCTTATACTTATTTCCTTCTAGGTACTCCATGATTCATCTATATTGTGAATATTGAATCCTATAGGTGATCTCACCCACTAGAATTTATTGAATGGGGGAAGGATGGGTGACATGCTCACACTCACACTTTAGGAAAATCAGTCTGCCAGCTGCTTAGAAGACAGACTGAAATGGGGAGAGACTTCAGGCAGGCAGACAATTAGAAGTCTATAGCTATAGTTAAGGTAAGAAGTTAATGGCCCTAGGGTAATGGCTGTGTCAAGGGACAGAAGAAAGCATAGATTAAAGATATTGTGATTGTAGAAAGAACAAGGTTTGGCAGCTGTTTAGATAAGTGTGCTGAGAAACCATTTGCATGGTTTCTCACTCATTCAATTGTGAGCTCCTTGAGAGCATGGATTGCTTTTGGCCATTCTTTGTATCCCTAGTGAATATCAGAGTGCATGGCATCTAATAGACACTTAAAAACTTTCTGACTGATTGATGTTGAGCTTGAAATCTGTGTGGGACATCTAGTTAAGAATGTACAAATTTTTTTAAAAAGCAGTTGATATTAGGGGACTGGAATTAAGGAGAGAGATTAGATTTAGAGACAGAGATCTAGAACTCATTTCCAAAGAGATGCTAATTGACTCAAAGGGAGTTTATGAAATCACCAAGTGAGACAGAATAGAAGGAAAAGAGAAGAAGGACTAGGTTAGAGCCTTAATATAAGATATTTGAGGTGATGAATTGAATAGAAACCTTGTAAAAAGAAAACTGCAAGAAAATTATGCAAATAAAAAAGGAATACATATTTTCTGTAAATTTTATTTGCTAAATTATATTTTTAAAAACATTATTTCTTAAAGCCAAAATAATATAACACTACTATGTGAGCACGTTGTGGCCACAGAAAAACAAGGTCACACAATCAATGAACCAAATGGTATAAAAAAGAGCTTAGTGCCAGGCAACTGAAGAGGCACACTGGTTCAGTAAGTATGAATTGGTTAAAGTCTGAAACTTCTGTTGTTCAATGTTGCAGTTCATGAAGGTGATAGGTATACTGGTCAGAGCTGGAAGCATAGAAATGATGCCAAAGTCCTCCATTCTAATTCCCAATTCTATCATCAATTTGATATAACCTTGGCCAAAGCACTTAACCTCTAGGTTACGGTTTCCAAAATGAAGACTAATGTGTGAACTAATTCAGTGGAGTATACATCTTTCATAAGAGTATAATTTAGAAGGTGTTATGTAGGTCCACAACCGTAGTATCCCATTTACGCTACTAAAGCTTCCTTTCAGAATTTTCTTGAAGTTTGATGTGATCTTAGAAAATGTCAGTTCAACCTTCCAATCAATGAAGGAATCTCTTTCACAAAAGTCATGACAAGTGGGTCATTCAATCTCTGTCTGAACATTTCTAGTCAAGAAATCTTACAAATGGAAAGTTTTTGGCTTGAAATTTTGTCACCTTTATTTTTCAGATAGGTGATATAGATCCTGTAAAATGCTTTCCTTTCCACACAGTTCAAGTTTAAAGTTCAAATGTGTATCACCCCTGCTTCATCACATGGTGGTGACAGATTAAGTAATTTGCAGTTGAGATACCTTCTTTGGAAGATAGTGTTTTATTTTTTAAAGCAGATTCTGTGCCTGTTACCTGACAAAATGTTACAGTTGTTTGGATAAGTTGTGAAATATTTTGGATTCCAAATATTAGTCATTATCACCTGACTTTTGTCATGTTTTTAAGAGTATTACTGAACAAATCAGGGCATAAAATTGTAAGTGGGGAGGCAAGTAGCCCAAGGATTTCTGAAGAGTAACGTTTGATAAGAGTAGCTCTATTTTCAGGTAGTCACATTTTATTCCTGCCCTATAGTTACTGAGACACACTACAAATAATTGTACACATTATTTATTTGAAGGTTTACATGACATTTCCATTTACAAGCTCCAAAGCATTAGCTAATTACTTTTGTACTCGGTCACTTGCAATGGAGGATATAAACCACTGATATTTCAAGTGCAGCCATGTTCCTTGGTAGTTCTATATCTTCAGGAAAGGGTACCTTTTTTTCTCATTAAATATAAATAGGAAATCCTTTTACCTTTCCAGGGTTAACCAATTGCTCTTCAAACAAACCTGTACAAGTCTCCAGAAAATTACTTTGTACATTTAGGGCATCCTAAAAGAGCAAGTCAAGGTTTAACTATCAGACACTTTGCACAAAGACTTTTGAGATGCCTCATATTTGTTATCTACTGATATATTTACAAGTAGTTTCCTTTGATTAGACCATAATTTCCTTGATGAAAGAGATTTTCCTTTCTGTCCTAAGTGGCTAGTATAGTGTTTCATATCTAATAAATGCTTGTTGCACTGATAGCAATTGACTTTGTGATCAATTTCAACACAGGATTCATTAATCAAGGCATTACTCTCTTCAGTATAAGGACTTGTAAAGAACTTCTGTTTTTCCTCTTATTTCTCTTACTACCCCCATGTTTAAACTTTTTAATGCATGTTGGTATTGAACCTACTACCGGGCATGTAGGTATACTGAGCTGATTCAGACTCAGATTTCCTGTTTGGTATTAGCTTTCCTTGAAGGTCAGTGGTGGATTGAGTTGACACTATTAATTACATCAAGGTTTAGGGATGATTTGTGCATATTTGTGTACTATTTCTATTTCCCAATAGAAAGGATACCACAGAGTTAATTAACAACATTATATAATTACAAGGAAAAAAAATACATTTTGAATATTCAAGTTACTGAATATTATTGAATATTACTGTGGATAAATCATTGAACTGCTCTAGGCTTAAGCTTTTCATTTTTAAAATGAGGCAGTTATAGTAGGTGACCTTTAAGGCGCCTTCCAGCTCTAAAACTATGATCTTGTGATCCTATTGTTTTGTAGAAAAAAAGACACCTTGGCCATTTTTCTCTAACTCACATGATCAAATATGTCTGAAGGGATGCCTCTGTTCTAGAACACACTGTATCCATGATAAGTGCCCAGATGCTTATTTGTGTTGAGAAGGTAATGAGGGGAAATGAACTGAGAGTAATCTCCACCAGGTACAATAGGACACACACAGTGGCAATGTTTTCATCCATCAGGAGCCCAGCAACCACTGCAATAGTCTCCTTTACAATTTTACAGCACCCTTTCATGTAGGTGGTTACTTTTAAATGTAAGGTCTTGATACTTGACATTGAAGGATGTGAATCCCACAAAGTTAAAGCCTATGATAAAGCTCCACTGGGTCTTGTAGTTATTTCTCACATAAGAATGGTGACATTTCACAATGAGAGGTAATGTGGTATGATGGAATGGGCTAGAACTGGAGTCAGCAGACACCTGGGTTCAAATCCCTTCTCAGACACTTACCAGACACAAGGTGATGCTCCAGTCATTTAACCTTTTTGAATCTCAGATTCTTCATTGGTAAAATGGAGGTAATAATAGCATCTGCCTCACAGAGGCATTGTGAAGATCAGAGATAGCATATGTACGGTGCTTTGCAACACTTCAAATGCAATATAAATGTTAGCAATGATGAAGAGGAAGAAGTAATAGTCGACTGGCAAGGCTTTGTTTAAAATAATTAAATGCTTTGGCAAAAGAACATTAATGCAGCTGCACGTCTTTCATTAAACTTCTTTATTTGTAATGTTCACTAAATTTACTACCTTATTTTGTTCTTAAAACTTTGAACATTTAAATTCAATCAATTCCAATCATAGGAATAGACTGACCCCTTTAGATGAAAGAAGAGACAGATTGGAGGGAAAAAAAAAGAAAACTACCTTATTTATTTTCTTTCATTTGAGAGAAGGTACAATCAAATTCCTCCAGCAAACTCCTCTTGTTAGGGAAACAGCTTTAACTTTTGAAACAGATGAAACTTGAAAATACAAGTTTGGTCTAAAATAAGTGCACAGCATTAATCTGACACAAAATCAAATATATTTTCCCCTTGTAATAAATGGTCACTGACATGAATTGTTAGTTCTATTAGAAATCCTAAGTCACAATATCTGCTTTTTGTTGAATAACTATTGAGCACTCATCAAATACTGAGAAGTGAACAAGATGAAACAAAAGATATCTATTTGCTGGTGCCTACACATCACTCACTTAGAAGACAGGCACATGAGTACCTCCTAACACACAGAACATATAGCACATGTAAACTCTCACAATTTCTTATTTTTAAACCATATGCGTTTGCTGTAAGTAATCTAGAACTCCAGCTTATATATTTTATCCCAATACATCATCAAGGATCAAACATACTACTCTAAATCAAATTTGTCTTTTGGAGGAAATCTCAGAAAGATTACTAAATTGAGTTAGAAGAATAAACATGGTGCATTATATTTATACTTACTGACAATGGTTAAGTGTTTCTTGGTGAAACTCTGTTGTGATTTGTGATGCATATTTGCTGGATTTTGCAGAAAGGCCTATTCTTCATTCTGTTTGCTGACAATAGGGGGAGCTGTCTGAGCATATGCTAAATTTTTCTGCTACTTGTTGAGTTTCTCAATCAGTAAACACACTTCTAGAGACAGTCTGTCCAGAACTATATCAATTGATATTATCCTGAAAACTCATATTTTTCATTTCATCTTTAAGAAAAGCCTGTGGCTTTTCATTTTAGTTCAGTAAAAATAAAAATGTTTTGAAAGTTATACTAATTCATTCAAAAGCATGCGGCCAAAGTTACCAAATATACTTGATACACACGGGTGTTGGGGCATATCCTCTGCATTCAGAATTTCCTCATTAAAAACTGATCATCTAATCCATAAGGGTATTTATCATTTTGCAAGGCAGTGTGGCATAGGACACTGAGAGCCAGTCTCAGACTCCAGACGATCTAGGCTACCGTGTGGCCTGTGACCACAGGCATTAACTTCTCAATGCTCTAGGAAAATCTCTAAGATTATAAATTGCAGAGAACAGTGCCAGTTTTAATTTTTAGAGTGAACTTTCTTATTTGAAAGTTCCATCTACTAATGAAATCACCCTATTCCTTTCTAACATTTTATTCCCTTGTTAGAGACCAAAAATATGAGTTCATTTTAACTAAAAAAAAAAAATTAATTTATGTATAGTCTTTTGATTTTTTGTTTCTAATAATTACTCACGTTGTCTACACTGGTAAATATTATTCTTGCCTAAGTTTGGATAAGTCCAACCCCGCTCGATTTTTCCAATCATGTACTTGGAAAATTTGCCTGTATATCAAAAGCAAACAACTGTTATAATATTTTTCTCCTGGATATGTACCAATAAAAACTAGTTTATTAGTAAGAACTTTTCTTTTTCTTCTGAAAGCCATATAAAAGTGAAGCATAACCTGAAGCAACATCATTCTATAAGGGGTAATAACTATAACACCCAATGAAACTGGGGCAAAGGTTGATTCATCATGTGTTTTAATTGTGAGGTCTCTGCACTTTTCAGTTATCTAACAGTATTGCCTAAATGTGGGTTAAGGACTAGGGCTCAACCACTCTTTACGTGCTTTTTCAGAGGTCCAGTTTAATAAAAGCTGCACTTTGATTCCCAAGTGTAATATCATTTCTGACGTTATGAATCATCTCTCTGTTGACAATATTCTTTTTTTTTTGGTGTGGGGGACAATTTAGGACTGTTCCATTGTACTTAATTGATTACTAATTCTAATTCAATCCAAGAAACATTTATCAAGTGCCTAGTATGTGCTAAGCCCCTGGGATTACAAATGCAAAAACCAAAAACAACAATAAAATCAGTTTGCCTTCAAGGGACTTACAGTCTATGAGGGACCTAGAATGAGAGTAAGGGATGTACAATTTAAATGAATGTAAACTGAGTTAGTAAAGTCAAAGGATTTTTTATTTGGAATGAGGTATAAAGATCACCTTGTCCAGCCCAGCCCTCGAATTTTACAGAAAAGAAAGCCAAAGCCTAGATTTGATTGATTTTTTTTTTGAGTATGTGGCAAAGAAACCATCTGAGATTGTTTTTCTTTTCACTTTCAGGTCTAATTTCTTGGTCTTCCCCCACCAAAAAAATGACCTATAGGCTCTCTCTCACACTATCCTTTGGAAAGCTAACACCTATACGACCTTTCTTTTGCTGGCCTCTAATAATCATATAAACTCAGGAAAAAGTATAAAATGACAGTAATATACTGACACAAAAACTGACCCAGCACACAACTTTGAAATTTTAAAGTTCGGGAAAGGAAATCAAAAGCTGAATTACCACAGAGAGAACAAAGTGAAGATAAATAAAAGCTCTTCTTAAATCTGAAGAAACAGCTGCACAACAGGAAGCTATTAGGTCAAGTAAAATTATGTATGACTTTTCTGGAACTGAAATTTCTCACAGTCAATAATATTAGGGAAAAATGCAAAGGAACGAGTTTATTTTTGATTTTTTTTTTAACAAGGCCTACTGAGAAATCAATGACTTTTTGTTATTGTTTAGTCATGTCCAACTCTTTGTGACCACATTTGGGGTTTTCTTGGCAAAGGTACTGAAATGGTTTGCCATTTCCTTCTCCAACTCATTTGATAGATGAGGAAACTAAGGCAAACAGGATTAAGTGATTTGTCCACAGTCATTCAGCTAGTGTCTGAGGTTGGATTTGAACTCAGGTCTTCCTGACTCCAGGTTCAGCATTCTTGTCAACTGTGCCACCTAGCAACCCATCACTACTTTCTTAAAAACAGAAGAGAGAATTGAGGTGTGGCTCTAGAACAAGTGGTAATAATGTGACAACAGGCAAACTTCCCATTCCTGCCACATTTTTGGAATGGCTGACAGCCAAGATTAACTGACCAGGTAGATGTGATGGGAAAAGGACGACAGTGCAAATTTTAAGTTGAGAGGAAGAGAAGGAGCTAGAAGACACCTACTAGAAACTCGGTCCACTTTGGTCTTAGTTTGTGAATACAGAAGGTCCTATTTGCCTTCCTCTCCCAGATCCTGAAAGCCTTCTCAGGCTTTTCTTCTTTATTCAGGATAAGATTAAGCTGGGGGAGTACAGTAGGTCCTGAAATTTCTGGCTCCCTGGCAGAAAGAAAGAGAGGAACCAGTACTGAGGCCAGTAGTTATACCCAGGAAAATCTTTGAAACTTCATTGCATTCAAATTCTGTGCTGCTGGAGTGATTTAGATATTGCTAATTCTGACTGCACAAGAAGACAGGAAAGTTTATGATAAGCCTCTGAATTTCCCATTTTACCCTTTTATGGTTCAGTAGTAACTGATATTAGAGAGACTGAACTCCCAATGTGGTGGGGGAATGATGAGTTATGATCATTGCGAAAACGTTCATAAAAGAGCTTTTAGGATTGGAGGATCGTAGAGCTAGGGTTAACAAGGCCTCCTGAGGCCACCTAGTCCAGTCTCCTCATTTTATGGTTGAGGAAACTGAGGCCCAAGAAGGTGAAGTAATTGGCCCAAGGTTATACATGTAATAACAGAGATGGGATTTAAACTCATGTTCTCTGATTCCAGAGCCATTGTTCTTTCCATTGTAATGTGATGCTTCCATGTGAACTGCTGTGAGGCTTTATGGCATTACCATGTTTTCCCTCTGATCAAAAGAAACTGCTTTGTATGGCTATAGTCTTTGGGTTGTTTTGTTTGTTCGTTCTCATGGTTCTCTTTATTTATTTTTAAAATTTTATTTTAAATTTATGGAATAAAGCAAGCATTTCTATAACATAGTACAGTAAAAAAGATGATTATGTATGAAACTGTAAATCTATTATGCATAGCCTACTATTCCTTTCAAACATACAACAAAATTATCATGGAAATTGTTTTTTTCTTCTTTTTTTCTTCCTTCCCTCTCCCCTCACCCCAGAGATGACTACCACTAGACATAATAGGTGTTTGCGTGTATATGTATATGTATGTATGCACACATATATAAAATTCTATACATACTTCTATTTATCAGTTCTTTCTCTGGTTGCAGATACCATCTTTTTTCACATGTCCTTTATAGTTAATCTGGGTATTTATAATAGACGAAAACTCCTTCACAAAAGCCATTCTTAAAACAATATTGCTGTTACTGTATACAATGTTCTCTTGGTTCTGCTTATTAAAGAAACTTTGTATGGTTATGATCTTTGTATGGCTGTGTGAATAAATGGGAGATTTTGTTTTCCACTGAGTGGGGGATGTGACAACAATCACCCCAGAACTTGGCAGCAACATGAAAAAAGCCATACAGGAGAAATTGTAGTGGGAATGTATGAGAACCCTGTATTAGGTGAGGCTACCTAACTCTTTTTCATGAGATTTAATTTGTCAAAAAGCAAGATTCCAATAAAGTAAATTCTTTTCCCTCCCCCTCAGTTTACTTCTGTAATTCATACTGTATTATATATTAACTACTTTCACCTGGATTCTGTTACTAACAAATGCAAACAACAAAGACAAAACAGCTCCAAAGCCTTTGTTTTATTCAACTCTAATCCAAAGTGGAAGCAACACTTTACTGTATGTCTTCTAAAAGTAATAGCATATAAATATGTTGCTTTTTTTTTTTTTTTTTTGGCTGCTGGGGTGCTATAACTAATCATTCACAGAACCTTCCTGTGTTGAGCTGTTTAGTACATTTTCTCTCAAAGTCACCTTTTCCTCATCTGCATCTCTATATGCTTTTTTTTTTCTTTCCAGATTCAGGTTCTGTCTTATCTGAGCTACAATAACTTCTGCACTAGCTTTCCTCTATTTCAGTATCTCTTTATATTAGTCACTCCTAAATGCCAGTGACTGACCTATCATGTCACATGTCAATACAACCTCATCAAGTGGGTTTTTAACCTGACCTTGAGTACTATGATTGTTCCTCATCACACACAGTTTTCTTCAGCCATTGTCTCCTATCTGCTGATTCTACTCCATTCAGGTAGTCACCTAATCAGACTTAGCAGTCTTTTAAATACATCCACTCATTCTTCAAAATGTCCACCATAAAAATGTCAGTGTAAGCACAAGTTACTAACATACACCTCTCCCTAAAACCAGTGAAATAGTTCCCCTTTGGAAAATGAATAGGAGTTAATAAATGTTTTAGTTGATATATCAGATTTAATGAAACATTTATTAAGTGCCTAGCAGTGTCCTTTTTGAGGTGCTGGGAATACAAAGTCAAAATGGAAAATAGTTCCTGCCCTTTAGGAACTTCCATTCTACTCAGGGAAACATCATTTTCCAAAAAACTAAATAACGTATAATTTGAGAAGGAGGAAGACACAAATAAATGAAATTATGAAGAAAAGTTTCCTCTTATATGAAGATAGCACCTGAGATGAACCTTTGAAGAAGGTTTCTAACAGCTGGAGGTGAGGAAGGAGTGCATTCCTAGGGGAGGGGCACAGGTGCCAAGGCAGCAGGTCGAGAGATGGAAGTCTGGGTTTGTGTACATTAAGCAGACCAGTATGGTTGCATAAAACAGTGCGTGATGGGAGGGAGTCAGAGAACAATATGACTTGAGATGGGATTTCATTGTTGTGGGAAATTTTCACTGGGGGAAACTCCCTCTATCCATGCTTCATTAATAACAATTAAAAGAGCTCCCATTTATAGAGTGCTTTGACATTTACAAAGATCCTTTATATATACATTTATTCATTTTATCCTCACAACCACACTCTAAGGTAGGTCCTCATTTGACAGATGAGGAAATTGTGACATAGTAAAGCTCATCTACATGTCCAAGGTTACTGTGGTTAGTAAGTTCCTGAAAAAGAATTCAAACAAAGTCAGATCTATCTGATTCCAGGTTCCAAGCTCTAAAGATTATACCATCCAGTTGCCAATTCTCTGCCACCTGTAGTCAGGGAGTTCCCTAGGGCACTGAGAGATTAAGTGACTTGTCCATGGACACATGACTATTAGACTTTGGAGGTGATATTTGAAGCTAGGCTTTCCTGACTCTTAAAGCCAATTCTGCATAATTAAAAAAGACACATTCTTGTAAGTACCAAAAAAACTGTTTTTTAGGTAAGCAGAAACTGTCTCAGAGTCATTTTTAAAATAGGCATACTTCGAAAATTTTAAAGTAAATAGAGGAGGCAGGGTTAGTTCCCTCTAAACAGAGGTTTGCTTTCCTGTTTTCTTCTTCAGGATAAAGATTCCGGGTTCCTTCAACCAATCATAAAATGACATGAATTTGAACCGTTTACCATCATAGTTGCCCTCCTTTCAACACGGAAATTATGGAGCATATCAATGTCCTTTGTAAAATGTGGCAATGGGAAATATATCCACTGTATTCTTATTGCTCATCTGCACAGAACATTGACTCCTGGTGAAAGAAAGCACTAAAGACAAGAGATAATAGATCAAAAAGCTGGTTGGTAAACAAAGGAACTTAGGGAACTGAGCTTCTGTAGGTTGCCTGTTGCTACCGTTGTTTTAATCTAGATCTGTGATGGGCACTTCTTCACTTCAATAGCTCTGGAGACCCACTGGCAAATTTTTGACCCATTGACTCATTTTTCCAAACTACGTGCAAAACTCCTCCCCAACCTTCTGAATATGTTAATAACATCACATCACAGCTAACAGATACATTATAGATTAGTGGCTCCTCTACCTTGGGATCAAAACTTTGAAGTTTTCTCTTCAGAAGCCATACTGCTCCAACCTCTCGGAATTTCTTTATTCCTACCCTAGAAATGGCTGTTTTAGAGGGCTTGTCTTTCAAAAACAAAAAAGCAAAATAATAAGCTAAATTGTAAATGATTGTTTTAGCTGCAGAGTTTTTAAGAGACATCAAATTCACCTAGACTGGATTTGGTAGACACCCTACTCTCAACAACAAGAATCCATTCAATAAACTATCTCAAGGTGGGATTCTGAAACTGGATGATGTTATTTATTTTATATTAATTCTTAACACGGCTTACTTTTAATCAGGGGTGGGGGAAAAAGAGGATAGAGAGAGAATACACGTAATTGGAGTTTTCTGCCCCTTATACACTGACAACAGTGAGACAATATGCCGTCTTAGAAATAACTTAAGGGTAGAAAGAGCTGTATGATCTCAGTTAAGACCATAACTTTAAACCATATCTCTATAGGCTTTATAATTAATAGAGTGTTTTCCTCACAAAAGCCAGATGAGGCAGATACAACAAAAATTATCATCTCCATTTATTATTATCTCCATTGAACAGATGAGGAAGAGAGAGGAGAAAAGGCTGACAACAGTCACTCAGGTACTAATGGGAAGGGCAAGCACTGAAACTAGAATTCCTGACCTCTGAGGCCCAGAGTACTTTCCACTGGATATGAATTGTTTTGGTTTAATCACCTATAAAGTGGGAATAATACGTACTGCCTACCTCACAGGACTGCTATGAGTAAAGCATTTTGAAGAAAAAAAAAATTAAGTGCTATATAAAGGTGAATAGTCAAGCAAAAAACATTAAGCTCCTACTATATGTTAAGCATTGTGCTAAGTGCTGAGAATACAAAAAGAAATAAAAGACAGTCCCTGCCCTCAAAGAACTTACAGTCTAATTGGAGAGAAAAATATGCAAACACACACATATATCAGGATAGATAGGAGTTAATTAACAGAAGGAAGGCACCAGAATAAAGAGGGATAGGGGAAGGCTTCTTATAGAAGATGGAATTTTCATTGGTACCGAAAGGATGCTTGAGATTATTATTAGTATTACTAATTGTTTTATTATTAATTACTTAAATAATATGATTACATTTTAAGGTCATTATAGGAATCACATGAGATATTGGAGTTTTGTATTCATCAAATATTTTATAAATGTAAGTTTTAAACACATGCATAGTAAATGACAGGGATTTAGTGAATGACGTTAGCACCTGTATCACCACAGGTCTTCATACAGTCATTACTGTATACCTTGCTTTTCCAGTGATGATAATTCTCCCCAGTTAAACTCCATGGTTTTGATGCTGGAAAAATTACATGCTTTTAAAAAATTGCAAGTTTGTTTCTTCAAAAAAAGTTGTTTTGTCACTTCTTTTCCTTTCAAATACTGAAAAGTCATTTAAGGTTAGAGGTTCCATAGCATCCTATGTTTTCACTTAGTACAATATTTTTTAAGAATGCACCAGTTCCAAGGTTCAAAAAGTGTGACACCTACATTTATTAAGGCTGTTCTCATACTATATTTGTTTTCACAGCTTGTGACATGAAAAATCCTTAGAGTTTCCTTTGTAAAGAAGGTTAAGGAGAATAACATCTCATATGTTCCAGTTTCCTAAGAATTCTGTGCCAATGTGGAACTGGTTCATGAAGAGAGATTTTTAAAATTGCTATACAGTCATAATTATTGGCAATAAAAATTTACTGTAAAACTTTAAAGGGAAAGAAAAATAAAATTAAGGTACAAACTGCACATTTTGGTTTCTTATACTTTTAAAACATTTCCTCAAGTGCAATATGTTACTAGATATACATATACATTATAATGGAACAATTCACAAAACTGAGATATGTCTTTTCTTTTTTTTTTCATCTCCTTTTCAAATAGTTTCTTTGTTGAAAATGTTCATGTGATACTACAAGTAAACAAAAAAACATTTAGATACATGAAATGGATCATCTACATTGTAGATGATAATCTTGTAGATTCTACAAGAATTGAGTTCTTTTTCCCTCCCTTATTTTTTCCTAGTAACAGTACAACTGGGCATTTTTTCATGTCTACTGATATTATAAACCAGGTCAGAATATAAAAATCTGAATACATAACTCAAAAATTTATTCTTAGTAATACATCATTTCTATGTAAGTTGTAACCATTCAGCTATCTCCTAGCTTATTAGGATAGCATTATATCTGGATTTTCCTAGCCTACATTTATTCTTTGAACTCTGATGGGTATCATTTATTTTCATATCTTGAAATTTCTTGGATTTGAAACAAGTCATATACCAATATTAACATTCTGCCAAGGGGCACTTTATCATTAATTCACCAAAATTAATTGAAGCAGCATTAGTAAAACTACACAGTAATATTAAAATCTCCTCTTACCATGTCTCATTAGGCTATGTAATGTTCTAACACTCTCTTCATTAATTTTCTACCTTAAAAACCCCAGAACACAATTTAACAAAGCTTTTATAGACTTCTTTATATAGCTACTTTCTGTTTTTGATAGATTGAGAAAAAGAAACCCTTTGCTTCAGACTGCACTTATTCAAAAGTCAGAATAATAAATGATGCACATAACAGAATGCTTCTTGTTCCCTTGGTCAAAATAAAGATCAATAACATTAAGATTTGTGAGACAAAAGGAAATGAAAAGATACTCTTCCTAAGAATCCTTTTCTTTGGGATGTTACTAAAAATTCCCTAGTCTATCTTGTATATTATGATGTGAATAGAAAAGAGGTAATATTAAAAAAAAATTTGCTTCAAATTGTACGCTAATGAGAAATTGAGAATTTCAGAGGGCAGTCAGACTTTGAATGAATGCCAGGAGTAGGTATCTGGTAAAGATTTCAGAATACATGCCAATAGCCATAGAGGGTAATGTGGGCGATTTTATAAGTCTGTTGGGTATACATAATGTTCTTGGATGTAAAGTTGTACTACTTCCTGATTGAGATAATTTATTGATTCAAAGAGGTAGAAATAAGGTCAAGTGTGTGAGAGAAAGCATTAAAAGAAGTCCCTCAGAGGAAAAGTACTTAGAATAAAGATGGTTAGCACTTATTTTACATTCGACTCATATGAGAAATTTGAGGGTGATAAGCTGGGAAACCCAGATCCCTAAGAATTATCTAGGAACAGTGGGACAATTCAATCTATTTTTGCTTTAATTTATAAAAATGCTGATTTTTTACCTGACCATATAACAGAAGTGAATCATTTCACAGAAGAGAACATTTTTTGAGAAAAGGAGGTTTGATCAGGAAGGCTAGACCTCTTGGTGGGCATAATAAGTAAAGTCCTAAGAGATGGTTCAATGGAAGACCTTAAAGTCTATACAGCTAAGCGTAGCCAGGAAGAGATCACTGGAAAAAAAATGTTCACCTGCCTAGAAGAGTTGATTGGAGGAAAATGTTTGGAATCTTGGAAGAGATGACATAAAGGTTATGCTTTTATGTTTTCTTGCACTATCATCTACTACCTGAAAGGCAGAAATACCTCAGAGCTCACCAAAGAGCGCTAACCTGGAAAAGCTCTGCAGATCACAGGCTTACAGTTTCCATTTGCTGAAAGAACCTGACACTGTCTATACAGCCTAGGAGAGGTGTAACAACCAGCAGAGAAGCTGCCTCACACATCAGGACAGTGAAAGGGTCAGAAGAGAAGTGGCCCAAGTATAGTAGCCTGCTCAAAAGTGATCCACTCATAATTAACTTGTGAAGCAGACCACAGTCCTGAATTGCGAGTTTCCCAGGCAGATGTGTCCCCTACTCATTTGCCTTCCTGTTAAAGTACAGTGAATTTATTCTTACTCTTTCCCCATAGAAACTACACACATTGTTGTGTGTTCCAGTTGTATGGGTGGGATATAATGCCATAATTACTCTCATTTTGTATTCTACTTAGTAAACAGTTTTGATTAAGAATTAATAGTGTTGGGAGCCAAGATGGCGGCGTAGGAGCTGCAATATATCGCAGCTCTCACATAGCCACCCCAAAATACTCATAAAATATGACTCTAAACAAATTCTAGAGCTCCAAAACACACACAAATATACTTTCCACTAAAGTCAGCTTGGCTACAAAGAACCATCTCAGCCCTGCAAGCTGAAACCAGTCCAGCCTGAAACCACAGCTCTGCCCCGGAGGTGGCTGGACGAGAGGAGCCGAACCCCTGCTGGAGCTTCGGGAGAGCGGATCTGCAGCAGCTGCGGCAATATTCAGAATTAGGTTAGTGGAGCTCGCCGAAACCAGGGAAGAAAAGCTGTTTGTCCAAAACGCCTCCAGGGCAAAGAAGTGGAGAAACGGAGGTTTTGCACCCACCTCCACACCGCCACTTCAGAGTTCGCGGCCTGCAGACTGCAGGGGGAACAAGCGATAATTCAGAGGCCAAGTGCTCTTGTATTGAGTGGCCTGGATCCAGATCACGGTCTTGGGCGTTGGTCTTGGGTTTTTTGGTTTTTTTTTCAGTGAGCCGGAGTGAGGGAGGGACTCAACAGCCTCCTAAGAGCTCCAGCAGCTGGGAAAACCCCAGAAATTTGGGACAGAGCTTTCCCCTCTGGAAGCAGAGTTCCACAGAGATTAAAAAAAAAAATCACGGACTGACCAACCATGAATAAGAATAAGCATAAGAAGCAAAGTAAGAACAGCAACCAAACCCTAGATTCCTTCTTTGGGGAAAAGAAAGATCAAGGCAGAGAGCAGGAGGAGGACAGCACAGCCAGAGCTCCCCCACAAAAAGCTTCCAATAAGCATGAAGATTGCCTCAAAGCTAGAGATCAGCTGAAGAAGGATTTTGAAAACCAAATGAGAG
>CM053588.1:225357869-225381929 GCA_028646515.1 Pseudochirops corinnae
TATTTGATTGCTTGTCCTCCCAGTGGGGGTGGGTGACAAGGGAAGAAGAGAAAGAATCTAGAATTTAAAGTTCTATAATCAAATGTTAAAAATATATATGTATATATATATATATATATATATACAATTATTGTTATTATTATTATTATTAACTACATCCAACTGGAACTTGAGATACACAGACACTGTGGTTGGGAGATCTATCCTGCCCTACCGGAAAGTCAGAGGGGTGAGGGGGGAAGACATAGGAGAGAATAGATTGGGGGAGGGGGGATAAATTAGGATGGCTGTTTTTGCGCGGGGAATAGGGGAAGGATGGGGAGAAAAGTTGTAACTCAAAATTTTGTGGAAATGATGTAAAATAAAATTTAAAAAAATTAAAAAATATAAAAAAAAAAACTCTGGTTATACCCTCCCCATCCTACTGAAAAAAAAAAAAGAATTAATAGTGTTGTCTAGGCTAATTTATAAATGGAAAACAGTACTAGAGGGCTCAGAAGTTATCATCTTGAATAACAGGAATATATTCTCCCCACCAGGCTTACATCTAGGCATAAGTAAGCTACAGCAGACTGGCTCTTCCCTGTGAGGAAATTTCCTTACTTTCAAAAGTATATATGTTATTTGAGTACTTGCTAGGCTAGGCTGGGAAGAAAAGAAAGAAGAGTGAAAAGGCTGGATCTTTACTATTAGAACTGAAAGAAATTTCAGAGGCCATCTGATTCAAAGAGACAGGTTACTGAGGTCTTTGCTGACACAGTATACCATCTTCTCTCTCTCTGTGTCTCTGTCTCTGTCTCTGTCTCTCTCCCTCCCTCCCTGTCTGTCTGTCTGTCTGTCTCTCTCATACATACACACACACATACACACACACACACACACACACACACACACACATTTTCATGTTCTGGTTCCCAGATATCACTGAGTATAGCTAATGAATAGTTTTAAAATGTGGTTTTCATCCTTGCCCAATATTTAGGAGAATTTAACACTATTATCTTTATTGGCTGATATCCCACGGCTATAGTTACTCTACCATCTTATGGGCGAAGGTTAAATCAAAGCTATTAAATTAAATCCTTAGAAAAAGTAATAATAATGGTCTCCAAGAGCCAAGCCAAGAGAACTATTGTTCATTGAGCCAGGAATAGTTTGGAACTTAGACCTTCATCAAGCTCATTCTGTTATTACTCTCCATATACAACACTCAGCAGGACGTAATAAACTTTTAACAGTTATCTCATTATGGTTATCTCATTAAAAAACAATCAGAATCCCTGAAATATGTTGCTTCTGGAGGCAGCCAGGTGGTACAGGAGGCAGAGTGTAGTCCTGATGTCATGAATACCAGAGTTCAAATTTCACTTCAGACACTAGTTGTGTGACCCTGGACAAGTCACTTTACCTCTGTTTGCCTCAGTTTCCTCATCTGTAAAATAGGAATAATAATAGCACCCACTTCATAGGGTTGTTGTGAGCATCAAATGAGAAAACATCTGTAAAGCACTTAACACACTGTCTGGTAGTAGCAGGTACGATAAAAATGCTAAACGCTCCCCCCCCCCCCCGCCCCGCCCCGCTTCTGATCTTTAACTTATAGTCCTGACTATGGTTCTAAACATATTTGCAAATCAATAAGTGGATGTTAAACATCAACTATTTACAGGGAAGGAAGGACTAAAGGGAACAAACATTTAATTATCTGCTATATGCCAGATACTGTGTTAAGTGCTTTGCAACTATTATCTCCATTTAATCCTCACAACAACCCCGGAATCTGGATACTATTATTATCACCAATTTGCAACTGAGGAAACTGAGGCAGACAAAAATTTAGTGACTTGTCCAGGGTCATATATTTTGTAAGTATCTGAGGTTTAGATCTTCCCCACACTTGGTGCTCTGTCCACTACACCATTCAGAAGTCTATATGGAGTAATTCTCAGTTAATAGAAGTTAGCTCATAGGGTAATGGGCTTTACTGATGGAAAGGAATTTAGGAACCATCTAATCCACTCCTCTCTACCACCTCACATAATGAAGGTAAAAAGACAGTCCCTGCCCTCATCGAGTTTAAAGGCTAATAAGGGGCTATTAAATACATACTAAATAAAACTATAACCATTTACCATATATGATACAAAATAATATATACTGCATGTATTAAGGAGATGCAAAATAAAGTGTTTTGTGTGTGTTCTGACAGGTAGGACATTATAGACTGCAGCAGGAGTATCTTTAAAAGACACCATTTAGAACAGGTAAGTATCCAATAGATGAAGAGGAAGAAAAAGGAGGTCGTTGTTGATATATCTGAGCAGCTAGGTGGCTCAGTAGACAGAGTACTGGGCCTGGAGTCTGGAAGACTCATCTTCTTGAATTCAAATCTGGCCGCAGACACTTACTAGCCAGGTGACCCTGAGCAAGTCACTTAACCCTCTTTGCCTCAGTTTCCTCATCTGTAAAATGAGCTGGAGAAGGAAATGGCAAACAACTCCAGTTTTTTTGCCAAGACAACCCCAAGTGGGGACAAGAAGAGTCAGACACGACTGAAATGACTGAACAACAATAAGTAATATAATATGTAATATGAAATTATAATCTAATATATAATAATAATAACAATAATAATAATATATCTAAAGGTAAATGTGAGGATCAGTAAAAAGGGATTACAGAGCATATTTGGGGGATGGAAGAGTGGTCTAGTTTGGCTGGAGCATATAATATGTGTCAGGATTAGAATGAAATAATGGCAGACAGAGAGGAGGAAAGTAGGATAGACCTTGCCTCCCAGGCAAAGGAGACTGGACGATAGTGACTGACACTGATGAAAACAGTGAAGAGAGAAGGAAAAGCAAGTTTAGGGAAAAGGGAATCACCTTTGTTTTGTATATATGTTTGTGACTTCAGTGAAACATACAAGTGTTTCACCATTTAGACAGTTGGGAAATGCCAGTCTAGAGTCTGAAAGAAAGGTCAGAGCTAACCACAAATGACTTCCAATCTAATGATCCCCCTACCAATACTGATTGCGCAGAAACACATTCATCTGCTCTCCAATAAATTGGTTTTCAATTGGTTAATGTGTGTTTTTCTCCTTCCAGTGAGTCAGAAAGCAGGGACCACACATTCACTTCTTTGTATCCACTCACAACATAGCACAACACTCAGAGCATCATAGAAACTTGACAGACCATCAAACATTCGGTAACATGTTGGAAAGAACAGCACAAGGTACATACGAGACACTTTTAAAACTACAAACTTATATCTTATTCATGTAAAAGCTTTGAGAACAACCACTGCTTTCATTTACTTGTAAACTAATATAAAATTTAGAATGACTAAATTGACATCAATTTTCCTTTTGGGATAAGAGTGATAGAAGAATGACCTCCATTAAAATGTCTGTCCTTTAACATAGATACATACATACACAGACACACATATATACATAAATATAAATATAAATATATATAAATATATATATATATATATATACTTTTTTTTCTTCTGGAATTGGTCCTTTTGACCAAACTCAGTGCTGTGTACAACATACTGATAGAATCAAACAGTCTCAGAACCGGAATGGTCTCAGGGTCATTTAGTTCACTCTCAATATGACAAAAGAATCTCCTTTACAAATTACCCAATGAGTGGTCACCAGACCTCTTCTTAAAGACCTTCAATGATGGGAAATCCCTACCTCATCTAGATAGCTTACAGTGTTAAGAAGTTTTGCCAGCTATGAAGCTTGTATTTGCCTCTTTTTAATTCCAGTTACTGCTCTGAATTCTGCCTTGTGAAGATACAGAGATTAAATCTAAGTCCTTTGAAACATGAAGATCGTTAAAGTACTTAGAGACAGCTACTGTCTCTAAATCTTCCCTTAACAGGCAACTAGGCAACTTAGTGAATTGAGTTCTGGGCCTCAAGTCAGAAAGATCTGAATTCAAATCCAGCTTCAGATACTCAACAGCTGTGTGATACTGGGCAATTCATTTAACCTCTCTCTTCCTCATTTCCTTATCAGCAAAATGGAAATAATAACATCTACATTAAGTAAGTGTCTAAATAAGTAAATGTTGTGGTGAGGATAAAAATGAGAAAATATTTGTAGAGTATTTTGCATACCTTAAGGTATGACATAAATGCAAGCTATCATCATCATCATCATCAAAACACCATTAGGTCCTTCAGTTGATAATTATACAACTCTTGGTCTTTCACCTCCGGACATTTAGATCCTTCCTGAAATGTGGTTCCTGGGGCAGAATACAATATGCTAGACATGGTCTGATGGGGAAACAGCTTAGTAGAATCCCTACCCTAGTCCTGACCATTGCTTTTCTTACTGAAGACTAAACTTTCAAGAGTTTGTTGGCTCTCACATCACAATACTGACTCATATTGAGTTTGTAGTTTGCTAGAACACACAGATTTTTTTTTTAGATGAACTGATGCTTAACTTTCCTTCCTTTCCTAACTTTTTCCCCCTTTCCTTCATCTTGTACTTGAAAAGTTCATATTTTAAAACAAGGGTAAGACTTGACATTTATCCTTGTTTCAATGCACCAAACTAATTTTTTGATTTCAGCCCAACATTCCATCCCACTGAGACCTTTTTGAATCTTGATTTGATCAACCATTGTGTTAGATATTCCTGCCAGCTTCCTGTCATTTCCAAAATTACTCCAAGGGAAACTAGAAAACCAGAAGAACTCTATTGAGAATTAGCTTTGGCTATAGATTCTGTAGTTTTACCCCTCCTAGTCTATATACCTTTCAGAGATGCTTGGCTCTGGATTTACACAAAGTTCTGAATGAAACCACTTGGCTCTGTACTATAAAATGGGGAGATTGTACAGTTATTATCACATTATGGAGATATTATAACAATCAATTAAGATGGTATATATTGTGCTATATAAATGTCAGTTTTTATGCATAAGATAGAAGTTATCCTATCTCTGGAGAGAGAGGTAGGATTATCTCTATCATCAGGCAGAACAGAGGCTAAAGAAGTGTAGTTTAAATAAATATTATCCTGAAGTTACAAACAATATTAACGATATTTGATTTGTTAGTTAAATGCTAGAGACCTGTGTTTGTCATTCACTGCATCATCTATCTCGAGGAATACAGGCTTTAAAAAGTCACTGTTAGTGTTATACAGCATGGAAACTGCCAACTGTTTTGTTACTCACTTTTTATTTATGAGTTCCTACTGACCTTTAATAACAGCTAGGTGGCACAGTAGACAGAGTGTTAGGCCTGGAGTCAGGAAGACTCCTTTTCATTAGTTCAAATCTAGCCTCAGATACTTACTTGCTGTATGAACCTGAGCAAGTCACTTAACCCTATTGATCTTAGTTCCTCATCTGTAAGATGAGCTGGAGAAGGAAATTGCAAACCACTCCAGTATCCTTGCCAAGAAAACCCCAAATGGAGTCACAAAGAGTCCGACCACTGAAATCAACAACAACAATAAAAGCTGGCCTCTAACATCTCTTTATAAAAGGAACTGGGAACCTTTATGCCAACCTGTTATTACACTTTCCTAATTATCCATATATGGGCATCTAAGTGGTGCAGTGGATAGAGCATTGGGCTTAGAATCAGGAAGGCTCATCTTCATGAGTTCAAATCTGGCATCAGACATTCACTTATTCAGACACTTAAAATGAGCTAAAGAGGGAAATGGCAAATGACTTCAGTCCCTTTGCCAAGAAAACACCAAATGAGGTTACAAGAGTTGGACAGGACTGAAACAAGTGAACAACAATTATCCTCACAATTTATTCTCTTCAAGCACTATGAATTAGATTTGCTGGTTGCCTTTATTATTGTTACACATTTTAGAAACCAAGAATGTAGTTTTAGTATATACGAGTCATTTCAGAATACTTTTTTCCCCTGCTACAATGAACAAAGTTCACATTCTCTCTTTTCTTTTTCTGTTTGTTTCTTCTTTCTTGTGGTTTTTCCCATTGGTTCTAATTCTTCTTTACAACATGACTAATGTGAAAATAGGTTCAATATGAATTTCTATGTAGAGACTATATCAAATTACACATTGTTTGGGAGGAATGGGAAAGGAGAGGCAGGGAGAAAATCTGGAACTCAAAATCTTATGGAAGTGAATGTTGAAAACTAAAAATTAATAAATTTCTAAAAATTAAATTAAATTAAATTACTGCTCCTGGATTCATATTGCTAGTCTCTGTTGTTTTCTCGTTTTATCTTAAATGTTTCACCTTTATTCAAAGTTATAATTAACCTTTTAAATAAACTAGTAAAGTTTTGTGAATCTATAACTTTCTTTGAGACTGAAAAGTGAACACTGCAGAGGATGCTGCAGAATTCTCCCATGGGCTAATAATATTTATGTTGTCAATAAGCACTGGGAATAAATCTAATGACACCTTTACAGAATGGTACATAATGCCTCTTAATTACCTACCATTGTTTTATAACCCATGCAAGATCTGAAATGGGCACAAAATGACTATTTAATGGGAATTTTATAAAATAGGATCTGCTATAAAATGGAATAATGTTTATCTACAAAATACTCCAAAGGCAAACTAAAAATACTAGAATGTTGACAAGAGAAGGAAAGCCAATCATTTATTAAGTACTTACTATACAGCAACATTTTTTAAATGAAGATGCCTTCAACAGTAACAGAGAAATCTCAAACACAAATTTCTCTAGCTATTACCTATATGTAATTACCAGTTCTGTTTAATTTGTGACTATATATAAAATAAAGGATGTTGATGTATGAAGGATACCAAATAAAAGAAATCTAGTAATAGATCTGTTAATAATATTCCCATTCTCTTATTCACCCAAGTTTGAAATTTTGGGACTATTCTTGACTCTTTCTTTTCTCTCACCCCTCAAAATCCTAACACTAGCAAAACAGTCTTGTTGTTTGTCTCATGGCCACTTCTCTCATATCCATCTCTACTTACCCATTTCCATTTCTGCTACTTTTGTTGAGTCCTCTGTATTATACAACAATAGTGTCCAACAACCTATCCACTACCACTCTCTCCTCTCTCTAATGGATTCTGCATGATGTTACCAGACTTATTTCCTAAAACACTATTTTTATCATGCCACTTCTCTGCTCTCAAATCTTCAATTGCTCCCTATTTCTACAGGGTAAAGTTCATTCAAAAGTACCTGAATACACATTACTCCTCTACACAAACCTTTTACTGCCAAATCTTCACATACATCCTTTGCTTCTGTAACCTTGTTTTTGTCATTCCTTTTTCTTCTGCCTGAATCCACCTACCTCTACCCCCTTGCCATTTCTACCTGTTGAAATCAAACCCATGTGCTGCTCAAAGGTCATGTTCTTTATAAAGTCTTCCCTTGTATACCTCAAACAGAGGCAATGCTGCTTCTTCTGAACTCCTATATCTTTCTACCTGTACCACTTTTTGTGACATTTAGCAATTATTATTTTGGACTACAATTAGTTATTTACCTGTCTTGTGTTTCCCACTATCATACAATCTCAGAATTGGGAGGAATGTGGAAAACTTTTTAATATATAAATAGCACCTGTACATAAACAGAAATCCTTTTCTACACTATCTCTGATAATTGGCCATCCATACTTAACTAGGGGACTTCTAGTGAGGGGGAGTCAAACACCTTTGAATAGATCCCATTATATTTTTTTAAAAATAGATTATAATCTCCTTGAGAACAAGGACCAGATTTGCATTGCCCTCAGAACCTAGCACATTGCCTTGATTACAGCAGGAACTTACTAACAGGTCTGCCAAGCTGACCCCTATTATAATATGGCTCTTGAAGACCTTGGAAGACTTGGTTGCCCATAGTCCAACAAAATATCCACAAATTCAACCCAGAATGAATGCAATCAAAAAGGCTCTACAAGTCTCATATGAATATCCCAAGTCCTAGAAAGAAAGAACAGATTAAAAACCTCTTCAAACTTCTAAGGATCTTTAAAGTTGTATCCTATGGGAACCAGTTGTAAGAAAATCTCAACATGAACTAGCAAACCTGTTCTTGGATCCTATATTAAAAGGCATATGATAAAAGGGGACAGAATTCCTTAATTTGACACTGTGCTGTTTCAATCATGTATGCACTTAAAGTTAATTAACTTAAAGTTAATTCTATTGTTCTTTTCAATAAGTTAACTTAAAAGGCATAAGAACACCATCATTACAGCAAACTATCAATTTTACTGCTTGGTGTGTGATGTAACCAGCAAATGGATGTCTATACCCCTTAGAAAATAATTCTCAAGTTCCAGTTTCTGACTTCACACAACTTTGTACTATCTGCAAAGAAGAACATCATGAAAGAAATAGATAATGCTAAATCAACTCCACTCATTCATTTAATTAAACTTTGCTTTAATCAAGGCAATCAATCTCCCTGTAAGCTTTGCAATAAAATTCATAGATATCTTGGTGATTTCAGTTATCCTAGTTTCACATAGCATTACTTTCCTCCATTGCTGCCCAGTTAGCAGGAAACCCCTACTGTTGATGCATTTTTAAAAAATCTCGCTGCTGAGCACCACCTTTGGAAGTAGTTTTGCCAGGACTGACCTTTAAAGCTCCTGTTACCCACTGCTGATTCAGATGTTAGAACAGCACCTCTAGAAATATTGTTTCCAAACATCATTGACTTTCTGGTCCCTGCTAAAAACAAATGCTCATTTATCCTCTGAAATAAATTCCCAACGCCAATCTCAACATTCTCTTTTCTCTAGCTTACTGATTCAACTGATAACAATATTCCTACAGCCTCCCACTGCTTTTGACCTCACTACCATTACAACTTCAAAGGCTTGTCGCATGTGCCCTTTCTATTCAATCACATTTATTCAAATATCCCTTAAAAATTCCTTTCTCATTTCTTCCACTTTGAAATTCACAATGAAAAGATATTGTAGGCTGGGTGCCCATGCTAACTTTCCAGAAAAGCACTTTTCCTCCTAGAAAAACTTTTGAAATAGAGTTTTTAAAGGGCCTGTTTACTCAGGTTCTTGGCTGTCAATAAGCAAATGCTAATGATGGGAGAAACTGGATATGCCTTCATCATTCAGAGCCTGCTCCCTTAAAATGCAGTAACTTGAACAAACATGTCCCAGAAAGCAGGATTTTGCCTTTTTAGTTTATTCTCTTCTTCTTTATTCCAAAGATTACAAAATGGTCACAATAAGTACATTAAATGTACAGCAGCTCTTTTTTCAAATGTATAGGGTCACATACACTCTCACCCTCCCATTTCTCTTGAAACAAATTAAAATGTAAACAAGGATTGTATGTTGGTTATTCCATTTGTTATGGAGTAATAATCATACAGAGGGTAGTATTCAAGACTGTGACCTGATCTGCTACTAAAATCTTTCCAAGAAAATACATATAAGTATTAAGACTTTAAACTATACATTTATTAGAGATACCAATTGTATTTCAAAGACAATAAAGCATATTGAGCATCACTTGTTTCAGGGCAATAAAACATGTCTGCTAGAGTAAGAATGAGCCTGTAGTACAAGTCATATCCTATAACCATTCAGATGTGCTTTTCTAGAAAATGTTGTATAAAACTAATATTTCTTAAAACAAAACTGCACTGTAATATTGTAGCATAGTAAAATGAAGTAATATATGAAGTGCTTTTACCTTTGCATTATAGGGAATATAGTGTTTCGATAAAGCTTCAGGAGTATGCATCCATGTTTTATCTGTAATGAAGAACAGTAGCATTTGGTTAAACATATATTAATTCTTATATTCAGGTCATAGTCTTGAATACTACTTCTGTATGATTATCACTCTGTAACAAATGGAATAACCAACATACAACCCTTGTTTACATTTTAATTTATATCAAGGGAAATTGGAGGGTGAAGGTATATGTGACCCTATAGATGTATTAGTTATAATTAGTAAAGCAGTGTGATCATGGTTGCCCAAGTTTGACTATATACAAAGATATATAAATATAGAACTAGAAGGAATTTCAGAGAATTTCAACTCCCTCATTTCATAGATGAAACAATTTAGGTTTAAAGGACGTTAAAAGACTTGCTCAAACTCACACTCATGTCAGAGGCAAAATTTGAACCCATGTCCTCTGATTCCAGAACCAGTTAACACATTTAATTACTCAAAATACATAGTTGAAGGATACACTCTTTATTGAAACCTTCCTTTTTTGTGTGAAATACGTTGAAAAAAGAAATAAAACTAAGATATATGACTAATTACGAGAGATCCCTCACAAGAATAAAGCATCTATATCTGTAACTCCTTTTTTTCCTTCATGAGGAAGCAGGGACTTTCTTTCACCATTCCTACTGCAGACTAAGTTATATAATTGTAACTGTTTTGGCTTTTATTTACAGCTCTATCTTCATTCCCGGCCTTCTCCTCTCTTCTACTGACTTCTCTGCGTGAAAAAAAGTAGCATGATAGAAAGAAAGGAGTCAAGTACTCTGGTCTGTCCTGAATAAGTTAGAGGAAGTCAATCTCAGCCTCCCAGATACTATTACTATCAGGCAGGGTCTTTCTGCATGTCCTCTGGAAGACTACGGAGGAAATCAGGAAGTAGGTTGGGCAGTTTGAGATAGGCAAATTTTGGGGTTCTTGAAACCTACAGGGAACTTAGAGAAGACCTTCACTTATATTCCAAAGAATATAAAAGACACCTTTTAGTGTGAAGCTTACTAAAGCTGAAACTTTTTTCTTATTTACTTTTCAATTCCAAATTGGCACTCAGGATAGCTTTTCTCCCAACCATAGTTACTTACAGTGGCAAATTTATATATTTCCAAAGATATTAAGATTAAAAAAGACTTTGTAGGTTGGTACAGGAATGAGTTACTTCTACAGAGAAATGAGTTACTATTTCCATATAAAGATGCAATGACCCTTCCTTATGGAAACTTGTATTTCCCCCAGAAATATGTTCTGAAGAAAATGGTACTTGATAACAATTGTTATTAATGATAGCATCAACTAATAGTCAGGCATATTTTAATAAACAGCAGAAGTAGGATTCAGAACCCAGGGCTTGCATGACCTCAAGTTCATGACTCTACCTAGAAAAGAATAAGGGTAAGGAGTAGAAAAGAGAGGGATGAAAATGGAGAGAAAAGAAGGAAGAAAGAAAGAAAGCAAGGAAGGAAGGAAGGAAGGAAGGAAGGAAGGAAGGAAGGAAGGAAGGAAGAAAAGAAGGAAGGAAGGAAGGAAGGAAGGAAGAAAGGAAGGGATGGAAGGAAGGGAGGGAGGGAAGGAGGGATGAAAGAAGGAAGGGAGGGAGAAAGGGAGGGAGGGAGGAAGGGAGGAGGAAGAAATTGAGAAATGGAAAGCTCTTTTGATTTGTCTGAACTGTAGACTGGCAGATAATTGTCTAATTAGATTTTTTTCATATCTACCAATAGATGGGGAAAATATCTAATTGCATTAGACTAATCATATTAGCGAAGTAATTTAAACAATTTTCTTTACATCCCCTGCATATGTCATGGATTTTTTTAAATGATGCCCCCATATACAAGAAATACACATTGTTGTTATTTCTACCCCCTGTGAATTAGATTATGCAATGACAGCATGACTTAATTGCTTAGTGAAATCAAAATTTTAAAACTATTAAAAACGATGCATTCATGTAAAGTCTAAATTGAGAAATTAATACTGCACAAATACTTAGAAACTAATAAAATTATTATAAGGGAAAAATCCTCAGTTTAGGCCTTATCTATGTGCTGGCATATAAATGATTTGAATGTGATAATAAGCTCAAATTTTCTTTAAAGATGATAAAAACATTAGTGATTAAAATTATTATAGAGCCATTGGCAGAATAATAAAATTGGGGTGAGCTTTATACTTCAGATCAGAGGACTAAATATGCAGAGATAGAAGGATCCGAAGAGGTCACTTAGTCCACTCTCTCATTTTATAGATGAAGAATCTGGGGCTCTAAGAAGTCAATGAATTGGTCAGTCATTAGAATAGAGCGTAATTATGATTTCATCATTGTGGTTAGTCACTTTTGAAAAATCCTCTAGTTCTTAACACTTTTATAAGTTCCTGTGGCTAAAAAAAGCAAAAAAATCTGTAAGCATTTATTAAGTGCCTACTATGCACTAGACACAGTGTTAAGTCCTGGGGATACAAAGAAAGGCAAAAGACAATCCCTAAATTGAGGAGCAAAACAAAACAAAAACATAGAAAAGACAACTTGTGTCTGTCTTGGTGATGAACCACTCCACACTCATCTTTTTGGGGTCCTAGGAGAAGTATTTTACTGAGCGACTCCCATGTTCCAGACAATATGGTAGGCTCTTGGGATACAAGAGCAAAAGTGAGCCCCTGTGCTGTAGGAGCACAGGACAATCAACTAATTTCAAAGGATGTGCTTCAATGACAAAAGTATGAGAACTCAGGATGCTCTCCATGACACGAAGACTTCTAAGATCAAGATGACTTGCATCATCTTCAATGGAGGACATGGGCTATATTTTGGTACAATACTATGTATCCCCATCTGAGTTTGATTTGTTAAACCATAATTGCTTGATGCAAGTAAAATAAGTGCTAATTAATATGCAATTTCTATCTTAAAAATTACCAATGAAATACCTTTGCCAACACATGGAAATATGGAGAGAGAGCTATGGTGGTAAAGTAGAAAGAGCACTGGATCACTTAATATTAGAAGATACCTGATAAGACTATAACAAGTCAATCAACCACCCTGGGCCTCAGTTTTCTCATTTATAAAAGTCAGTAACTTATAAGAGTTAGTAATACCTGACTACCATAGCTCACAGAGTTACATTGATGAATGGGTTTTTAACCTGTATAGAGCCATATAAATGTGCCATTATTGACGTTACTGTAACACTCTCTCTCCTCATCTATGTTTTCTTGGTTCCCTTCAAAACTACCCTCGCTTCCCACCTTCTAAAGGAAGCCTTTCCCAATTCCCCTATCTGCTAGTGCCTTCTCGACTGAGATTACCTTCCATCTACTTGGTCTATGTTAAAGAAAGCCTGGTTATTTTCATGTTGTCTCCTCTCATTAGAATGGGAGCTCCTTCATGGCAAGGACTGTTTACATGTCATTGTTTTACATGCCTTTGCTTCTCCTATGCTTATGTGACAAGTGCTAACAAAGTGTTTATTGACTTATTTGATTGATTCAAACACAATATGAAACAGGTACCCTAATAACTGCTGTTGAATGAATATCTTATGAGCTTCAGAAAAAAAAAATACTTAACTAGTAATAACCACATACATGGACTGTATTTTCCTAAAAGTACAAATAATTAGGTTTTAATGATGCATGCTCATGAGAAGAAATAACAGAATCAGTAATTCAAAAGATAATCTTATTTAGTTTAGAATTTGTTTTATATTTATGTGAATATTTAGGATTTGAGATTCCAGTGAGTCAAAAAAAAAATTCAAGCAAAATACACAGTGAAAGATTTGACTTGGGAGGTGTTAGGAAGCAATTTTGTTTCCCCTGCTAAGTCACCCCTCTTCTCCTCCCTCCAAGGGCAATGTTGCTCCCTCAGAATTGTAAAAAGTATCTCTGAATTTGAAAGTTCATATTATTTCTGGGGTAGGAGGATAATTTATATACTTTCAAGTTATTGAGAATTGACTTTTATTTTTAAAATAAAAAAGGTTCTTTTTGGCAAAACTTATAAAGCTGCTACCAATAAGGATAGTATATAGGCATTATAAAGGTATTATTTCATTATGATTTGCTGATAAGCAAAATAATTACCTTAATATCTCACTAGAGATGATCAGGTTACCATGGATACCTAGGAAAGGACCTGGATATCTACCTACATTGCCCCTGGAAGGCTGGGCCAAAAACGGATCACAATGCTCTCCTAAACTATTGAATAAATGGATTAATTATATATTCAGAAAATAAGAGGTGCCAAACCCACATTTCATTGTTCAGTTCTAATGCCTTCATTGCAGATGTCAAATTCACAACTGGAACAGCCATGAAAGGTTCTTTAAAAAAAATAACGATTCCTAAAATAAATTTTTTTTGTGACCCTACATTAGGTATGTTCTAACATAATAGGTGCTTAAACAATAATTCTGGAATGATAAAAAAATAAAATAAAATGCTTAAGAATGAGGAAAAAAATAAGATTTTCTTGCCGTAGTGATTTTTTTCCCTTGACATTTTAGTACTCCTTAATATACCAGCTCCATCTCTTAGAAACAAAGAACCAGGACAGACAGGGATAATGTGAGGTTTCTTATCTTAATTCTTCAATGTCTGACTGTCTTTGTAATATTCAGTATAGAAAGTTTTTTTCTTCTAATCTTAATTTTTATAGAAAGACATTTCAAAACCTTGCTATGTGTGTTCTAGCGCCCAACAACCTTGAGAATCTGAGAGAGGAGTAAGGTTAGTTTGTAAAAGCATTATCAATTTAAATGAAAAAAAAAATCCATGAAATAACATCTTCATATTGAATTTTTAAATTGTCGAAACATACAAAAACCTCTGTCTACTTGACAGCTGATGGGTTAAAACAAAATAGAGCACAATTTGTTGCATCAATTTAGCTCTATTTATTAGGATGTTGCGCTTAATGGTTTGCTATTAGATAATTCATTTTTGATGTAATGAACAGAATACGTGACTTAAAAACGTAATCAGAAAGATAAATAGCTAATATTAAAGCTGAAGCCATACAACCAAACACATTAAATTTTAATATACATTTATTTGTTAATGACTAAAGTAATTTAACAGATTTTTTTCAAAGTTTCCAAAATGAATCAGTAATATGTTTAATGCTTTTTAGTATAGCATTTGGTTAAAAAAAATTAAGTACCTGGCACATCAATTAAGGAAAGGTTTAGCGACATAACAAAGTACATGACCAAAATACCAACTGAGGCACTTGATATGCTATATCAACAATTATCTTACAGATTAGGTGGTCTTTTTCTTTCAACTTAAATATACTACATTATTTAGCAATAAATGCATTATATTATTAAGTAAGGAAATTAGAAATAGATTAAATAAATGGCCATCTAATATTGGAAGCAAGACCATTCTACTTTACAAATGAGAAGTTTGCACAAACTATGCTTATAACATTCACTGAAAATGACATTAATTATATTCTCTAGGGGTATAATTATAGCTTCAGATAATCAGCATGTATTAATTCTCTAATAAAGTGAAAAGCAAAGGTATTCAAATAGATTCTCCCTCTCAAGTTATAGTTAAATCAGACTGTTATTGGTTTAACCAGAAACTGGGGGATATTAAATCTTTCAATTCATTTCAGATTCAGATTAACTGCTGGAACAGGCAGAGTTCATGGATAACCCCAAGTTTAAACCTCTGGTTAAAGGCCAAATTCATCACATATCAGAGCCTTTAATACTCAGTAATGATGTATAGCTCAGAGTTGGGAAAATGAGAGGAGTCAGAAAATACACATACACACTGAAACAAGGAGTGAATTTGTATTTAAGCCATACCATATGGTTGGTATTCCCCTTATCTTTCTCTGTTGGAGAGAGGAATCAAGGCTGTGCATATAATAATACAATAAATAGGCATGAGTAGTGGCTTTAAAGGCTCAATTTCTGAGAATATGTGTATAATGAAAGGTTCTACTGAGCCTTTAGCATAACACTCCAATGAGTGTTATGCAGGACATAATTCCTTTTAGGAAAAGAAATTGAATTTATATCTCTATATTGGGCAGGTCCTGAAATACCCATTTACCATTTCCCTTACATACAGAAAGTCAAGCAGGAATACCTAGTGTCCATAGGAACTCCATCTTTATTTTGCCAACTACTTGCCTAGTCCCCTTCCTGTCTCCCTTTACTCCCTAGAGGGAGGACAGTGTAGAAGGTGACCACTAATTTTTTTTTTTTTTTTGCTTTTCGGAGGGGGGAAGCTAGGGCAACTGGAGTTAAGTGACTTGCCCAAGGTCACACTACACTGCTAGTTGTGTGTGTGTGTGTGTGTGTGTGTGTGTGTGTGTGTGTTAAGTGTCTAAGGCCGGAGTTGATCTCAGGTCCTGACTCCAGGGCCAGTGCTCTATTCACTGTGCCATAACCCCTGCCCCCCCCCCCCCAACCACTAAATTTAAAGTCAGAAAACATAACTCTCTCACTTAACCTGTCTGGGTCTCAGTTTTCTTATTTCTAGAATGAGAAGACTGGACAAGAAAATCTCTAAGAGCTCTCTCTTCCAGCTTGAAATTCAATAGCCCAATGATTCTCACCTCACTCCTGGACTGGTCGAGGGTGGGGTCTATATGGCTGTGGCAGGGCTAATAGTGACAGAGGGTAATGGGGAAGATGATGAGAAGGCAGCTGTGCATTATTGCTATTGTTTTCCTAGCTTAAACACAAGTCTACTGCTAAGTCATCACCCTCCTCTAGCTTCACAGAGGCCACATTTTACTGCTGATTCCGGGGCCCTGCCCCTACCTTAACTCCCATGACCTAAGCCCAGAAAGACTGAACCACGTTTTTCTTCAGAAATGTAAATTAGTCTTACTTCAGTACTTTGTTTGAAAAAAAAAAAGCCACCATTTAACATTGATGGATGACTGTTTCTCAGTGGTCTAACATGACTAGGGGAGTGGCAAGGGGAGGGGGAATGAATTCAAGAGGAGGGAGGGGAACAGGAAAGAGTCCTTTTAAACCCTGTCAGTTTTTCCTTTTTGCAAACAGTAAGTTAGGGGCAGGAGGAAAGTTTGATGGATGGCCTCTTATGGAAAGTCTTAAAAAAAAAAAACTAGCCCTCTATGTGAACTGAATCTGGTTCTTTTCTATTCCATGGTAAGCCTGGGAAGAAAAGATAACTTGGTCAAAAGCCATGGTAGCAGCAGGTCAGTCTGGGATGGGGAGATGTGATCTGGGTATCTCAAATTAGAATCCTAAATGAATTTTCCCATGAAAATTTCATTAAACATGGTCAGTGAAGTCTTCAGATACATTGTGGACTGTTCCAGAATTTACCTACCACATCCATAAATTAATTCCATGGAACAATCCATCCCAAGTTACAAATAACTGCCTACCTCACACATATACTTTTAGAAGACAACCTGTTCACATGCTGGACTGCGTTTATACATTTGTTCAGGATATAAATAAAATCTGAACAGTAGTTTAGCAAAGTATTTTCAAAACTACAAAATGGAAATGTGAACTATTGTTATATTTCAATCCTTACTTAGACCATACTAATTAGTAAATTGAGATTTTCTTTTAAATCCATAACTGAAAGTCAGTAGTAAGCTTGACTTGGTTTTACTCTGGTCTAAATAATATTTTGTCACAATATAAAACATATTTACTATATTAGGTACTTCCCCAGCTTTTATTTTTTTCACTGAAATCTTGTGATTTGAATAAAATGACTCACTTTTAAAGGGATTTCTAGACTAAAGAACATTTTTTTTTTTAATGGTCTAATTTGCAGTGGAAAAATACTGGCTCTGCAGTCAAAGGATCTGGTTTTAATCCTTCCTCTGATGCTTAATAGTTGGGAAGAGGTAAAGAAAAAGGGTGGAGGAGAGAAAGTTACATTATAACTTTATCATATATTTAAAAGGAGTAGCAAGTTGTACATAATAGATTTGCAGTTTCATGCACAATCATTTTTTTTTCTATTCTACCAAGTTATAGAAATGCTTGTTTTGTTTCTTAAGTTCAGAATAAAATAAATTAAGGGAAAAAAAAAGACAAGTTGGACAAGTTGCTAAACCTCTCTGGGCTCCAGTATCTTCATCTGTAAACTGAAGGAACTGAAGTGGGAGGTCCCTTCCAGCTCTAAATCCATGATCCCCTGAGGTTCTCATGGTTTTAAAAATCAGTCAGTAAACATTTGTTCTTTGCCTCCCTTGTGACAGACATAGTGCTAAGTGCTGGAATATTTTGATACTCTTTTTTTCTAGGGTTTTTGAATATAGCCTATTTAATCTGTATAAATTATAAAAGATACCCTCCCAGGTATTTACATTTGATTTTCTTTTCTTTCTCTTTCCTTTTAAAATTTATTATTGATTTCTGATTATTATGGATATAACCAAGTTGTAGCATATAACCAATGATTACTTATATAGAAGAAGTGGACTAAGACGGATTATTAAGGACATATAATAAGAATGAGAGACGATAGATAAGTATTGCAAATGTTGCATTGGTATTTGGGAAATATTAAAATGACCAACTATCTCCAGGTGACTTAAATAAAGACAGAGTCAAGAATCATACCAAATAGCAATGGTTGCTGTTTGTCTTTCATTCTCAAAGATAACCATGATATCAGGGAGGAGATGTCCTGACTTGCAAATGAAATGGATTTCAGTGACGGAGGGCTGGAACTATCTGGGTTCAGTGGCAAGGTACAGATCAGGATTACTAGAGATGGCCCTGGATGCAGTGGGAGACCCTGGTCTTTTTAAGTTAAGGTCTTTCCCAGGTCTCAGTTTGACTGAGGCAACATCTATTAAGTGATTAAGGCTAGGTAAGAATTGAAGCAAAGAATGGCCTCTTTTACCCAGGTCTACTCCCATCCCCCCAAAATAATTAATCTAGGAGGAAAGACCCCACATTGAAAGATCAATTGATATATGAGAACCAACTTTACTAAACAGCTTTCTGAAATAACCTGGTTGTATTTCCATTTAGGAAAAAAAAGAAGGCTACAAAGAGAAGTTTTCTGTGATAGATGTAGCATCTAAAATTAAATGCCAATAACACAAAATTAGACGAATATTTTCAGAGTCTGAAAATCTATTGTCCTAAACGTTCAACCTGGATAATATTTAGCTTGCCTTGCTTTGGTTCAAGTGGCATTCTTGTCTTCCTTTCTTTAGCTCAACTATTCTCAGTCAACTTCTTTTAGCACACTCTTACAGAAAAGAATTAAAAAGGGGATGTCAATTATAGTGCTAGATTCTTCAGCTTGTCTTCTTTACTGGTCATCATATTTCCCAGAAAAAGAAGTGACAGTGGAATTATCTGGACAATTAGGTGTTGGGGGTAGTAGTAAAACTAGTAGATAGAGAGAGAGAAGAACAAAAGGGAAACTGGGCTGAATCCAGGACCCTATTTTGATTCACTAGAAGAGACTTAAGAAATGCAAATGCATGATTTTTTTCTTTAGGCTATCAACTTGCAAACTTTGGTCTTATAATAGCCACCAACTGAGTATAAAGTGGGGCCTTTTCTTACCAGAGAGACTGCACACCAAGAAAGAAATTTGGAAAATTTACAAATATTTATTTTCTGTTGTGACTTGGAGGCTGACAAAATTTTAAAGCTGAAATAGAGATTACTTAGTCTTAATTCTAGCATTAAATATTAATTCTCAGGCTAATTGGAAGTCTCTTAATTCAGCTTTAATAACAATCACAGCAACAACAATAATAACAAAAACAATTATCATTTATCCCTTCATATCACTTACCTTTCTTCCTGCTAAAAGCACGGTTCATGATGATGAGGCACAGCCAAATAAACTTCAGATTTTGCCGCACTTTCTCCTAAAAAGCAAAAAGGTGGGATAGAATCATTAAAACATCAAGATATCATTGTTATGGATAAAATAAATTTGACTTTCAAGTATTTTCATCACATTAAAAAACAAGCCTATTTCTTATTCTGCTGCTAAAAGACCAAGAGATTCTGGCTGACTTCTGCTACAGTGACCAAACTGCTGGATAGCAGAATCATCTAACCACAAACACTCACTGCTCAGTTTTTTAAATCCCCAAATCCTGTGATAAAAACACCATGACACACAATCTAACATCAAATCTATGAACAGATAAGACATGACTTCTTTCGGGTTAGGTTTTTATTCATGGTCGGTATTTTAAGAGAGTTATATTGACATTAATAATCTTGGGTGAAAAGAAGATTCTCTGATTTGTACCAAAGTCAATAAAGTGCCTTTCAGGGACACAAAGCCAGAATAACAAAGGCCGGCAGTCCCTTTTTCATAACAGACTGAGAATTACAGAATTGTGAAATATTCAAGGAGACAGGGCCAAAACTACACCATTTTACGCCATTTTCACATACACAAGGTGATCCATAGCATGCACCTAGGAGGGGGAAGGGTTGAGAGGGTAGAGGCTTTCTAGTACAGCTCCAGAGTACACTGCAACTATCTTCTGGAACTTAAGAGTAAATTCTAACTATGTCACTGTGAGGTTGTTATAGCAACCTTACAATAGGGATTGGGAAGAGACCTGTGGTTTCATTAGTGTGAAGAATTTCCAGATAAGGAAACTCTCACTACTAATTCAAATTAACCCTTCCTCAGCAACTAGCAGCTTCAGAGAATTGCCTAGAGCACAAAGAGGTTAAATAATTTCCCCAGAATCACAGTTATTGTGTATTAGGGGCAGAACTGGAAAATTCATCTTCCTGCCTTCAAGGCCAGTCTCTAACCATTACACAATAGGGCCTCTCATTTATCTTACTAACAAGCATAAGCCTCTCATTTGCAGAAAAAAAAAAAAACAAAAAAAAAAACAGAAAAAAACTGAACTGACTTTGAGTTTTGTTTTTGTTGTTCAGTCCTGTCTGACTCTTTACGACCCTGTTTGAAATTCTCTTGGCAAAGATACTGGAGTGGTTTGCCATTTCCTTTTCCAGCTCATTTTATAGATGAGAAAACTGAGGCAAGTAGGGTTAAGTGACTTTCCCAGGGTCACACAGCTAATAATTATGTCTGAGGCCAGATTGGAACTCAGGAAGTTGAGGCTTCCTGACTCCAGGACTAGCACTCTCTCTCCTGTGCCATCTAGCTGACCCCAATTTGAGTTTTAGAATATAGAACAAAGAATCATAAACAACTAAAGCTAGCACAGGTCTTAGAAAATGATGCAGTTCAACTTTCTCCTTTTACTAATAAGGAAATTAAGGCAATGCTAATTGTAGTTAGCAGAACCAATGTATACATGATATCATAGTTATAAATAATTTAACATTCTCATGTTTTCCCCCCAGTCTGAGAACTCTGTGTACACACACATATACACACACACACGTGTGCACATGTGTGAATGGGGATCTAGTTCAAATTCTATCATTAAATGACTATTTGACCTTGGGCAGTTTCCTCATGTGTAAATACAAGGGAGATGGTTCCATGTTCCTTTTTAGCTCTTCACTTGAGATTCTACGACTCACTGGTAAAAATAAGTCTTAGTGTAATTTTGTTACAATATAGCACCCTGGAAAAAACTCACTGTCAAAGTAAGAATTTACTCTGGGATCCCATAAGGAAATTATTGTACTCATTTAAGCCATGCTCTGAATGGATCTGAACTTCAGGGGCCTAGGCCGTGGCATCATAAACAAAAACTACCCTAACATATAAGATCACAATAGCACAGATCCAAAGCTGTGGGGATCAAAGGGGTAATCTATCCCAACTCTCCCTTCTCTCCCATTTTACACCCAAAGAAAATGTGGCTCTGAGAGGGTAACGTAACATTGAGAATAAATAATAAATCACGGCTTCCAACTTGGGTCTTTTCATTCCACATACAATATTCTTTTCACTGTATGACAACTGTTTGGTGCTTTCAGACCTGTTATATTTAGATATACAGCAAGTCTAATTAATTTTTTGTTCCCTATGGAAACCAAAATGCGACAGTGTGTCCTGAGAAATTATTGAAGGCAGTTAGGTGACAGAGTGAATAGAGAGTGCCAGGCCCAGACTCATCTTCTTAAGTTTAAATGTAACCTCAGACACTTATTAGCTGTTTGACTCTGGGCAAGTCACTTAACCCTGTTTGCCTCTGTTTCCTCATCTGTAAAATGAGTTGGAAAAGGAAATGGCAAACCCATCCAATATCTTTGCCAAGAAAACCCCAAATAAGGTCACTCAGAGTCAGACATGATTGAAAAACAACAATAAATAATTACAATATCAAACGCTAAACTGATTTTTATAATTTCCAAGCAACATAAAACAAAACAAAAAACCCATACAACTCTCAATTCCTCATTAATCTAAAACAGTATTAAGAATTAACTGACATATCATATTTAACATTACAATGATAGTATGTGTTTATTCACTCCTTCATTAACTAGATTACAAATTAGATAATAATCACTTTATAGTTGATATTTCATTGGTTGCTACTTTCTGAGCTGTATGAGATTGTTTTTAGGTTTTTATTACTGAAATATAAAACTGATTAAAGCACCAAATAAAAAATAAATGTACTTCCTAAACTCCCATAGTGAGAGATAAAAAAAACTCAACCTACAATAATTTATAAAGTGTGCCCAATGATTGATGTCATAAACATATATTGCATAAATAACATATTCACAATTTTTTTTGCTTGAATGAATTTATAAAGCCCCTATAAGTTTACTAGAACTACTACATAAAAAGTCATTATCACTCTTTTTAACTAAGCTATGCCTGCAACTTTAAGTACAAAATATGGAGGACTTTTTATTTTTCTGATCAATTCCAAAGGAAGACATAGACTTTTTCCCTTTAATTGGGATGGATATCATTTTGACTTATGTTGAAATTCCAGCCTATTAGTCTTTATCACTGTACTCATCATAAATCCACATGGCAATTAAAATACTGCAGTACTATTAATCTCATAACTATAAGATAAAGTCATTATGGGAGTAGGCTCACTATCATTTTTTGTCCTTGCATGTGTACTCCCCAATGGAAAATTAAAAGAATTAACTGAAACATAAAGTAATATTACAGGCAATAATTTTTAATAGTGTATTACTGTGTTGTAGAAACAGACACAGACACACAGACATACACACACATACCAAACCCAGTCTCTGTTCTTCATCTCATATTTTATTCATCTTCTCCTTATGATTACATTTATATTCTTTGTAAAAGATAGTTAAAGAATATATCTAAAATCAGACACATCTAGAATGAGCATACTCTCTATAAAAACAAATTTTAATAGGGCCAGTAATGTGAATAGTAATAAGATTTTGCAACTTATATGTAAAAATGCCCTGTTTGGACTTGGATTTGTTTTGTTTCACTTAATGTCATACTCGCTAATTATAATATTCAAGATCCATGCATATAGAAATGTCAAAATTACTGACCTAGTAACACCAATTTAAGATTAGAATTCCCAAAGGTATTAAAGTATAGCTTATAAAAAGACATAAGCTTTTTAAAATTAGCACCTCAAATTCATAATGCATATTAATCCCAAGTTTAACATTAGTGGTTATACAACTAAAATCATAAATATCTTCGATGAGTCCATATTACTTAACAGAAAGATTGTTATATGATTATAAAATTAATACATAAATATAGAATTAATATATAACATATAAGTTAATATATAAATATATAATTAATATATAATATATAAAATTAATATAATTTCATTAAATAGAAACAAATGGAATTTGGAGGTACCCCCATGTTGGCTTGGTTTTTGGGATGAGTGTTAAAACCCAAAGCTTGTGAATCCCACTTGTGGGATGAACTTGTTGACATGGAGAGGGCTGAACTGAGAGGAGCTATGAATTGGGAGAAAGGCCCAAGCCTAGAGAAAGCCAGAAGGACTTTTGGGAGAGCAGTATCCTGTATTGTGGAGCCTGAGTTGCTGAGAGAAAGACTGCTGAGAGCCCATTGGAGCTGCCTAGGACTTTTGAGAATTGCCACCCAGTGCTGCCAAGAACTGAGGAGGCATGGCTGTGATGCCAGCATTTTGTCTGTTTTGATGTTTTTTCCAGATTCACCTGCTGGTGAGGGACAATATTGCTGTTGTAGAGGTCCTGGAACCTTGTTGTTGATTCAGAAGCCCTGAAGGAGGATGTTCCTGTTGTATGTTTACAGAAATCCTGGAAGAGGGACTTGCTGATGTTTTCAGGGGTTCTGGGACTGTTCTACAGGCAGACAGTGACTTGATGAGGACACTGGATATGGCTTTGTTGAGCCTTGTCTCCCCAGGAACTGA
>CM053588.1:225382029-225401684 GCA_028646515.1 Pseudochirops corinnae
TGATATCTTAACCTTGTTGTAACTTAAGGGTGGATGGCCTTTTGTGCTCTCCAGCCCCTTTTGAGATTCAGGGGTGGGAAGCCTTTGAGTTTTTTGTGCTCTGTGATTGACCAAATGAATGTACTTTGTTTATCATTGGGGACTAATCTCTATTTGAGAGGACAGACTTTGTTGACTGACAAAATTACAGCCCAGGAGTAGGCTACTTTGACTAATGTACTGGCCAGGGGTGGGATACTTGGACCTTGATACTTTGCAACTGAATTGAGAACTTACTTCCTAAATGAACAAGTTACACTGTATTTTGACTTTCTCTGTTCTGTGAATGTTTGCTGAATAAATGGCGTTTGCTATGCTGGTAATCCGAACCTTGGAAGTTGCCTTTGCTTGGCATTACAAGTACTAAGCCATAATAGAAGTCAGAGTATATACATTTTATGTGTACTTATATACAAGCTGATATGAACATCATTTCATTTATGTTGTAAAAACACAGCAAGTTATTATAGCAAGTTTAACTATATATACATATGCATATGTATGTATGTATGTATGCAAGGATAAATTTTTTCCACACAAATTCAACATTGCCTACATTTATATACAATCATTGAAACTGGATAAAAGTAATGATCCTTCTGTTATGAATTTTGTATTATCCAATATTATAAATCAATTTACGAAAAGCAAATTTTCTAATCTTTATAGAATAAATGTGACATTGCAAGGAGTTGCTTAATTAATGATATTTTCATGCATTATAATCAGTTTTCCAAGTCCTTATGAAGATCTTCACACTGCTTTTACAACTAAACAAGATAGAAGTCTAAAATGAAAACCCATGAAGCATCTGTTTCTGGATTCCATTTCTATTCTTAGAAGATTGACTTTGAAATAAGATTTTCCTGGGAAATTAACAAGATCCAACTAAAGCTGTAAAACTGATTAAAACAATGTCCTCATTAATACAAAAGGTAAATTGCTAAAACAAAACTAAACAAAAACCCTATCTGATCATATCAGGCTCACAAAGGAAATTAAATAGAAGTTGCAACTTTTCAAGACAGGAAGGGAAGCTATTTGACCATAAAATGATACATTCCAAGAAGATCAGGGAAAAGATAGATTTAATTTTCCTATACCATTTGATGTACTTTCTTTAATATGCAATTCACTAACGGTATTTACCTCCCAGGAGCATGCTGGGCACTTTACAGACTGTATTAATTTTTTCAGGCTGCCTCTTAGAAAACCAGAGCAGTGACTTAACAATGTGGCTTTCCCAAATGAATGAGAAAGCAGCCCATTCTTTTCATTCTGGAAAAATTAAGCCTATTTTTTGCAGGGCAGGGAGGGAATCACTCTTTTCTTGATCTTATTAATGTCTACTGAAAAAAAGTATTACCTTTTAAAGTCTCACAAATTATAAGACATTACATCATACTTTTCTTCATTTGTTTGAATTTTGCAAGAGTCTTTGCTTTCGTAGCTAAGGAATACCTGAAGTTTGCCAAGAAAAATCTGTCAGTACATACACTTGTACATTCAAATGATGAATCTTCTGTGTATATATTTGCAAATGGACAGTGAAAAGGAAGTCATATAATCAGGTAAAGAAAATATGGTCCACAAGTTTTGGGTCAAGTAGGAAAAATGAAAATTTCTACTTAAGCCCAATTTTTCCAAGAAATACATTATCTAAGTTATAAAAACAATGCCATATGATGTAAAGGTCCAATATAACTAAAGGGATATATCAATAAAGTTTTCAATTCAGACCAGGGTTGTACAGGAAAATGGTCAGAAACTTTTGAGAGTGAAGAGTGTGGTGTGGTGGGGTTATTTTGCTTGGGAGTGCCTTAAGTCATCAGGATAATACTTGTCAGCTACCTCCAGTAAGTCACATTACAAGGAGACAGCCCAGGCAGTCCAAACTTGGGATCCTGCAGGAAGTTCGAAGCCAATTCTATCACTGATCTCTAGTTGGGGCCTGTTAGGTTTGCACCAGGGGGCAAAGTTCACTCCCCATAGGTGACTGCATAAAGCAAAGGAGAAAGAAAAGGACCCTGAGATAAGGCAGAGACCAACCTGGCAGCTCACTAGAAACAGAAGCCAGGAACTGAGGCAGGGGGCAATGCTTCCACCTGATCCCAGCTCTTACTCTAGTTCCATCAACCAGAGCTAAGACTTTGGAAGAAGAAAGGAAAGGGGACCAATACCCAACCACTCCATCCACATTTATGACATGGAAGGAAAAGCTGCCTTCAGACTTCTGTAGGACAAAGACCTAATAATCCCCCTCAAAAGTGCTAGAGATGGCAAAGCTTGAACTTGGCACAGAGTCTCAATTCAGGAACTTAGGGTGGAGACATGAGTAACAGGAAGAAAAGTATTAATACAATGAAGAAATATTATAGGTTAAGAGAAGGGATAGATTCATTGGGAAATCGTGGTGATTTAAAAACAAAGATAAAAGAAACTAAGTAGTTTTAATAAGTGATATCCAAGAGATAAATCCAGAAGATTGATTTTTTTTATAAAGTAGAGTCTGATAAAAAGATTGGATTGGTCATAAAGATTTTTGCCTAAGAGTATGGAACAAGTAAAGCAAAAGAAAGGAAATTAAATGATAGGTCTTAAGGAAAATCTAGAAGACAAAGCAACTTAAAAGACTAGGTGGGAAATCCTCCCTATATAGCAGATTCACTAAAAAAGAAAATGGAGCAAATAGGGCTCAATGACATAATGGGAGAAGAAATGTAGCACTGAAAAATTAGAAAAGCATTAAGTAACTATGATTTTTTTTTTTAAATTGGCCTGGAAAACAAGATAAGGAGAAATAATTTAAGAGTGTCTGGACTCTACTGAAGACTGATTATAAAACACACCTTCCACTCCTAAGCACGATCTAGCGGTGCAAATGACAAGTACGTTTTCACGAAGAGCCAATATTGATTTTTGTTTTCCTTATTATACTTATTCGTAAACAAACAAAAAAAAAGAGCATTTATTTTATTTTACTTTTTGTGCTGGAGGGTTGAAGCAGAGTGGAATTAATGTGAGGAAAATAAAAAAAGAAAGAAAAGAATATCAATGAAAGAAGAAAATTAAGATAAGGACTCAAAAGAAGCAGGGCAGTGTTGATGTTTTTGTTGCTCAATCATTTTCAGTCATGTTCAACTCTTTGTGACCCAGTCTGGAGTTTCCTTGGCAAAGATAGTGGAGTGGATTATCATTCCTTATCCAGCCCATTTTACAGATGAGGAAACTGAGACAAACAGGATTAAGTGACTCGCTAAATGTCTGAGGACAGAGTTGAACTCAGGAAAATGAGTGTTCCTGACTCCAGGTGCTCCACTTAGCTACAGTGTTGATACTATTGTGTTAAATGTAATACACATTAAAAAAAAATGTTTTACTTAATAGAGATTTATGATTTAATATACAATCCTTTTCCCTGATCTTTGTATTTTAGAATGTCTGTGCTTGTTAATGTTTGTTAAGCTCATAACAACAAAAAAATAAAATGAAAAGTACAAAGAAACAGTAGACAACCCAAAAACATGATAGAGTAGACAAAATTCTTGATAAAATGTTTTGCTGTTGTTCCATCATATCTGACTTGTCATGACTCCATTGGGGTTTTCTTGGCAAAGATAACAGAATGGTTTGCCATTTTTTTTTCCAATTCATTTTACAGATGAGGAGACTGAGGCAAACAGGGTTAAGTGACTTGCTCAGGGTCACATAGCTTCTAAGTTTCTGAAGCTCAGCTTTGAACTTAGGTCCTTCCAACTCCAGGGCTGGCATTCTATTCACTCTGCCACCTGGCTTCCCATATACTGTTTCAAGCTACTATGAAGGAAAACTCCAAATAAATCTACAAAGAAGGAAAAGTAGAAGTAGAAAGAACCTAGTGATTATATCCTGAAAGAAATCCCAAGTTGAAAATACCCAGAAAGGTCATCAATGGAACCCAGAAACGTAATCAATAGAATCCAGATTTTCTGAATAGGTTAAAAAAAAAAAAGTATTGCAAGCAAACATAAAGACTTCGAGTACCACGGAACAATCCTAAGTATGACAGAAATCTACACTATGCCTGCCTATCCTAAAGAAAAGGAAAGCTTGGAGTATGGTACATGGAAATACAAAAAAGGAAGACTTGTCAAGAATTCAAAGCTGAGTATAATCCTTTAGTAAAAGAAGACTTTTGAGTATTTCTGATGAAAAATGCCAGAGTTGGGAAAATCTCTGAAATATCAACACAGGAGTCAAGGGAAAAATACAAAGGTAAATGCATTAGAACAATTTTAAGGAACTAAATGATGATCAAATATTTATGTTTAATGGGAAGGAAAGAGATACTTTTCCTTTAAAAATCGCATCATTTTTAACACAGAGTAAAGGAAGCCAATTGCAGAGTCTAGCTGTGGTTTTGTTCTGGTTTGTCTGATTTAAAATGAAAGCAAAAAGGGAAGTAATATATTGCAGGAAAATAAGGGGGGAAAAAAGCAAAGAATTTACAATTTCTCAAAACTGGGTTATGCCAGAAGATTTTACCAAAAAAACCTTGGGCCCAGATGTATTTACAACTGAATTTTATCAAACATTTGGAGGACAGTTAATTCTAATAACATATTAATTGTTTGGAAAAAATAGAAAAAGAAGATATCCTATAAAACTTCTTTGAAATAAATGTGGTTCTACTACCCAAAAGAAGGAAAGACAGAGTAGCCTAAGGAAAATGCAATTCAATATATCAAATGATTATCTATGAAGAAATTTTGAATAAAATTTTGGCAAAGAATCTATAGTATTATATAAAAATTATTATAATAGTGCTAGATTTGATTTATACAAAAATTCAATGTTGATTCAACATCAGGGAAATAAACATAATAGACCATGCATAATTAAAAATAATATGAATCATGACTATATCAATAATTGAAGAAAAAGAGTTTGAGAAAATATAAATTATTTATGTTACAAACATGAAAAGGCACAGAAACAGAATCTTCCTTAATATGATAAATAGTACCTAAAACCGAAAGCTAGCACAATATTTAATAGAAAAATGTTTTTCCAATAAAAGCAAGATTAAAGCAAGGATGTTCACTGCCATCATTTTTATTATTCATATAATTCTAGAAATGCCAATTATTGCAATTTTTAAAGAGCTTAAGAGACTAAACATAAAGAAAAGGAAAATCAGTGCTGTTTTCATATGATGCTAGTTCGCTTAGAGGAGCCTAGAGATTCAACTAAAATTAATTGAAGTCATAATTTCAATAAAAACAGCAAGAAATAAAACCAAAGAAATCATTGATTTTTCTGGACTGATGAAGCTAATAAAACTCAGCAGGATGACATAGAAAAAAAGAAATTTTATTAAAAATATCCACCTACCAAGAAACACAGAACATTTTATGGGGGAAATTTTTTTTTGAATAAAAATAAAGAATACTTAAGTATTAGTATAGAATTAATTGTTCGTAGTTGGGCTATACTAATAGGATGAAAATGATATACCTAGAGTAATTACAAATTTAATATCATAAAATTAAAACACAAAAGAGATAATTTATAATACTAGATAGTAACAAATGTCATCTGGCTGAACAAAAGATTACAAGGTAAATAGTAATTTAAAAATTGGAAGGAAGGGGCCCTAGCTCCTTCAAACTATCCTATAAACAAGTAATCCAAAATACTATTTGGTAATAGTTAAAAAACAGAAAAGCTAATCAATGCAACAGATTTGGTAAATAAGATTCAGAAACAATCAAACATAGAGGCAAACTGTTTGACAAACCAAAGAACAACTACTGGCCTAAGTAACAACTGGCATATACAGTAAACTTTAAGGTTTACTAAGAGTTTTACATATTTTATTTCAAATGATCTTCATAACAAAGCAATAATATAGATGCTATTTTTAAACCCCCAATTACCACCAATACCTGTAAAAAAAAAAAATGACTCTAAACACATTTTAGAGCTACAGAACCCAGAAAATGACAGAGTGAAACTAATCTCCCACTGAAGACAGCCTGGCAGGCTGACAGGAAGGGTCTATCACACTGGGCTGGGAGCATAAAGCAATCCCATGATGGCCACGCCAGCATAAATCAGGCCAAAATAGACCTCTGGGGACTGACTCACTGGTAGCTGTGGCAGCTTCCAAACTTCTTAACCCACAAACATAAGTAAAACATAAAACAAACATAAGACAAAGTAAAAGGTAAGTGGGGAAAATCTGTTGGATCTGGGTGAGAAAAGAGCCCAGTCTGGCCACTGTCCCAGGGGCAGCAGAGGTACCTGTAGTAAAAGCGGCGGTGGCAGCAGTAGCTGCTTCTGGAGCTCCAGGCCCACAGATAGTGAGGGGGCCAAGTGGCAATTGCAGGAATCTCTTTGCTGGCACTGAGGCAGGATTTCTCTTGCTTTGCCCTGCTTGGATCTGGGCATGGTCTTGGGTGGCAGTCCTGGAGTGAGGTGTGACAGAGCTTATGGTGGTTATGGAGAGGGAGTTGTAATGCCATGCATGAGCAGCTTTCCAGAAGGATGCTACTGTGAACAGCTTTTAAGGTTCTGATTACACAGTATAGTGATTACTCTATTCCATAACAAATCAAAGCAAAACATTCACAGAAAATCAAGGTACAGCATTCACAATATTACAACTTATCACAGAAAAATCACAGTATAGTATTCACAACAGTTTATCATTAAAATGGCCACATAGTTTCCACCATAGTGGCCACAAAGTTTTGAACAAAGAACAATCCTCTCAAAGTACAATAGTCAAAGCCTTCCACTCATGGGGCACACTAAGTTAACTCAATCAGTGACTTATTCAGCCATCAATTACAAAGTATCATTAATCACTAAGTACAATCATTAGAAAATAGACAGACCCTCCACCCCTAGGTCACTAGTGAACTACAATTTTATCACTACTCAGTACCCATGGAGAGGTCTTTTCATCTTGACTCAAGGCAGGCAACTCCTACCTGAATCCACCAAACTGTCACCTGGATTCAAAGGCAGACAGCTCCCAGTCCCTTGTCTGGCTATCCGTGTAAGTCCTGCTCTACAATGAAGTTCACAGGGTCCAGTCCATCTCAAATCCTTCACAATTTCTGTTCCCTGGAATTCAAGGCTCAACCAAGCCACAAACAAAGTCTTAGCATCCCAGTCATGCTTCCTCCGTCTTCTGCAGCTCAAAAAATCAGAATAACTTTATCCAGCCTGGGGGAGGGGAGGAGGGTTCCTGGGCTCCTGGGCTCCTCTTCAGCATCCTGGGCTCCTTTTCAGAAGAAGCTCCAGCACCACAAGTTCTCAGGAAATTCGGACTCAGTTCTTGATTCTCTCTTCTGTAGCTGCTTTGCCTCCAGATGCTGGTCCCAAGAAATTCTGACCCTTCCTCTCTGGGGCTTTTCCTTATGTACTCACAGCATTAGCTACGTCCTGTTTCAGGCAACTCCTTCCTGTTACATCAGGCACAGGGGTTCATAGCTTCTGTTTCTTTCACAGAGGTTTGATCAATTACTAAGTGCTAAGTACATGTGCTTAATTTGAAACAAGGTGCTAAGTACTTGCTTACTTGCCAATACAAAAAGGCGTCTTCAAATTCAAGTTACATTACCATTACAGGAGTCCTCCTCACAGTTCTGAGGCAGGTGCCTAGAAGTAGCTCTGACAACAGCTGCACAAAACCCCAGAAATTTTGAATACAGCACTCTCTATTCTGGAAGCAGAGTTCTACCATGGGAAAGAGTTCAAAAGTCAGGTAACTGGCTGGGAAAATGAGCAAACACAGGAAAAGAAATCAGATTATAGAATCTTTCTTTGGTGACAAAGAAGATCAAAACATAGAACCAGAAGAAGACAACAAAGTCAAAACTCCTCCATCAAAACCCTCCAAGAAAAGTATGAATTGGTCACAGGCTATGGTGGAACTCAAAAGAGAATCAGATGAAAAATTGGGAAGAGAAATGAGAATGATGCGAGAAAATCACAATGCGCAGCTAAGTGGCACAATGAATAGAGCATCAGCCCTAGGGTGAGGAGGACCTGAGTTCAAATCTGGCCTTAGACACTTAACACTTACTAGCCATGTGACCTTGAGCAAGTCACTTAACCCCAATTGCCCTGCCTTTCCCTCCAAAAAGCAAAAAAAAAAAAAATAATGAAAAACAAGTTAACAACTTGCTAAAGGAGACCCAAAAAAATACTAAAGAAAATGGAACTTTAAAAAATAGACTAACTCTAATGGCAAAAGAAGTCCAAAAAGCCAGTAAAGAGAAGAACGCCTTAAAAAGCTAAATTTGCCAGGTGGAAAAGGAATTTCAAAATCTCACTGAAGAAAATAATTCCTTTAAAATGAGAATGGAGCAAATGGAAGCTAATGACTTTAAGAGAAATCAAGATATAAAATGGATCCAAAATTTGTCAGTGACCTCCTTGGGGTAAATGCTTAGTAGTGGAATCTCTTGAACAAAGGGTCTGGATATTGTAACCATTTTGCTTGCACAGTTCCAAATTGCTTTTCCAAATGGTTGTACTAATTCTCAGCATTATTATGTCAATCTTTTCCACCAACATTGACTATTTCTGTCTTTTGTGATCTTTACCAATTTGCTAAATGTGAGATCAAACTTCACTTGTTCTCTTACTAGTGATTTGGAGCATCTTTTCATATGGTTGTTAACTGTCTACAATTATTCTTTTGAGAACTGTTTGCAGCCTTTTACCATTTTTCTATTGGAGAATGACTTTTGTTCTTAGGTATTTCTATTAGTTTTCTATAAATCATGTTTACCAAACCCTTATCTGAGAACTTTAATACAAAGATTTTCCCCCCTATTGGACGGCTTCCTTTCTTATCATAAATAAATTTCTTTTGTTTGTAAGTTTTTCAATTGCGTATAATAAATATTATCTACTTTATCTTTTGTAATTGCCTCTATCCCTTGTTAAAACTGTATCTCTGAACCCTAACTAAGAAAGATATGTGATCTGCTTCTCTTATAAATTTTTTTATTGGCATCATCTTTAATATTTGGATCACAGCCATTTTGAATTTATTGTGTAATGTGGTATAAGATGTTGGTCAGAGCCTAATTTCTGCTAGATTGCTTTCTGGTTTTTTCCCCAGCAGTTGTTATCATCAAATACGAAATTCTTGGCTGGTATAATTTATGTTTTTGAACTGGGCCATTGAATTCCATGATTTCTAATCCCATTGATCTACTTCACTACTTTTAAATCAATATTACATAGTCTGCTGCTGTATAAGATAGTTTGAGACCTGGAAATGCTATTCTCCTTCATTCTTACCTTTTCATTATTTCCCTTGATATCCTAGAATGGAAGGATTTCTTAATGTAAGGAGTTCCAAAGGAACTCCTTTGACAATCTGGTGCAGTCTTTCTCAGAATAATGTTTTTAGATGTGTAAAAATTAAATGCATAGAATTGAAAAGGAAATAAATTATATTGAAATAAAAATGTGATTTTTTTTTTTATCCCATCCAACTTTACTCACCCCTGGAAATCTCTCCATGGACCCCAGGTTAAGAACCCTTGTTCTGGACCTTTTCTTCCTACAAATGAATTTTGTGTGATCAGGTTCTGCAAAGTATGCTCTTTGATTGTTTGCTTGGTAAAACTTTTCATTTAACTTTGATAGTATTGTCATTTTTATTTAGTCCAGCCATGAGCACTGATTATAGCACTCCAGCTATTTAAATTGTTTAAATTTAAATTGTTCTTTATTTCTTTAAGGAACACTTAGTAATTGAATCCATACTAGTTTTTATTGTGTTTTGTCAGATTGATTCCCAAGTATTTTGTACATTTTGTAGTTATTTTGAATGGATTTATTTTTAGTACCTCTTGAACTTTGTTGTCATACATGGAAATGGTGTTGATTTTGTAGCCTGCAACTTTGTAGAAACTATTGCTTCAAGTATTTTCTTTTGCTGATTCCCTAGTATGATCTAAGCAAGCCATCATGTCAACAGCAAATAAGGATAATTTTGTTTCTTCTTTGCCTCTCCTTGTTTTTAATCAAATCTGACATTTTGAATAAAAACTGATTGTGACTATGTGTAAAAAAAAAATAGATCCAAAAAAATGAAAAAAATAGAAGGCAATGTGAAATATCTCACTGGTAAAACCACTGCCCTGGGAAATAGATATAGGAGAGATAATTTAAAAATTATTGAACTATCTGAAAGCCTTGATTAAAAAAAAAAAACCTAGACATCATCTTTCAAGAAATTATCAAGGAAAACTGCCCTGATATTCTAGAACCAGTAGGTAAAATTGAAATTGAAAGAATCTACCAATTGCCTCTTGAAAAGGATCACCAAAAGAAAACTCCTAGGAATATTATAGCCAAATTCCAGGGTCCCCAGGTCAAGGAGAAAACATTACAAGCAATCAGGAAGAAACAATTTGAATATTTTGGAAACACAATCGGGATAACACAAGATCTAGCAGCTAAGGGATTGAAGAGCTTGGGATATTATCTTTTGTAGGTCAAAGGAGCTAGGATTAAAATCAAAAATTACCTACCAAAGAAAACTGAGTATAATACTTCAGGGGAAAATTGGACATTCAAGGAAATAGAATTTCCAAGGAAGAAAAGTAGTATTTGAGGAAATGAAGGAATATGGACCAATCTACACCTACTGATCAGCCTAGGAAGAGGATCCAGTTGATCTTCTGAAAGGGGTGGTCAGCTGTATTGACAAGTGTGGTAAGGCCAGTGAAAGACAAATATCTGATCTTTCCCAGACACTGCTTCCAGTTGTACATGAATATGTTCTTTATAGTGAAATATTAATGGGAGTTATGAAAATAAGAGACCAAATTTAAGTAGAACTGGATTCCAGTTTTGAAGCTTTCATTTACAAAAAGGTTGAAAAGGTGGTATTTACAGAAAAGATTGGAAAACTAGAAGATAGGATGAAATGTGCTAATAATGCTCTGAAAGCCGACTGGGACAGATAGAAACAAAACATGCAAAACAATATCAAGCTGGTATTTACAGATATGGCTAAGAGAGATATCAGCTACTATGAACAGTGCCTTGCCACATGGGAGTCCTTCCTTACAACTCAAACTGACCTTTGTTTGGAAGAAATATCTAAAGATAAACCTTGAGCATATCTAAGGACCTTTTGCCTAACCTTTGGTGATATAGTGCCTACCAATCAAAGACATTTTTTATGGGGTGGGCTGTGTTTAATATAACTGGGTCAAAATGTAGTCACTGTTTTTAAAAAGTCAATAATTTGAAAACTCAGGTACTCCAGGGTTCTTACTATATTTGGATCATGTATACATATATACATATAAGCATATATACATATATGCATATATATGTGTGTGTATATATATATATATATATATAGCTTAATTTTGATTCATTTATTCCAAAATTTTTGTCTGTAAATACTTGCATATGGTAATTGTTTTCTCAAACATTCTGCAACTGGAATGTGACATTTTAAATGGGTTGTAAAGGTTCCTTAGAATAAAAAATTTTAATAAGAAAAAAAAAAGCATGAAACCTTGACTAACTCACAACATGATTAACCTATTCACCTATAAAGAGGGTGTGAAACCGGTAGGGACCCAGTGTCCTTTTTATAAAAGAAGTATATAATTCCTTCATAAAGGAAGGACATAAGTATTAATTCTTTATTTCTCCTTTAGGAGGGTATAAAAAGATTCATTCATTAATTTGACGTATTTAGAAGGCAGCCAGTCATCATCTGGCTGAAAGATCAGACACACTTCAGCTGACATTTTAAAAGCTACCCAATCTGCTACAGACATGAAATAATCACTAAGGAGAAAACATAAAATAAGAGAAACATTAGTGATTAAAGAAGTCCTATCTGGCCATTCAGAAGAGCGCGAGCTATGGAGGAAGAGGGAATAACTTTTCTTTTTTTTCATGCATCATCAAGAGTACAGCCAGGAAGATGGAGATTTTTTTCTCTTCACCATCTTCACTGGGAATGGTAGCCAAGAGAGCGATACGTACACAAGGAAACTGTGTCTAATAGAAAGCAGGCTCAAAAGGTCCAGCTGAGGAGTTGAGTTCAGTTGCAGAGAAGCTTAGCAACAGTGATGTGTGCAGCACATATTACAGGTCTTGGGGGGAACAACAAGAGGACTTCATGAAGAGATGGACCTTGGCGTTCTATATCATAAAAGGTAAGTCTTGTCTTGACTACCTAAATGTATATCTTTTTACTAGTTTATTCTATGTCTGTGACCACTTTGACCACTGCAAAGCTCTATGTATTTGTGGGACAGAGTACTACAGGTTTATGTGAGGAAATTTTGTTAATACTCTTCAAACTATGTCACCTAAGTGTCATGTTGCTTTAAGATAATTGTGTGAACTGGTTGACTACTAAAGAGTAAATATAGTGTATAGTCAGTGTTCATAACACATGTTTTTAGGAATGCAGACCCATAGGGTACTTTGAACCAGAAATAATTATCTCCTGGGGGACCTAAGATACAAGAAGGAGTCAAAGAGAGTAGACCCAGAGATGTACTGGGTATATGGAACAAAGTTCCAAAATCTTGCATATTATACCCTTTTCTGTTGTTCTTTGCATATCATAAATGTGCAATGTAATGATGTTTTAAGTTCATGACAATTTTTTAAAAAAAGAAACATAATCAATGTGCTCTGCAAAATGCTTATATGGAACTTATTTTTTTTCCTTCTTACAAAAATGAACTCCTGGGTATAGCCTCACTTCCAATAAAAAAAAATGAAAAAAACTAAAATTAGAATATGCACCTTGGAGTTTATGAGTCCATTCTCTTTTATATACATATGGAGACCATATGTTCTGAAACAAAAATCAGGCTCAGTCTGATAGATGATAGTCCTTTAGCAAAACCTCATCAAAATCATACTTTATTTGCCTGAAAATGGACTGTGCTGGAAAATCAGGGATGAATAGGGTCCTTATGCTTGTAAAATACCACAATACCTATCAATCTCAGTTTGGTCTGTGTGCACTGCTTCATTGCCCTATGAGTCCACCCCATGTTTATGTCTTCTTAAAAACTTCTTTTCTATTGATGCTCTCTTCTCATTTGTTCTCTGACCTTGTCTATTCTGTAACACCCTCAGGCATAATCACCTGGCATTGATTCTGACTCAAATTGTTAAGTCCATATCTCTCTCACACATTAGGAATGTCATAAGTACAGGCAGGTTTAGGGAACAGCAGAGTGCACAAAAATAAATATCTTAGTTCCCTTCAGTTTCAAAAGAAAAGAAAGAATGAAGATTATATACAATCACCAAGAAAGAATGAAGGATATCACCACCTAACCCAAGATCATTCTCCTCTGGCAACACAAGCAAAGACATTTAAATCAACATATTTCAACAATTTCTTCTACCATTTAATAGAAAACTGGAAAATGCTGCTTCCAATATGACTTCAGAGGGAAATCACTCTCCTAGAATTTTTTAAAAGCAGAATGACCCTGAGGGTAAATAGACTCCAAAAGTTTGGTGTGGGTTTTTAGCTCTAGAATTTTAGCTCTATTTCCAAATGGGTTAGTTCCAGAGTTTTGTACCCCAAGTTTCACGTGAAGACAAATGGATTGTCTAGGTTTCTCCAAGTCCAGGATGATTCCAAGTCATAAGCTAAGAATAATGGTTCTAAGAACAACTCTATGGCATTCACTCTCTTGGATGAAGAGCATATGGTGCAGGAAGGGATAAAATAGCATATGACTTCAGAGTATGGTGATGAGAAATAAAAGAACATAGATCACTTTAATTACTGGTTACTTAGCCCATAACAATTTGAAAGTGTACTCAATTGGCTATACTCTAGGAAATTGGGAGCTCCTACATGTCCACAGCTCTTATTATAGTAGTTTTTAAAAATTTTATTTTAGACTCAAGGGCCAGAACAAAAACAAAGAATAGAGAAAAGAAACAAAAACATACCATAAACTTAAATATTGGAACTTAAATCCAAAGAAAGAAAAAAAAATGTCATGTGCATAGCAGAACATAAGAGAGGATTCAAAATGTGCAACAATAAATTTTTATTTCAAGAATGGCTGTATAATAAATAATACATGTTTTATTGAGAATTGCCTATCTCGTCTTTGCTTCCTTCTAAGTTTTCTTGTGTTCTCTGTTGTGCACTTTTTTACTTTGATCTTTTTTCTTCCCCATCCCCATCCTGCCCAAAATGCTACAGTAAAGTTTAGATGTTTCTCTATAGCTATGGATATATACATACACATATACATATTTACATCAACATATAGACATATACTTTCCCAAATATATTGTACTCCTGATCTTTGTTTTTGTGTTTGTACATATCTCTTGTTTCTTGTCTCTCTTGCCTCCTCTACTTCACTTCTACCCACTATCTTGTCCTTCTATTACTTATCTACCCCTCTCCAAGGATTTCTCCACTATCCTTCCATTCCCATAAATCTAAACACCTTTCTATACCCCTATTTTACCTATTCCCTCACTCTCCCCTGTAAAGATTCCTACCTTGCCCTCTCCCCTCTTCCTATGACCCCACTGTTTTATTTCTTCTGAATTTAGAAGATGTTTATACTTTTCTAAATATATATGTATTGTTTCATCTTAAATGCATTTTTGATTAAAGTTAGCGGGACTACCAGCCCTCCTCCCTCATCTCATTGCTCTGTATAAATTCTTCTTCTTGTACCTCATTTGCATAAAATAATTTATCTTTTTAGCACTTCCTAAATGGTTTTAATTTTTAAATTCATATCGTACTCAGGTTTATCCCAATCCTTATGAGCTACTCAATTATTAATAAGAATCTCAGATACACATTTTACATATGTAAAAAGTAAACAGTCCTTCCTTATGGATCCCTTATTATCAGTCTGTTATGTGCCTTATATTTCTCTTGGTTCTTGTATGTCAAGTTTTCTAAGTTCAGAATTTTTTTAACAAAGTCTTGAAAGTCCAAGAGTTTATCAAATGTACATTTTTTTCATTCAAGATAATACTTAACTTTGTAGGGTATATTTTCAGCTGAAGTCCCAGTTCTTTTGCTCTTCAATATGTTGTGTTCCAAGACCTTCAGTCCTTTAATGTCTCTGCTGTTAGGTCTTGTGTAATTCTAATTGTGGCACCATCATATTTAAATTGTTTCAACTTGATGTTTCTAATATCTTGTCCTTGAGCTGGGGGTTTCAAAATTTGACTATGATATTCCTATGAGTTTTCCTCATAGGAAGCCTTTTAAGTGGTGATCAATGGATTTTTTTCTATTTCTACTTTCCCCTGTTGTTCTAATGCTTCAGGACAATTTTCTTTAATTATTTCTTGTATTACTGTATCAAGATTCTTTATTTTAATCATAACTTTCAGTTAGATTATTTTTATATTTTCTCTTCTAGATCTACTCTCCAAATCTGTTGTTTTTCTTATAAGATGTTTCCCTTTCTCTTCCATTTTTTCATTATTCATATTTTGTTTAATTATTTGGTCTCTTAAAATTTTGCAGGTTTCACTTTGCCCAATTCTAATTTTTTAACTTGTTATTTTGTTTTGCTTTTTTGCAGGGGGAGGCAGGGCAATTGGGGTTAAGTGACTTGCCCAAGGTCACACAGCTAGTAAGTGTCAAGTATTTGAGGCAGGGTTTGAACTCAGGTCCTCCTGACTCCAGGGCCCATGCTCTATCCACTGCACTACCTAGCTGCCCCCCCCCCATTCTAATTTTTAAGGTGTCATTTTCTTCCTTAAGAATCTAGATCTCCTTTTCCAAGTATTTGACTTTCATTCCCTTCTTGGTTTTTTTTTTTTTTTTCGATTATTCTTATTTTATTGTAGTTCAGTTTAGTGTTTTTTAGTTTTTCCTCCATCTCTGATTTTTAAAAGCTTTTTAGAGATCTATGAATTCTTTTTGGGCAGGTGTCTATTTGGTGTCAGTCTTTGGGGGCTTCTTTACTTCAACATCCTCCTCTGAAGATTTACCCCAGTCATCTCTATTCCCATAGTAGCTTTCTATGGTTGGATTTTTTCTCCTTTGTGTGTGCATTTTTTTGTGGTAATAGCATAATTTTTGTAATCACCTCTAGCCCTAGGATATGGGAAATGGTGCCTCTTGCTCCAGATATTCAGTTCTTGCCAGTAACCTAAAAGCAATGCTAAACATAGAACCTCATGTAAGTGCCCACAGTGAGGAGTTTTCTGCCCCACTGCTTCTGTGCTCATTGGGCATATGCTGGTTTTTTGCCCTTGCCCCTCTTCACAGCACAATTGGATCTGGAGTTCCTTGTCAGCAGAGGTTCCCTCAGTCTTCTGGGGCTCTGAAGCCCAACTCCCTTCACTTTCCTGGGTCAAAAGTTTCTGTGGCTGGGACTGAGGCAACCCCTCAAATCAACCAACCCCTGGGCTTATAGCTAATTGTTTAAGTCCCTTGCTGCAGGTTGTTAAACCACAATCTAGCCTGAAGATGTTTACTCTTTACAGGGACCAATCCTCTTCCTGGGTTTTTCCCCCTATCTTCTCAAATTGTTCCAGGAAGACTTTATTGTGTCTCTATTCTTATTTATCTCCACCTACATTTTGTTTGCCCTAAGGTGCTATTACAACTCTTTCCTGGGGGAAAATCTTGAGGGCTTGGAATTTTCTGACCTACTCTATCATCTTCCCAGAATCCTCTCTAAATTTTTTTTTTTAGTTAAACAAATGAGATGGATAAACTACAAAGAATTTTCAAAATCACACTAAAAGTCAATGAAATTATAAGGAGTAGACCATTGATTTGATTGGTATAGGTAACTACCAGGTGAGGAAAAAACCTTTACTAATACAGGTCAACACCATCAATTTATAGACAAGAGAACTGACTAGAGTAGGTTAAGTAATTTGCTTAAGATCACACAACCAGTATGTATCAGAGGCAGGACTTGAACCCAGGTCTTCTGGTTCAAAATCTGGCCCTCTACTCACTATACTACATTTCCTCTTTAATTTTATACATTCATTCAACAAACATCCAGTGCTTCCCAGCAGAGCAATCAATATACTATAAATAAGAGAATAAAAAAAATTAAGTGATTACACTGTGATAAGTTCTGGGGACAGAAATAGAAAAATCATGACAATCCCTTATATCAAGGAATTCATATTCTATTTGAAGGAGACAAGAAGTATGGAAGGGTCTACTAACTTTGTAGTTGTTTGTCCTTCATTCTCAAAGAGGATGAATACATCAGGAAGGTGATGTCATGACTTGCAAATTTATTGGATTTAAGTTGAAGGAGGGCTGTGCAAAGATACCAGCCTCACTTTCTCCTCCAGAGCCATCTGGGTTCAGTGGTAGGATACAGATCAGGATGACTGGAGATGGCCCTGGGTCTAATAACAGTGTGTATGAAAAGGCCCACTGGTCCTCAGAGTTCAGCAGCAAGATGGGTGGCAAGGCCCATGGGTCCTTAGAGGGGCACTGGAAGAAACAAAAGGTAAGGTGGGACAGAGGAGGATCTGCCAATGCAGATGGTAAGGCCTGGGGACTCTAGGGTTGGGAGACAAGGTAGATGCTAAAACCAGGTAATCTGAAAGAATTGTAGTTGGTGACTCCCTAATATTCCATGCATATGAGGGATCATGTCCTCCCCGCAGTGGTTAAGGGGTGTGGGACCCATGACCACTGTGGGAAAGAGATAGCGGACCTAAGAGTAAAAGAGAGAAAGGGTTCTGGATTCCTTGTTACACAAGTGGGAATGGAGAGTCAGTGTTCAGTTTGAAGAACAAAAGAAGAAAAGGACACTAAGTGAAAAAATAAAAAGGAATATTCTCCCAACATCTGCTCTTCTGGGGGTGCGGTTGAAGTCCCCAGAACCCCTGTTCCTATTCAAATCTACTGGGTGCTGTGGGAAAGATTAGATAAGATATGGGAGTTTACAGCCAATTAGAGCAGCTAGACACAGACATAGAGAAATTTAATAAGTATCGTATGTTAAATGATTTGGATAGTTACAAAACAATGTGCTATGTGTGGTACAAGGAGAAAGTCACTATCTACAGAAAGAATCTGTTGGGAAAATTTTCAAGGAAGAAGTCACATTCGAATTGGGCTTTAAAGGATGAGAAGGAATTCAGGAGGTAAACAGGAGGAAAGACAACCTCATTACAGGAAACAGTGTTAGCAAAAGTATGGAGTCAAGAGAGTTCAGGGCTGAAAGAAGGGAAGTTTGAGTGGAGCTGAGGAATTCAAGAACAAGAATAGGAGCTAAATGTAGGAAGATAGCACCAGGTTGTGGAGGCACTCAAAAGCCAAGCAAAAGGAACTGGAGCTCTATTCAGTAGCCAATAGAGAATAGATGGAAGTTTTTCAGGATATTTGAGCAAATTTATGCATAGAAAGACTTTTGTTGGTTTATAAAGGTTGGATCAGAAGGTGATAGACTAAAAATGTGAGTATGTGTTAGGTGGCTACTGCAATTGTCCAGTTTGGCAGTGATAGGAATAAAAATGACAGATGTTTTGCCATTAGAATTGATAGGACTTAGTAAGTGATTAGCTATGAAAGGTGAAAGAAAGGCAAGAATAAAAAAATAATGTCAAGGCTTGAAACACAGGAGATGAAAAAATGATGGTACCGTGGACAAAAACAAGTAGGGAATAGTAGAAAAGGTAACATTCATTTATTAAGCACCTACTATCTATCAGGCACAAATATTTCATTTGAGCCTTAAAACAATCCTTGTAGGTAGGTGCTATTATTATTATGATTTTACAGGTTCTAGGTCCAGCACTGTCTACTGTGCCATCTAGCTGCCTCTAAGGAGCAAACAGAAAAGAAACAGCAGGATTAGGTGAAAAGAAAATAAACTTGATTCTGAACAAGTTAAACTTCAGATCCTAGAGAGACAACCTGGAGAAATCATAAAGATAGACAATTCGCATTCAGTTAAAATAAAAACTTGTTAACAATAGAGAAGCAAGGATGATTTAATGTAATAGGTTAATTATTAATTAATTTAAAGTTCTAATGCTAATGAAATGTTAATGAGATTTGATTTACTGTTAGTCCTTCCCTATTTTAAGAAATATGTACCTCTCTGAACCTCAATTTCCTCATCTAAGAAATGAAGCAGTTAAACTAGATGATCCCTAAGGCCCATTCCAACTACAGCATTATATAATTCTAAATATAAACCAGGTGTGTGTGAAGACACAATGAAACTTGGTCTTTGATTGTCTGGGAGATGTTCTATTTTTACTTTCTCCATCCTGATAATGTTTTATGCCAAATTACCCTTGATGTCTTTTTCTTCTCCTTTCATTTTATTGTTCCCAGAAGAACAATGTTCTTTAAACCTGTTCTGGTCATATCACCAAACTACTGTGATAACATCTTCTGTTAGGAAAGGAGTGTGGGTTTCAATTACTGAAATCACATTTTCTAAGGCAGATAAGTCAAAATTCTTTTGGTGGCCTAAATAACACAGCACCAATATTCTGCTGATTCTATACTTGACCTTAACCAACTATATATCTATATCTATATATATCTATATCTATCTATCTATCTATCTATCTATCTATCTATATATATATATATATATATATATATGTTT
>CM053588.1:225402184-225418571 GCA_028646515.1 Pseudochirops corinnae
TTATAATAACTCTGGAGTATTACACCTGAAAGAATCAACTCATTCAAATGGCTGGATATTAATGCAAGTCACTTAAGAATTAACATTTCCAAATGTGATTGTAATCTTTATTCCTATGGCTCAACTCTGTCAGTGGGCAATTTAAAATGCACAGAGACTCACTAGTTTAATAATTTTATAATGTCTTTTCTCAAAGGAATAAACCCTTTCATTCTATTCCTTCTATCTGAATTATAGCCTACAAAGGAAAGGAGACATCTTTTAATAGGAAACCAATACCATGCTTTTGGAGCACTCAAATAATTTTTATCATCATGGGGGAAAATTTGGTCAGATAGATTGAGGAAGATTATTTTGGCAGCTGTATAGAAGATTAAATCAAGGAACCTGTACAGTAGAAAAGGGAAACATATTTCTAGATCTAGCAAATATACATAAAGATATCTCCTCTAAGCAGAGAAACCAATAAGAAATCATTGTAATAGTTCAGGTGAGATATATGGAAGGCTTCAACCAAGAGAAAGGCTCCATAGAGAGGAGGCAGCTATCAGACTTGGAAGTCAGAGGATCTGGGTTTGAACCTTATCTCTGTTCTTTATGACTTAACATCCATAGGTCTCTGTGCTCTAATCTGTAAAATAAAAAGGTTAAACCAGGATTGGGGCAGCTTGGTGGTGCAGTGGATAGAGTGCTGGGCCTGGAATCAGAAAGATTCATCTTCCCAAGTTCAAATCAGGCCTTAGACACTTACTAGTTATGTGATCCTGGGCAGGTCATGACCCTATTTGCCTCAGTTTCTTCCTCTGTAAAATGAGCTAGAGTAGTAAATGGCAAACCACTACAATACTTTTGCCAAGATAACCCCAAATGGGGTCACAATGAGTTGAATATGACTGGAAACAACTGAACAATAACAGTAAGAAAGGTCTTTATATGCCCTTATATCTGTGAAAGTGACAGAAGCAAATAGTATGCAGGGATAATCAATAAAACTAGGCAATTAATTATTTGTGGGAGGGAGTTTGGTGGCAGAATGAGTAAGAGCAACTGGACTAAAAGTCAGGAAGGCCTTAGTTCAAATCCTGCCTTACCTACTCGCTAGCTTTGTGACCCGGGCAGGTCACTTAACTGCTCTCAGACTCAGTTTCCCCAACTACAAAACAAGGATCATAATCATACCTTTCTGACAGAATTGTTGTGAGGATCCCTTACACAGATGTTCAGGAGGATTAGCACCTCTGATGTGAGGGTTTGCTGAACCCTTTCAGGGCTGCTTATCCAACTTTGGTGTCTACCTGGCACTCAATTCTCCCCTGTGGCTATGTACCCATAGAAGCTATGGCACGTGCAGCAGTCATACCCAGTAAATCATTTTGGCAGACAGGCTAAACCAGGTTGAGGGTAATCAGTAGGCCTCAAAGCTGTTAGTGAGGTAAGAGGATGTCTATACTAAGCATGTAAAGACTTCCCGGGTGCAATGGGTTGATGAGGACAATTTGTTACAACTGCTTCGAACGTGGCTGAAGCACTTGCTGTGAAGTGTGTGGAGCTTTGTCGGATATTGAAGACCCCAATGCCATCCACTACATCCCAATCCATCACCAGTCATCGTGACTTTTTCTTGCCACTGAACTTCACTGACTCAAGAAGAGAGGGTAAAACCGAGGATTTTGTGCAGCTTTGCCTCCCTTAAATTCAATTCATGTACAAGTTAAGATATCACTCTGTGACGTCAGTAGTCCTCTTTGAAAACAAAGGACAAACAAAAGCACATTGCTTTACACAGCACTGTCCCAATGCTACCTGTCATAGTTACCATGTGGAGGCTGAGGAAGAGGATAAGCATCAAGGATTACTCCAAGGTGTACAACCCCAATGACTGAGGTACTAGTGCTGCCATTTGAAATTGGGAATTTTTGAGAAAAGAATGGGCTTTTCAGTAAATATATTCATTTCAATTCTTGAAATGTTGCATTTTAAATGCCTATGGGGCATTCAGGTAAAAATGTCTATGTAGATTTTGTCCTCACCTGCAATAAGGGTAATTAAACTTAAATGACATCACTAAAACAGACAATATAGAGAAGCCTTGCTTTTTGACCTGCTCAAATGAGAACTTGTGGGACAGAGCCCAGAAGAGAGTCTTGACAAACAAACTCACTAGGTGGGTAGAAGCTAGACACTAATCCTATAAAGAAGACTGAGAAAGAATGATCAAATGCACAGGAGAAAAAAACCAAGAGATTGCAGAATTATGGTGTCATAGAAGCAAAGGAAGGTAAGAATTTCAGGAAGAAAAAAATAGTTAACTGTGTTAAAAGCTGCAGAAGTCAAATTGGAGGTAGGACTGAGAAAAGACTTGGATTTTGCTGCTAAAAAGTTTATTAGCTACAGTGGAGAGAAACGTCAAATGAGCAGTGAGGTCAGAAACCTGAAGGCAAAGGCCGAGAAGCGAGTGGCAGGTGGAGAAATGGAAACAATGATTGTAGGTAACCTTTTCTAAAAGTGTTATTAATGACATCATAAGAAGGGAATAGGAGGCTTTTGCAGATGACTTTGTACAGCAGATCACATTTCCACAGTCACATAGCTGACTGAAATATACAGAGAACAGATGATCCTGCTGGGTCTTTTGCTTTTTAGTAATTTCAGAAAAGCATTCGGTTTGATAGAGTGAATCCTAGGATCATAGATTTAAGGCTAGAAGGGACCTTAGAGGTCAGTTAGTCCAATTTTCTCATCTTAGAAATGAGAAAACTAGCATAGAAAGAGGTTAAGTGACTTTTCCAGAATCATACAGGTAATGAAGGGTAAAGCTGGGAGGGAAATCCAAGTCCTGTGACTCTCCTGGGGCTCTTTCCTGCGTATAACACTGCTTCCCTTTCATGTCCCAATCCAATTTAGAAAATCTAATTATAATCTGATTAAGAAAACTAATGATTGCACTTTATTTTTTTTAAATGACTCTTTTTCACTGTAAATTTTCTTAATATATGTTTGAGCAAATGAAAACATCTCTATGTTGAATCTGCTAAAACTTGGAGCTTCCTCACTGATAAAAGTTTAACTGAGGACAAGCAAGTTCCTTCTAATCATTTCAGATCATCAATGAAAAATGTAATCCCATCCTATACACAACTAGACACTGGATTAGGGGAACAATATGTGATTTCATCAACATGGAAAGCTCTACATATAAGATTCTAATCTCTCAGTGACACAAGAGATAAATCCTAGAGCTTTGCTCAAAGCACGAGGCTTACCCAATATCAGAGCTAATAAATGTCAAAGATAGGATTTGAACCTGGCTCTACCTGACTTTAAATCAAGCACTCTGTCTTCTTTAAAGAACATCTTTCTTGACAGGTAGGAAACTATATAATTCTTTAAAATAGTTAAATTATGTCATAGAATCACCAGTACTCCATGGTATAACTATAATCTCTGGAAGGGCATGGTCCATGTTTTAACCACACGTGTATTTCTCTGCAACACCAAGCACATACTGCTCACTCCTCTTATTCACCCCTGAGTATTTCTGTTGATTAACAAAGTCTTATTTAGCAATTTGATTCAACAAATATTTGTTAAGCACCTATTAGATACAATGTAAGTACAAAGGTAAGAAAGTTGGTCTAAGACTCCTTTCAGCTCTAGGACTGTAATCTCATGATCCTAAAATTTCTGATCGAAATTAATTTAAGATCTAATATGAAGAAAGGGGAATGTGCTTAAGCAACTACCACAATAAGTATATTACAGTCCATATTTATTACAAATGCTTTATAAGATAAGAATGATTAAATTGTCATAATAGATACAAACAAGGCAAAGCAGAGTTTTGAAGGAGGAGGAAATTGCTGTTGTATGTAGAATAATCACTAAAGGCTTCATGAAAGAAGTGGCACCTGGGATTTATACTTAAGAATAAGAATTTCAAATGGACAAATAGAATTATTTGGGAGCTCTAGGCAAAAGGTATACTAAAATCTCGCTCTTCCCTAAAGACTCAATTATAATTCACTTTCTCCTATGAGGCCCTAACACAGGGCCAGAAGGAAGAATAGACAGATCCTTTCTTCCCCAAGGCTGCATTTAGACAATTCTACCAACATCCCTCAATAACCTTTCCTCAAGATACTTTATTGTAAATAAATTTCGATTAAAATTTTTATATCTTCAGAATTTTTCCCAGTATCCCTCTTCTTTTTCCTACAAGAGAAACAATATGACAAATATTCTTTAAAAAAATCAGCAAAACTGATTAAGACATTGCAAGTCTAAAAATTATGTGAAAAGTACCATATTCATGGCTATCCCAATGCTGCAGAAGTATGGAGGTACTGTTTCATATCTCTGATTTAGAGCCATCCTTGCTTTTTTCAATCTTGCAACATTCATTTATTTTTTATTTATTGTGGTTGTTCTTTCTGGTTCTTTGTAGTAGTCACTGGGTATATCGGTTTCTTGTCTCTGCTTGCTTCATTCTGTACCAGTTCATATACATATTTTCATGCTTCTCTGTATTCATATTTGTCATTTCTTGTAGCACAGCAATAATTTCATTGTATTCATCTACCACAATTTGTTAGGCATTCCCTTATCTACTTTGTTTCCCATATTTTGCTAACATTAAAAGTAAAACTATGAATATTTTCTTCTTATCAATGGTTGCTCTGGCATATAAGAAGCCTAATAGTAGAATCTCTGGGTCAAGGAGTATGGACATTTTAGTCACTTTATTGCAGAATTCTAAATTGTATTCCAAAATGGTTGCAGTGATTCATCACTCCACCAATCTTTCACGAGCATGCTTATCTTCCCACAATCCTTACCTTCCCAACATTAACTATTCTCATTGTTTCTCATCTTGGACATTTTTCAGGGTACAAAGTAAAACTTCAGGATTGTTTTGATTTGCATTGTTCTTATTATGATTAATTTAGAGCATGCTTGCATATTGTTGATAGGAGTATACAATTCTTCTGGTAATTTTTGACTTAATGTATATGAACCGCTGGAGAATGGTGTATATGTATGTATGTGAAATTCACATTTTTTCTGATAAAGATTTGGTATCCACATAAATACATATGTGTGTATATGTGTTGTTGTTCAGTTGTTTTCAGTCATGTCCAATTCTTCATTACCTCATTTGGGGTTTTCCTGGCAAAGATATTGGAGTAGTTTGCCATTTTCTTCAGCTCATTTTACAGATGAGGAAACTGAGATATACATGGTTAATTGACTTGTCCGGGGTCACACAGTTACTATATATCTTTAGGTTAGATTTGAACTCAAGAAGATGAGTCTTTTTGACTCCAGGCCTGGTATTCAATCCACTGTGCCACTTAGCTGTCCCAAGCCCATAAGTACTTTTTCTTTTTTAGTTTGTTTTTTTTGGGGGGGGAGGGTATAATTTATTTCAGTTGCTCTATTTATTTACCTTTCTTCTATTTTTATTGTCTTGGCACTTGAAAAGCAAATGTTTAGTTTAAGTCTGGTTTTATTTGCAGAAGTACTGAAAACGTCTCCTTTTATTAAATACCCAGCTTTTTTTCCTTTAATATTTAAGTTCAGGTTTGCAGGTAATGTCACACTGGATTGCATCTTGAACTTCTTTGCTCTTCAGAACACATTCAATTCCCTTCTGTGGTTTCTAGTGGGTACAAAATAATCCTGTTATTCAAATTTCCTTTCCTTTGCAGAAATTTATTGTTTGTCACTGAAATTATTATATTTAACATCTATGATTCTTGGAGTTTGCAGTATTTTCTGACTCCAAAGATATTTTCCCCTGAAGGCGATTTGTGGCTTCTTTTGACTGTCTCTGTTTTCTGTGTTTAGAAGTTCTGGGCAATTTTCTTGTATTATTTATTGAATTTCTGTTTTCATTTGCTTTAGCTTTTCATGTTCTCCTAGGAGATCAAATAATCCTGAAGTTATCTTTTCACATCCTGTCTTCATTATCAATATGTGCTGCTTGCATGGTGATCATGGATTCTTTTAATACCATTGCTTTTTTTTTTCCTAAGCCAAAGAAAAACAAAGTTTATTAAAAGTTCACCCTATGGGGTAGACTCTTTTTTTTTTTTTTTTATACCATTGCTTTTTGCTTCAGTTCTCCCAGATTGTCCTTCATTCTGGGTATTTACCTTCCTTGCCTTGTTCTTCCTTCTAGTAAGTTTCTAAGGTTTGATATTGTAGAGTCAAGTTTTTCAACTCTGATGTTGATTTCTACTGTACAAGTGAAATACTCTCCTTTCACAATGCTTATTTCTCTCTTAAACCATTAAAGAACACCCTTTTGTTGTTTCATGCTCTCTTAAGAATCCACAGGCTCCTCTGCTACATGAGGTATTGATTTAATTTCCTTGGTCTTATAATATTTATCTGTATACGTCTGCACTCATTTAGGTGATCTGGAGGCCATTTGTTAATAGTATCTTCCCTATTGCTTTATCTGCTTGTCTTCAAAGGCTAAGTGGCACAGTGGATAGAGTGGCAGGCCTGGAGTCAGAAAGACTTATCTTCTTGAGAGCCCACATGTTAAGTTATTGATACATATTTTAGCACGAGTTGAAACAGTATTAACTATCTAAACCCTAGTGTTCTTTTTAAAATTTGCAGAAGAGATAGCTCAGAATCACTCCTCTGGCACATACTCTCGTGGGTAACCTTGGGCACCCAATTCACAACTCTGAGTCTCAGTTCCCTTGTCTGTAAAATGAGTGGGGTTTGATCTAGATGATTCCTAATCTGATACAACTCAACAATTCAGTGATATCATTTGTTAAGTGAATAAGATGGAGTACAGAATTAATTCCCTGGAAAAAATTTCTAGGCTCTTTAATATGCAAACAGGCAACCTTTCCTGCTATGTGAATGAAATGATGGGTATGAAGATCAACAAAATGGAATATTTTATCTTGTCCTGACACTCCTTACTACATTTTGTTTATGAATGTTTTTGGCATTCTTTAAAAATAAAGGTGAAAGGAAGAGTGGGAGAAATCTCTTTACCCTTCACAAAGTGTAGCATATTAGAGAACACAAGCCCTAAAAAGCTATGAAAATGAGGGTAACACAAGCAACACATGAATCACATCAGACAACATGCTAGTAGAAGAACAGTTTCCTTAGCATCCTTGAGAATGAAGAGAACCTGACACACAGGCTATCAATTATGTGATCTGATTTGTAATGTTAATAGGATAACATCTTCCCCACCCATTAATAGGCCTCACATGGATGGAGCCCATTGGGGAAGGGACTTGCCTAAGGAGCAGCTTGCTTAGGGGGAGGCTTGCTTGTAAGAAAGCTTCCACACCTTTTGGTACTAAGTTGATTAGGCACTGAGTCAAGAGGGTTGTGATGCTTTATGGCACTGAGAAGTATATATGTACTCTGGGTTGGTATTTTGCTTTGGGTGTTTGCTTATGAGAAGGACCATTTGATTTCCAGGTCAAAACTGAGTAGCTTTATGTTCAGACCCCTCAACTGCTCAGATGTAAAGGCTCTCAATCCAGTGGCTTATGTAAAGCGTATAGCAATATTGCTTTGATTTGGGCAGTCAGAGTGCTGTCTGTTGGTCTTTATGCTAATCTATGCTTGTATTTTCTCTGACCTTCAGGGTGCTGACCTTTCCCCTGGACTAGTGAATGTAATTAAAAGTAGGATTGTTAACCCCTTTTTGAGCAGTTTTTCCTAGAAAAGCAGATCAAAGAACCTGTGCTAGCAGGCCATCCTGGATATTCTAGGGTGCTTGCTGTTACATGATTCTATTCACTAATTACCAATTTTTGCCATGATGATACTGTTGGGTACAATCTCTATTGATGCATGATGCATTTAAATTAAGGGGAAAAATCTTCTTATTCTAAGATCAGTCTCCCAACCACATGGTTCCCCCTGTATAGATGCTTTCAAACTACTCACTCTTCTTAACACATACAGCAGAGCAGGAAATAACAAAAGCACAATCTTTAAAATTGCTCACAATCACACAAAGAAGAACTATGTCTAACGGATTACAAAACCGACCTCTTGTCTTCTGATAACTCAGTATTAAGGGGAATGTATGCAATGCAAACTGAGAGACACTGAAGACAGGAATTGTATTATTTAACTACCAAGCACATGGCTTTTAAAAAAAGATCCACAATTTGAAAAATAAATAATGCAAGACTTCACGCTACCAGTTTATGTTTTTAAAAGAAGGAAGTTACTGTTATGATGAAGGAAATTACATTTACCAACATGAGATAATCTTCTATCAGGGCTTATATGTTTGTGAAGATTAATGTTTCAAACTTCAACCTAATGTATACTAATTATAAGGAGCAAATCCACTAAGAATGGAGACTAATGGATTCTGCTGAAATTCAAAGAACTGACTACATAAACAATGTAAGCTCTTTATTCATACTGCACTGTAGTCATCAAAAGTGGAACATACAGTAAGAGTAGATGTAACTATTGCATATGTTTCTTTACAAAGTATAAGTTTTTAATTTCAAAGAAAAAATACTAGGATAAAGAACTGAAACAACAAAATTAAATTTAAAAACTAAAACTATCATTTCTTTTAGTACAGACAGTTTGAAAAGAAAAAACATTTTAAGCATTATGTATAATCATATCAACTTCACAGGTTTTAGAAACATGCACAAATATTACTTATATCCAAAGAGAACTATTTAATTGTGGGAAAAGTCAGTTATATATGTACTATAAAGTAATCCTGTCCTGATAGAGGTGAAATCAAAATCTTATTTAAAAGAGAAACCTATCTAGAGTCATGTTTCCCTGTGCTGTTTTCAATAACATTCATTCTTGCTAATGCAAACCTCATGTGACAAACAACCAGCCAAAACTCATTCCTTTAACATTATATAAATGTGCTTGCCTAACTGAATATTCCTCAGCATTCAAACAAACAGAGATTTTGACTGGAGAAAGGTGAACATGCTTTATATTTTTCTAAAACTAACCTGGCAAGATGAAATAAAGATGGGGTGTTGTTTAGATGAATGTGCTATTTTTTCCAGGTTAAATATTCATTAAGATAGGTTCAACTGGAAGACAAGTTCTTAAAGATAATGCAGGTTCATTGATTACAAAGATAGATATACTTTTAACATTTCAGGTATGTATGTGTATATGCATACACATTAGTCTAAAGATAGGCCACTAGCCTCATGAGGTATGGGCATTGTATACTCAGCTTCTAATTCAACAATTTAATAGAAAGAAAGTGAAACAAGTTACTTGCCTGGGCAAAGAGAGGAACCAAAATGAGGAAGGGTTGTTGTTGAGCCTTAATGATTTTAAGCTATGAGACAAATGCTACTACAAACTGTATTGAAAAATGCAAACTATTATCAACTAGGAGCTCCTGAAATATATAGTAATCTTATATTTGTGCCTGTCGGGTTTCTTTGAATTTGTGGCCCCATTTTTTATGAATCTTTTAAGTTCAAATCTTGCCTTAAAATGAAGCGTTAATTTCCCCCAGCCTTTGTGAAAGTACTCCAAAATAAATAGAGAAACAATACAACCAGGGATCTCTCTGGGATTCCAGGGATCCCAAACCAGATATTCCAATCATATGGAAAGGGCTTTGAAAACTGTCAAGCATCGTAGAATTCTTAAGTATTATCATTGTTCTTATTACCATCATCACTAGGTTACTCATTCTGTCAACTTAACTCAAGAAAAGACAATGATTTTAAAGAGAGAATCTTTTTATATTCCATCAGTTTACAACTTTTCTTCTGTCACCTGGTCCTTTTTGATAAATGTCACAGCCCTAATTAAAAACACTCTACCTGAAAAGAGCTCAAAAACAAGAGATTGCAGGTGAGTAAAAGGTCATCGCTCCACCTAATCCACTACACTGAATTTCTAGTCAGGATTCACAAGGTCAGAACTATGTAAACCAATTCAAATATACCAAACAATGATAGGTTATGGCATTTAAAATTCAGTACTCAAATCACAAATTGTATATAGTGTATCACACATACAAAAATATATACATACAATAAATAAGTATTCTCTATTTCAAGGTAAAGATCATGTGCTTCTGGAGAAGTGAAGATGAGGCCATGAATACAATGATCAATAACATATTATTAGAAATGATGACAGTGATGTTGACAAGATCAATATAACTTTCCATTTCAGGTGACTTCCTCCGCACTAACATGTAAATTAATAAATCTTTTGTATCACATGCAGCTTCCAGCTAAGAATACAGTTAACTATTTCACTTAGGACTGATTTCATACACACTGAAAGATTGCTTAGAAGCACTTGAGATGCAAAAAACTTAAAAACAGAAGGGCAGTTGTGAATGGCTAGATTTATCAGAGCAAACACAAGCACGTTTTCTACATATTTGAATAGAAAGAAAAGTGGAAAGCCACAGGAAAAGGCAATTTAAACTCCTTCCTCATTTTTAGCAATAGAAACTTGTGCCACTGATTCTGCCAACACCATGGCAGTAATATGTTCTGGAGATAATCTTCGGCAACTCTTCCAATGAGAGATTTGAAAGCATATTTCCAAGCCTCCAGAATCTGAGAACAGCTGTGGGAATTATTTTACAATCCTTTGCATTAACAGCACTGTGTTCTCTCACTGGAAACGATAAAAGAAACTTCAACTTTGTTTTTCCAGGCTTTCTTCAATAATTCTCCTCACCTTGTCCTGTCCCATAGTGCATAACCCCAAAAAAGGGAGAAAAGAGAGGCAATAACATCTCCCAGATTCTAATGCAAATTATATTCAAATGATAAGTGTATGCTGAGTTTCACTAGGTTGACACTAGAGGAAGATAAGCAAACATTACTGAGAAAAGTGACTGTTTCTCTCTTATATTGATAACCAATTATTAACTGAGATTAAGATTTTCCCTTTTCATTTTACTCATTCAGAAACCAGCTTCTAGTAGGTTATTCAGCTAATCTCTGAAGGATGTCATTGCTTTTTGGCTTTTTGATCTGGTTGGAGACTCCATCCAAATGAGGAAGCTTAGTTGTGATTAAAGAATAAAAGAATATAATCTTGATAAATTCCATCCATTGTGTTCTGTTCAGGTAAACTTGGGTGGAGGTAGATCCCTTGGTCTAGACTGCCTAAGGCTGAGTATAGAAGAGTAAAAGAGACAAAATCAAAGTCACATCCACTAGCCTCTCATTAGAATAGATTCACCTTTCATTATAATATCCATTCTCATTGTTAACCAATTAAAGTTAATTTCTGTCTTTTGGGAAAATCCACTCTTCCAAAGGTATATAAGCATCAAGAGATCTCCATAAGGGGTCTTTGATTTACAAGAAAAAGTCAACTTATCATCTTTTTATTAATTATTCACTAGACTGTAATAGTAAGGGAATTTGAAGATCTTCTCTGCCCCTTAATAAGCCCTTTGAGGACCTTCTCTGATTTGAAAATATACTCTGTCCCTTAACAGCCTAAATGTGGTCAATGGACCCCGTGGTGGGAGGAGTTTGCTGAATGGTGGAAGAGAACCCACAAGAGAGGCTTGCTTAGGGGAGGTTTGTTTTTCAGGAAAGCCCACACCTTGTTACTTTGTAATCAGGAAGTCGGTTACAGGGTTGTGATGTTCTCTGACCCTAGAGAAGTCCCTATATACTCTGAGGTGAGGTTTTGCTTTGGGGCTCACTTATGGGAAGAGTTGTATGATTTGGCCAGACGAGACTTTGGGCAGCTGTCGTGCAGTCCTCCCCACCCACCTTTGAAAACCCAGATGTTGGTTCTTCTCTCTCTGGTAACTATGTAGGTATGTGATGGTCAGACAGCTAGAAGCTCTGTCTGTTGAACTGTATTATTTTCTCTGTATTTTTTGTCTGCTTATAATTTCTGTTTGTATTTATCTAATCAAACATATATATATGTTTGATTAAAGTAAGATTGTTAACCCCTTTTGAGTTGCTTTCCTTTAGAAAAGCAGATCAAAGAACTTGTGCTAGCAGCCATCTTGGGTATGCTAGGGTGCTTGCTGCTATATAGCCATAATTTTAAAAAATGATTAATTTTCCAGAAATTATGTCTCTTGAACTTTACATACGTCACATTACCATTTGTTATTTATTCTTCCATTTACCCTTAAATGAGAAAATACTCAGATGGGGAAAGGATAGAAAGATGATCGATAAGGGGGAAAATGTTCCTTTTTCATCATGTTCTTTCCCCAAAAAAGATTAACAAGGAAAAAGAATGAAAGCAATGAAAAGGAAGTTTTCCTATATATGCAATTTAAAAGGAGTTTAGTTTTACCATCTTATTCTCCTCCTAGGTTATAAAGCTGTGTATTGATGAGGTACAGGCTCAGGGATTCCCCTTGAGCTCTCCTTGAATCTTCCCACTTGCCTGAGGCCATAAGCCTTTCATTATCACTAGACCCAAATCTGTATTATTAGCCTAGTCCTACATTGTCCAGCTACTCCAGAGCCTGGATCCTCTCAAAACATCTATACTCAAATCTGTGACCCTTAAACTAGCCTAGCCCTCCATTGTCTCATGACTGGAGTCTGACTTCATTTGACTCTTCCTGAAGACCCTCCTCAAATTCCTCCTCTAGACCACCCCTAAATCTTCCCACAACCTTTCTGTATATAAGACCCATCTTGCCTCTATGAAGAGGTCAAGAATTATCTAGGGCAGACTCACTCTGTGTCACATTATTCTGGCCTGCTTGTCCAATACAAGCATCACAGGTACCAAGGCTCCTTAAGAGTCTACCCATTGTGCATATCTCTAATAAACTTTGCTTTACTTTGACTGAGAGAAGACTTGAGTTGAATTCATTTGGCAGGACCCAGCATGTTGGGATTTTGGGGTCTTGAGCACCCTAAACCTTAAACCTCAACATTTTATGGTTCCCTGACCTTAACAGTATTACAGGATAAAGACAAAGAAATAAAATTCACTAATGGCCTATCACAAACTTAGATGTGTGTGGATATCTACAAGGCCAGAGGAACAAAGTGTCACATTTTACATTAGGATGGATGGACAGATGGATTTATTAAAAACATCAATTAAGTCTTTACTATGTATCAAATACTGTGTTAAACCCTGGGGATACAAATGCAAAAGCAAGATAGTCCCTTCCTTTCAAGATCTGAAGTTTTAATAGGGGAAGAAAACAAATATACTCAAAATTACCTAGATTATACAACTATATGGTCTATGTTAAAACAAACAAACAAAAAAACCCTGGTTAATTTTTAAAGTATCAGACAAATATGAATTACATGGATCTTTTCTGAAGAGAAATAAAATTCATAATCTCATAAAATAAGAGAGTTAAAAGGGACCTTAGAATTCAGCTCCTCCAACCTTTTATTTTCCAAACTGGAAACTCAGGCCAAAGATGTTATGTAACTTGCCAAAGTTAAGCAGCTAGGCAGGAACATATCCTGGTATTTAGGGAAGGAACCTGTAAGATCATCTAGACTCAAATTCTCATTCTACCAATGAGAGAACTGAGGTATAAGAAGATAAATTGGGGCAGCTAGATGGTGCAGTGAGTAGAGCACTGGCCCTAGAGTCAGGAGGACCTGAGTTCAAATCCGGCCTCAGACACTTGACACACTTACTAGCCCTGTGACTTTGGGCAAGTCACTTAACCCCAATTGCCCTCCAAAAAAAAAAAAAAGGAGATAAATCCATTTTAAAGTGACTGACTGTAGTTGGTTGAGCTGGTTTTTGAAGTCAGGCCTTTAGACTCCAAGTATAAGGTTCTTTCCACGACTTTGACTGTAGAATTGGAACAGAATTTTGCTAATGTGATTCTCTAATGTGACTTTGGGATGCATTAGAAACAGTTTTGTGTACAGAACAAAAAGACAAAATTGTCCCTCCATTATCTGATGAAACTTTACTGGCCATCACTCCTCTAGATGTATTGTTTTTCCAATTAGAATGTAAAGTCCTTGAAAGCAGGGAGTGTCTGCTTTTATATTTCTATTCTCAGAGCCTAATAGTGTTTAGCAAGTGCTTAATAAATACCTTTTCATTCATTCAGCTAAAGCATGACCCAGTTCTCAATGTCAGCCTTTAGCTAACACATGAACAAACTGGATTGCATCCATAGAAGATGACCAAGGGAGCTGAAGAAGACCGCATCAAAAATAACCTGAAGGAATAAGTGTTGTGCAGTCTAGAAAGCCAATCAACCAATCAGTCAATGGACATTTACTAAAACTATTTACTGAGGAACATGTCAGATGTCTGTAAATCGCCTAAATTTCTTCAAATATCTAAGGCTGAAGAGACATTAAACTGTATTTGGTTTGAGAGGGCCAATCATGTACTAGTAGCTGAAATTTGGAGAAAGAAAATGTTAGTTCAGCATAGGGAAACTTTTCTTAACAGTTACAGCTGCCCAGAGTTGGAATGACCTACCTCAGGAGACAGTTGCCTTATCCAGCAGCGAGGCAGCAAGTAGATATACAGGGATTAATAATGCAACACTCCCATGATCTGGAAAATCTGTGTAAAATTTTTTGGCCTTCCCTTCATACCAGAGAAGTCTGAATCTTTTTTTTTTCTTTTATGGGGTGTTTATAGTATCTTATTGTAAAATGTGGGTATATTTATGTTATTAAAAGATAAAATAAGTTGATATTACACATATATTTTATGCATTTCTGAGTTTCTGAACTTTTTCTGTGTTGTCTGCAGACCTTTGCACATTGTCTGCAGTTTTCACAAAACTCCCCCCAAATTCCCATTTAATTTCTTAAGCTGCCCTGCAAACATACTGAAATTGCAATAGGGAAAGTCATGATGTGAAAAGGATAACTGTAGTGTTGGGCCTGGAGTCAAGAAGACCTGAGTTTAAATCTGGCCTCACGCATTATTAGATTTGGGACTGGGCAAGTCACTCAGTCTCTGTCTGCCTTAGTTTACTCAACTGTAAAATGGAGAATATAATAGCAACTAACTCTGGGGTTGTTGTTGAGAATTAAATAAAATACTATTTGTAAAGTGCTTTAGCATAGTGCCTGACAAATAACTAGGTACCTGATAAATGTTTACTCCTTTCCCTTATTTCCCTCTGGAGTTTTTCCAGCAAAGTCTGAGAGGCCCGTCTGTCATGGATGTGGTGAAAGGTATAATGATTCTTATCAGATATTCTTCCTTACACCAAGATGTCCTCCAAATATTATGATGACAGTACCTATAATACAAGTACTGCTCTAAAATCAATAGAGAATTCATTCTGTATCGTCTAGTGGTAGTGATGATCGGATGGTAATCTATCCCCTATTTCTCCACTGGTTCCAATTAGGATTAACAGCATATAATTATGAAGCTGCTGACCAGACTGGGAGCACAGCCTATAGCTGAGGAACAGAGAAACAATTACTCAGCTATGTGGAAGTAAACTGAAAGGCTTGTTCTTACTATATTATGATATAATGACTTTATTCTATAGAAAAAAAAAACTCTCTCCCATAGAAAAGAAGATTCTTTTAAAGTAAATATTTGTATTATAAAATGAATACTACTAGTCCAATTTTTTAGGATGTGTGGGTCCATAGGTGCTTATTCCAGGAAGGAGATGAGAAATACAGAGTCCTCCCCCAATGGAAATTTGAACTAGAGATGTTAGAATTATCTTATAAATTCAATACTGCAATTTCTTTCAACATTGTGACAGGCAGCTAAGAAAGCTAGCAATCCAAATTGGTTTTGTGTTAATATTACCTTATAACTAAGATGGTAGAATGAATTAACAAAATTAATTTTATTAAAAGGAACAAAAGCAAGTATATGAAAAGTGTAGATAGATGCATGCAAACACATATATGCATACTATTAATTTGCATTCTTCCATAGGTGAGCACTCAGATGCCTAAGTAGGACAGAAATGATCACAATTATAGATCACTGAAATGGAATACAAACATCTTAGTCAAAGGATATGAAAAGACAATTTTCCAATAAAGAAATCAAAACAATTTATAGTCATATAAAAATGTTCAAAATCATTAATGATTAGAGAAACACTGATTAAAACAATCTTGAGATGTCATTTTACACCTACCAAATGGGCTAAAATGATAGAAGGGAAAGCGACAAATGTTAGAGAGAATGTGGAAAAATTGGGACAGTAAATTCATGGTTGGAATTGTGAAATGTTCCAACCATTTTGGACAGCAAATTATGAAATTTTACTCAAAGAGTTATTAAACTTTTAACCCATCAATACTTGAGTTACTACTACTTGGTCAGTTTCCAAAGATGATAAGGGGAAAAGGAAAAAAAAACTTATATATTCTAAAATGTTGTAATAGTAATCAGTTTAGCAGGATACTTAGCACTACTAAGTGCTAAGTGTGGAAGA
>CM053588.1:225419071-225447206 GCA_028646515.1 Pseudochirops corinnae
GTAATGATCAGACGCTGGAAGCCGTCTGTCTGCTGTTCTGTTTTTCTGTCTGTTTGTAACTTCTGTTTGTATTCTCTGAAGTTCAGGGAGCTGCCTTTTCCCCCTGAACTAGGTAAATGATATGTTTGATTAAAGTAAGATTGTTAACCCATTTTGAGTTGCTTTCCTTTAGAAAAGCAGATCTAAGAACCTGTGCTAGTAGCCGCCCTATGTATGCTAGGGTGCTTGTTGTTACAAGAATCAACACTAGAACCTCGGTGTCTTACCTATACTCATCTTTTGGAGCTAAAGACCATGACATAATAACAGACTGGTCCTACACAGTAACTTTCTCTTTGAAAGGAAGCTTATGTTTCTACACAGAAATGTCAAGCTTTCCAATAGAGACAATTAAAATAGCTCTATTTTAAAGGAGTTCAAAATAGGTTCTGTCAAAATATAAACAATTCTAAAAATTATTCATATTTTATATATTTGGATATCCTTTTAAGATGTAAAATTCATTATCTCAAATAGGAAAGTGACCAAGCGCTTTAGAATCTAAAGTACTGAATGGGGAACTGCAATCTCACTATGAGTCAGGAGTGTGGTATGGCAGCCAAAAATGCTAATTGAGGTCTTAGGCTGCATTAAGAGAGGCACAGCTTTCAGAAAGAGGAAGTTGATAGTTCTAATGTACCCTGTCCTGGTCAAACCATATGTGGAGCACTGTATTCAGTTCTGAGCATCCAAAGGAACATAACCAAGGTGGTGAAAGGCCTCAAATTTAAGACACACAAGGAACCACTGAAAGAAAAGTGAGGATGTTTGACCTAAAAATAAGACCTAAAAGGAAAATGGTAAGTCTTCAAGAATTAGAAAGATTATCATTAGGTTCTGCCCCACAGGGTAGATCAAGGAGCAATAAATTGCAAAGATGCAAAATTAGGATTGATTTACTTTTTTAAAACCCTGCATAAAAAATCCGTATAGCTGTCCAAAAGTTGGATGGGTGACCCTGACAGGTAATGGATTCCCATTCATTCTAGGCATTCAAGTAAAATGGGCTGAAATGATGTTGTCTTATAGCCCTTAAGAAATCCCCATGAAAATAATACGGGTTTTTTTGGGGAGGGAGGGTGTCAGCATTCCCATTATTTTGAACTGTCCACATTTAAAGCTGGAAAGAACCTGAGAATTATCTAGTTAAACCTCCTTGCCTTACAAATGAGAAGAAACTAAGGTATTGAAAAGTTTGAGAACTATTCAAGGCCATGCAGCTAATTAATGACAAAGCCAAATGGGATAATCATTTATTAGGTATGTTGTAGTGGGGATTCTTTTTAAGATAAGCTATTCTAGATGTCAGTTAAGATCCTTTCCACCTCTAAAATTCTATATAATTCTCTGAAAGAGACATATTTCCATATAAACACATCTATATACACAATTATCAAAGAATGGCAAGAAAACAAAATATAAAATTTCTAACAGAAAGAATCAATTTCAAACTCTTTTTCATTTACTTAGGAACAAGAGAATTAGCTAAACAGCATTTCCATTATTTGCTAGAATATATTTTGATGCATTATATGCTTCTCTTAACCCTATGATCAAATTCTAAGCTTCTAGCATTACAACACATTTTCTTTATCAGAATTTACTGTTGAGCTCCTCCCCCCATGTTGATAATTACAGATATGAACAGTGATGATAAGATATTCCGTTAGTCTCCATTTATAAGATATGATTGGGAGATACCATAGTTAGGATGCTAGAGATATGGTCTTAGAGTCAAGAATACTTGGCTTCAAGTTCCCTATGCACACCAACATTGTTATAATCCTGTGAAGTCCTTTAACTTCTCAATGCTCTAGGCAAACCTTAAGTCTATAAGCTGTAGGACAGATGGTGATTTGTACTAGAAAAGAGAATTTTCTTATTGGGTGTTTTCTAACGTAATGAAATCTTAGCAACATACTAAAAGAAAAAATGGGAGATGTTTTCTCCCATTTGTTATAATTCTTCTATGCAATATGACTAAAGTGAAAATGTGTTTAATAGAATGTATGTGTAGAGCCCATATCAGATTGCATGCTGTCCTGGGGAGTGAGAGGGAATTGGGGGAGAAGGGGGAGAAAATTTAAAACTTTTGGAAGTAAATGTTGAAAACTAAAAATGAATAAATTGAAAACCACAAAAAAGGAAGAAAAATGAAACTTGTTGTATCACAGCCCTAGGATAATTTTAAATAAACTGGAATACATATTCACAAAACAATTATATTCAAAATAATCACCTGAGGAACTCTATATATCTATATTTATATCTATATATTTCAATAATTCTACCAGTATTCAAAATTTCTCTGAAAACTCCTGGTTTGGAACCTCTTTAAAAGCAAGTTTACAAACCCCACAAGATAATTCATTGTATTACTTTACAGTTAGACTTTCACATGCATATGCACACAAGTATGTTCATATATGCCAGAGAAGAGGAAAAGAGAAAAGAGACAACAGAAAAGAGGAGAAAAGAAAAAAGTATAACTGAACTGGATCACTCACTTTGTTGATCAGATTTGGCTCAATTTTTTTTTTTACTTCTATTTGACTTCTGCTTCCAAAAGTCAACTCTAAAAAATTTAGTCACCACAGAAGCATAATCAACAGAATGGGCTATATACTCTAAATGCCACTTCAAGATAGAAACTGCCCTCCCTTCCCCAAAAAAAGTGAGCAAAGGGAACAGCACCACTGGAACCAATCTATGTCCTCTTTTTTTTTTTTCCTTTTAAATTTATTTACTATGTTCTCTTAAGGTGAACACTTTGAAGGGAACAAGAGATATCTGAAAATTTAAGTTCTGGTATATTTCTGTGTGTTTTTAATTAATAAAGTATTAGTTGTACCTTAATACATTTATTTTAAGGCTTTAAGTAGACAAAATAGACACAAAAATGCCCAAGATTTGAAATGCTTACTTTCCCTTAATATTATACAAACTAAAAGTTGGAGAGCTCCTAATAAGCCGGTTAGCCCAACCCATATCACACTAAGAAAGCCCTGTATAAGGAACCTAGCAAGTGAAAGCCTTCAAAGTCTTTGCCCTCAAGAACTCCAGTGAGGGGAAATTCACTATTTCCCAAGTTAATTCATTCCACTTTTGAATGCCTCTTATTTTAAGGAAACCAAAATCTCTCTCTCTCTCAAAAGTCCTTCCACTAGTCTTTATCCTGCCCTCTGGGGCCAATCAAAACAAATCTAACCCCTCTTCTAGATGACAGCTCTTTCAAATACTTGAATTCATCTATCAAATTCCCTCCCACCAATTCCCATCCCCAATTAAAAAAGAACAACACTTAAAAAAAAAATTTCCAGGCTAAACATTCCTAGTTCCTTCCATCAGTTCTCAAAGGTAAAGTTTTCCATGTCCTCTGAATATGCCCCAGCTTGTCAATGCCCTTTTGTAGTACTTGGCACCCACAACCGACTACAATAATAGAGATGTGTTCTTGATCAAAGCAGATTATAGGATTAGAATTTTCCTTGTTCTGGACAGTTAAGCTTCTTTTAACATAGCCTAAAAAGACAAAAGGTTGGTTCTGCAAAATTTTGTAGAATATGCAGAAATTTAATATGTTAAAACCTCAGAAATCTTAAATCCCACTGGAGTAAATCTGACTTGTATTCCAAATGAATAAACTATTAACTATCTAATATGTATGAGAGGCAGCCTGGTCTGGTGGTTAGAAAACTGGCCAAGTAGTCAGGAAGATGTCTTCAAGTTCAACACTTAACCTTTCAATTCTCTGGACACCTCTCAAATGTACCAAACTTCATGGGCAGAAGGAGAATAAATATGGTATAGGATGGATAAATACAATTCTACCCCAATAAGCCCTCTTAGAAATAGACAAAGGAACCACTCAGTCATAGCCCTGCTTTTGAACACAACAGGAATTCTTTTCTTTCTTCAGAAGGGTTGAGCTAGATCCCAGCTATCTATCCATGTCACACCCAAGCTAACAGACTTTCTATATTTAGATAGGATCAGTGCATATATCTTACATAAAACTAATATATATATATATATATATTATATATATATATATAGTAATATAAAATTCATGACAAAGTTAAAGCTAAAACAGATTTAATGAAAAGGGAAAAACAGGGAAAACTATACTATATATCGGCCATATTAATCAATATTATTTTAGACTAAAATAACTAGACAGCATAAGGTGGGAATATTGCTGTGGTGTAGGAAATCATTTGATGGACTTAGAAAAATAGAGAAAGACTTGGACTATGAAGGAAGATGTTATTCACCCTCAGAGAAAGAGGACAAATAAGTATAGTACGGTCTTACATAAATGAATATGAACGTATATATCTATATGAGTATGATTATAGATATTTAAGTATATGTATATAAGTGTATGTATGTGTATATCTGTGCATATATGCCTATATGTATGTGTGTATACATAGATGTACATGCTTAATTGTAGTCTTCTTGGAGGGGGAAGGAAAGGGGAACAAGGCTAAAAAAGTGAATAGTAGAGAACAAAAGAAAACTTACAAGGAAGCAAAGAAAAGAGAGACAGCTCTGAACATGTGTAATATTTATCATATAGACTTTCTTGACATGGAAATTTATTGACATGGATAATTTGAATCCTTGCTTAAGTTCTGCTGTGTACATGGCAATGTTTTTTTCTTTTCTTATTTTGCATTTAAGTTTTAATATTTAAGTTTATAATATGTTTCTTTTTTCTTACTGTGACTTTAAGCTTTAGTGTTTAAGTTTAAAATAAATTAATAAAAAATAAGATAGCAACATACAAACAATCCATGATGATAACAATTGACCTGATTGTTATGACCAACAATGATCTGCACACAAGAAATACCATCAAAGACATCCATAACCAAAAGAGGAGGTGGGTCAATGATATAGCAAGGATGGGAGAAAACAGTAAAGATATCACCTGTTACAAGGAAGCCGATAAGGCATTCATTACAAGAATCAAAGGAAACCCTGAAATCAGTTGGATGGATCTTCCATTCTGAGAATTATAGAAAGGCATGAATAAAAATCACACAAAGTGGAAAGGAATGAAGGGATTAAGAGTTGAACCATTGGAGACAATATCTACATTTAGGCCATTAAAGTACCTAAATATCTAGTTCTACCTCAATGTGACCATTTGCAAATAAATTGCTATATGCCAGATTCCTCAGAAAAGACAGACTATCTCAGTAAGAAGCTCATCCTACTGAACATCATATTCTAAAGCAATGGTATAAAACTCAAATAGAAATTGGGGGGAAAGGGAAACCACTAAGTCATACATAAGGATCTCTGTGGATCACATATGGAATTAGAAAACCACATCTTAATATTATCTGTTTTATTACATTTTTATTTATTTGTTAAATATTTCCCAGTTACATATTAATCTGATTTGACTGCACTTGGGAGTGTTGTAGGCTTCATGTTTGATATTTCTAGTCTACATGATGGTTATTCTATATCTACATTTTTTTCCTCTATAGATTACAAAAAGCTTATATTAAGATCCCAGCTAAGTAAGATATAAGAATATTTTACAAAACTTACAAGACCAAGAAGATGAAAATTTGTACATATTTTTTTGGGAAGTTTTAGAGTAATCTACTCTTGCCATTTATAACTAGTTGTCTTGACCCAGGCAAGCAAATTTGATCTAAGGCATATCATAGAGACTTGGTGGGATGAGACCCAGAACTTCAATATAGTACTAGAAAGGACTATCTTGATCAAAAAGAAGAGAATATGCAAGATAATATACATACATATTTATGTATGTGTATGCATATATGTGTGCATAGATATATTATGAATATGTATATACTCACATACATATAGGAATACATATATAGGAATATATATGAAGATAAACTTATGTATAAAAATTCAGGAACCAGATGGCAGAGAATGGTAAAAAACATACGGATTAAGAAGATCAAAAGGGGGAGATTGGATAATGCTACAGAATTCTTAAATGGAAAGAAGAAAGAGATGAGAAATTTCCCAGATACAAACTTGCCATGACAGTATGAGGTAGCTATAGTGAGATCTTTCTATTTTCCATACTTTTGTGGCAGCTGTTGGAAACAAAGCAATTAATAATTTCTTGACTTTGTCTTAATGATAATTTTCATTCTTCAAAAAGCTGATGGAACCAACAAGAACCAAATTCTACTCTGTATCTGATGTTTGCCAAAAATGAGGAACTGATTGCTGGAAGCATATTTATGGTTATAAAAATGGAAAACTGGGGGGCAATTTCTTATTTGCCAATCCTATACTATAACCTATAAGCTACTAACATATAAATGTCCTACTATACCCTTGTGAACATCAGTTAGAGACTCTCCTATTTCAGGAAGGTAAGATTAGACTTTAATAAGCTACTCTGAAAGAAAGTAAACTTTAATCCATATTAAGACTAGAGTAGGGGAGAGTTGTAAATTTTTGTAATGACTCAAAAAAATTTTTTTAAATCAATATCTCATTGCGTAAGGAAATTCTGAAGATTCATCACTTTAAGTCACAGAAACAATCTTTCAAGTTTCACTTGTGCTAAATATACTTATAAAATTAAATATTTCTATGTTAGCTCTAAAATAGCCTCTTCTACTTCACTTAAGTGAAATAGTAAACAACTCCTTTACCACATGGATCTTAGTAACTTCCTGGCAGTTTTCCCTTTCACAGTGACTAAATAAAATGCTAGTAATTTAGCCATTTTCTTTGTATCTGCTGCTATTTTCCATATACTTCATTTGATTGTCCTCTCGTGCTTACAGAAGCATCAAAAAAATGAATGAAAACAAGATGAACACATTTAAGAACTCTAACTACATTAATTGTAGAGCTCCATATATCTACGCTTAAAAAAAATATTCCTGATTGGCAAGTTATTTGGGTATTTCCCCTAGAGAGTTTTGAATCATGTTTCTAAATAGGTAATATGTGTGAGAATGGCCAAGAATGTATATTTATAATGAAACACCAACTGTTCCTCTAAGGAACATGTAAAACAGATTACAGGGCATAATGAGAAATTAAGCCTTTCAAAAGTCTTTGCTAAGTACACATAGCTATCCTTACACATTTGAGAAAGCCTGCAATTCATCTTGCTGCCACCACCAGACAACAGTCTGGAGCTTTGCTGCTCCTGTTGTTTCGCTTTCCACAGTATAGAAGATTTTGAAGGCTAAGCTGCAAAGAAAAAGGTGAAAGCTAATCTGATAGAGAATGAATGGAAAAGTCTTGTTTCTAAAAAGAAGCCAAGTGGAAAGTTTTAGTTTGTGCACTAGATAGGCCACGATTCATGCTAAAACAGTTCATGGCACAGAAAGGCATAAATTTCAACTACCCCAACTACTATAACTAAAAAGGTTGCAGAGTTCTGCTCTGCTCAGCCCTATCCCACTCCATGCTACAATTATACCACCTTTTTTCCCTTGGTATCATGGCAGTCATGGCCTTTTTTTTTTTTTAACATAGTCCAATCTTTCTATCCCTTTTAATCCTACCATCCCCAACTTTGGGTAGCTTCCCCTATCCAACACACACAAACACACACACACACACACAGAGTAACCTTTCAACAACAAATTTTGACTTTAATCTTAGGGAGAAAGGTCACTCATTTCCCCAATTCATGGTTTGTATTTATACATTTGAACAAAGCTAAGGCACAGGCAGACCGATAGGTAACTCAGTGGATAAAGTGCTGGGCCTTGAATCTTGAAGACCTGAGTTCAAATTTAGCCTCAGACATTTAATAGCTATGTGACCCTGGACAAGTCACTGGAAAAGGAAACGGAAAACCACTTTATGATCTTTGCCAAGAAAACCCTGTCGACAGCATTAGTCAAGCTATGGTCCACAGGGTCATGAAAAGTTAGACACAACAGAATGGCTAAACAAGAAACAGAAGATCATAAAAATGCTGTACCCTTGGAACTTAAGACATTCTAGATATAGAAATTCCTGAAAATGGAAAGAAGAACTGATCATCATACCACATGGATACCAATAATTTCTCAGGGTCTTATTTCCTGCAATTAAATTGGAAACATTTGCTAACTACTCTTCATCAAAAGGAATATGATAAGGGCCCGTTGTTTCACATGTATAAAGTACTTTGTCATGGGACATACTAAGTAAACACAACAAGGACAGCTCTCCTGAAGTTATTTCTAAACTCTAGGTACCCGAGTTGAACTTCACCTGTAGTTTCAAATCTTCTAAATGCAAAATAACAAGTGTTGCCCTCCTCATGCCGGATATTTTCTGCTGGAAAGCAGCAGTCGAGCACCACAATGCAGCCTATAGCAACACTGTTCTCAGCCACTCACTTGCTTACTCACTCAAAGTAATGCCAATCTTCTGAATCCTCCCAGCTCAGCAGGAAATAAATAAACAAATCCCAGACTTCTGAGTCTGAAGTGTTCAATTCCCAGCCTCAGTTTCTTCATCTGCCAAAAGGTGATGATAATATTTGTGCTACTTCATGGAAGGGAGCTAAAAAATCACTTTGTAAACTGCTACATAAAATGTAAAGTATTATGACACAGGCAGATAAAGTAGCTTCTGTCTTTGGCCTTTCCCTGCATCTTCAGTGCTTAGCACAGTGTCTGGCACATAGTAGGTGCTTATTGACTAACTAGATAGGGCGAAGTCAAACTTGAAGCTCATTTTCAATATGTTGAGAAAATTTAAGCATGATGCTTATTTTTCTACAGTAATACTTTTTGAATCCAACAAATTAACTGAAGATGGTCATTCAATATAAAGGAAGAGACTCCAAAGTTTGCTTCTAAAGTACATTAACTTTAAAAGTCTTTGGTGTAGTGGAGATACAGTGATGGATGGAGATTCCAGAAGACCTGAGTGCAAATTTTTTTGATGATGTTAACTTGCTGTGTAACTGTGGGCAAATCAATGAGTTTCTTTATGACTCAGTTTCCTCAGCTCTAAAATGAGGATAATTCCTACAGTATCTGCACAACATAGTACCTACAAGAATCAAATTAGATTATGTGTCTAATGTTCTTCACAGACTTTAAGGTGCTCTGTAAATTTCAGTTATTTTGTTATGGCTAAAACTTTTTTTTAACCATTAAATCAAAATACAGTTCAAAAGAATTCAATTGGGTCATCAAACAACACAAATGCTATTTAAGTGAGATATTTATCATATAATGATGATTATTTTTAAACAAAACCAGAGGTCTATTTCAAAACTAGAAGATGGTTTTAAATTTCACATCTCCTCCATTTGGAGTAGAATGATTCTCTATTCAAAGTTTATTACCATTTTTTCTTCGAATCTGAATATATTTCATGCTACCATGGGTACAAGCTAAGTTTGCTAGTCCTTAAGCACATTAAGGAACTACTATTAAATCCACTCGCCTCCCAGTATGCCTAGGGACCAGTGGTGATGGTAGACATGAAGTCGCCACATGATCTGCGCTCAAGTTTGTTTAAATGTTCTAACGAAATAACTATATTTACTCTTTAGAGGTTTAAAAGAATGAAGGATGGTAGCAGGATGAGGTCCCTAAGCATTAACTACAATGTAAGATATTGAACCTAGTGCTATATAATCAGAATTAAACAACTGGGATGAGGGGCCTCGGTGTTAACTATGACATAATAATTACTTCACGGAGTCCAAAGGAAAGCTGACATTTTTAATTTTAAATTCGGCAGAAGTACAATTAACCTTACCTGACCCTATACTTTGATTTCTGAAAGTTCAGCATAAAATGTCTCCATGTGCTAATTTAATCGACAGATCCAATGCAGTTACAAATATTATATATCAAGTACCTGCATTTTAGAGTAGCAATATAAGCATATTAACATTGTATAGCAAAACACAATAATTACTTAGAAAAACAACCTAATGTTTAAAAATAACCCTTGAAACCCTATACAACCCACCTTTCATTACATTTTGAAATGTATAAAATATTTTCTTGACAATCCTGTGATATATGAAACATATACAGCATCGTTCTTATTTTGGAGATAAGGAAATTTAGACTCAGAACTGTAAGCAACTTTCCCAGGGTAACAAGGTAACAAATCTACTAAATATGGGAGGGAGGAAAGAAGGGAGGGAGAGGAAGAGGGGTAGGGGAGGAGGGAGAGGGAGAAGGAGAGAGACAGAGAGAGAGAGAGAGAGAGAGACAGAGAGACAGAGAGACAGAGAGACAGAGACAGAGACAGAGACAGAGAGAGAAAGAGAGAGAGAGACAAAGACAGAGAGAGAGACAGAGACAGAGAAAGAGAGAGGGAGAGAGAGAGGAAGGGAGGGAGGGAGAGAGAGAGGAGAGAGGGGTAGAGGGAGAGAGGGGGGGGAGGGAGGGAGGAAAGCGGGAGAGAGAGAGACAGAAATCTTTTGTACCACCTAACTTTAGTTCTGAAACAGTATTCACAATTAATTCTTTTTTCTCCTTGTGTGAAGTATTGACTCTTTCCCCTGAAATTCAATAATGTTGTATGATGAATATGGATTGGCAGAATGGTAAACTGGACTGTATAGTTAATCAGAAAAGAAAGAAATATCCTTCACTGATAAAAATGTCAGATAAAGTTAAACTCTGAGTAATATTCATATCAGGGGAAAACAATCAGCAAGCTTATGGATTATTTCTGTTTAAAGTTCTATTTCCAAAGCCAGTTGATTAAGTAATAGCTTCTACCTTGATCATGCCTATAAGAAAATGAAAGTGTGCATTAATTTCACAGGTATGTTCAAAAGTTCTTGTATTTCATAATATGAAACCAGAGTTATAAGACATAACTGACATTAGCTTCTGTTAAGCAATTAGTCTTGAGAATATAGCTTGTACAGGAAATTAATGCATTTGCTAATTTTTCTTCTGGAAAATAAGAGAAACAATGAAAAATAGCAGTATAGTGGCAAGGGTACTAGTTCCAAGAGAGTTGGGTTCAATTTCTGGCTTAACTTGTATAAATATTAAGATCCTCTCTCTGTGTTTCAGTTTCCTCATTTATAAAATGTAGCTAATTATGCCTCATTACATATTTCATAGTTATTGGGAGAAAAGCACTTTATAAACCTTAAAAGTGCTATATGCAAGTAGGAATTACAATTTGCTCAGGCTTTAATAAATAATATTTAAATGTCAGTTATGTCAATACTTCCCTGTTATTCTGTTGTTGTTGCTAAAATCTCACCTATCACTTACAATTCACTTCAAAAGCCACAACCTGCAAAATGCCTTTCCTTATCTTACCTTCTCACTTAAACTGGCAAATGTCCTTTCCTCTCAGACCCTATAGAACCTTTTCTTTTATACAACCATCTGTGTTGGTATTTTATCTCCTATACTACAAACTCCTTGAAGGCAAAGACCATGTCTTACCTGAACTTTGTATCTCCTTCAGCACTTGCAGTTTGTCATAGTATTATAATACCTCCAGGAGCTATAATTTCATCCAGGTGGGTACTTAATATATACACAGAAATCACAACCTCTAAGCACCTTACTCTTAGAGAGTTTCCATGGCTGAAAAACTTCATCACCTGGTGTATGACCCTCCTAATGACCCTAATTAGTTATAACTAAGCCTGCTAAGGCCTGCCAGGGCTTTATGGTACTGATGGCATTGCCTCTGAGAACTCTGGCTTGCCTCCATGCAAGAAGAACTTGATTGCAGGAAATATCATGCAAATATTCCCAAATTACAGCTAATGTTTCTACAATCATGTTGAAAATATTTTGTAAACATAATCTACCAGTTTCAAAAGTCATTACTGTACAACCATGGCTAGAAATGAACCAAAGAGATTTATCACTGAGTTGGAAAACCCAGGAATCTTGGGTTAAAATTCTAGCTGGGTTATTTTGTCTCATTAATGCTCACAATACCCTTGAAAAGCAGTAGATAATCATTTTTGCTGTTTTTCAAGTGGAAAAACTGAGACTCAGGGCAAGCCATTCTCCCAGGGTGATTCATAAAGTCAATCCCAAAGAAAAGACTACATGACCAGCCCTTCCACCTCACAGGACAGAAACATATCTGCCAAACCAGGCTGCTTGCCCATTTTCTCCCCAATATTTTCTTCTGCTTTCACTACTCTCCCCGCTCTCCCAAAAGAAAAAAAGTTTGGATATAGCTTTTTGTAATTCAGGTTAAGTTACTGGGTTACTGATTGGTCAAGAGTTGGAGGTGAGCTTGCTCTGGGTCTACTCCCCCAAAGACTATGGTTTCTTTATAAATGTTACCCCTACATTATCGCTGGTGCAAGTGTTTTTATTTGACAGTTCAAATATCTATTCAAAACTCTTGTTTCCCAGCTATTTGTGACTACTTGATTTGACTATTTTAATGCGATTTGATTATACCTCTTTGGAACTCAAAGCCCAAAGTTATCAGACTTCTGTTCTTCCCCCCACCCCCTTCATAGCAGAAATACCATTCACTGTTGTAAATTAGCAATTAAAAAGTCTTAAAAGAATTACCTGGGACACAAATTATTGTCAAACAGCTAATGTCCAAAAAGTTTTGTTTTGTTTTGTTTTTTTACCGTAAGGCTGGCTCTATCCCTCCCACTATGGCGGCTCTCTCTCCAGCTTTAGTGAGTACAAAAAGAACTCCATGGACCAAGCACAAGGACTAAGGGTAAACACCCTTCAGATGAAGGGTCAGACAAATATGATCAAAACATTGCTCTGTAAGCAGTAGATAGTCAACACTATGAATTCTGAGGATGTCCAAGTTTCTTCTTCTGGAACATGAATATTCCTCATCATAAATAACTGATTAAAACACTGTGTTCTATTGAAGAAGAAGACACATTAAGTTTTTAGTCACCTCTAAAATAGAACCTGCTCCCTGGAAGCCTTTAAAAGAAACCTTCCTCCTTTTCTACCATAAACCAACAAATTAAGCCTTTTCAAGGATCCCTTCAATAGTGATGCTAGTACTTTCAAGTTCCCAAATTCTTTTCAAGTCCAGTCCTCTCCTTGTATTTCTACACGCATAAAGTCAAATATTTTGTGCCTGGCCAGGCTCTCCTCTCTTTCCTTGCCTATTCAGCCTATGAAAACCTGGAAAAACTGTTTGCAATTCAAGCAGTCCTGTTTCATTTCCAAGATAGGTTGTGGTGGCAAGAGTCAGCATTATTGTTCTTTCAGTTTATGGGTTTTCTACCACAGCTGAGTGAGTATTTGTGGGGTTTATTTTTTAGGGGGAGAGGCTGGGAGAAAGGATAAAAGGAAATGAATTTTTTAGAATCTCCTCTACAGGCTGGTTCATTGAGCTTTCTCCTCTCCTACCCTCCTCCCTATTTTACCCCCTTCCCATGAATTTCTAAGTCCCCCATTTGAGGGTGGATTTGTGACTATCAATATATGTGTGTGTAAATAAAATGCCACAGACACAACAAAAGATACTAGGATCAATTCTTCTAAAAGAGGTAGAAAAATGGGAGGGGGAAGTATTCTCAAATCACCTGCAAAAAGTATCAAGTAAGCAAGACTATTCTTGAACCTTTAACAGAACGCTGAGGCCAATAAACTTTTATTCTTATACTCTGAAAGTGTAACATTGTAAACGGAAGAAGAAAAAAAAAAAAAAATATATATATATATATATATATATATATGTATGTATATACACCTTTCTTAGCAGGTTCACCACACAGTCACTAAGCATCCTTCGTATTTTAGTCACTACATTTTCACGCTTGAGATATTGTAATGTTAGTTGAAACACACACACAGAGCTAAGCCCTGCTGAAGACCAAGAGTGACAGTTTGCCTTTACTAGTTCTCCCAGAATTGCTACAGGACCTCACTTACCCGATCTATTTACCCCCCCAAAAATGTACGGCTTTCTCCCAGAGAAGTCAGACAAAACATTCTCGTCTTCCTTACTCTACATAAAATCGCTCACTCCAAGCAGCATCTTCTTGTTTCCTGCTCCAGCTCCATTCAAGATTGTAAACACATTCCAAGAAAATTAGCCTTCAAAAGAGCTCTCTATTTCCAGCAGGCTAGCACAGCAAGCAGCCCAGAGACGCCAGATCTGCGGAGTGGGCTAGACTTGGGCTCTTCTAACCCGAGAAAGTGTGAGTGTATGTATGTGTGAGAAGGAGGGGGGAGGGCGGAGGGAGAGAGGGGAGAAGGGGGAAAGGGGGAGGGAAGAGAGACAGAGAGAAAGAGAGACAGAGAGTGAAAGGAGGGAGGGGGAGGGGGAGAGAGAGAGGGAGAAGAAGAGGAGGGGGGAGAGAGAGAGAGAGAGACAGACAGACTGTGGTGCAGGGGGCTGGGAGTGAAGGAGGTGGAGTGGGGTGAAAGCTAGAGAGGATCAGAATGCCCAACTAGGCACCCGGAACTCTTCCCGACTCTCACCAACCCCCAAGCTCTTTGGTGAGGCTCTTTCCATCCCAACACCCAGCTACTTCTAAATCCTCGCAAGCCCTAGGATCACCATCAGCAGGACTACGCACAGTCCTACACCCCCTAGATTCCAGCTTTTCCCTGCACTTTGATGTCGATGTATCAGCTACACCATCCCCTATACTTTTCGTCCCTAAAATACAGAGGAGAGGAAGATCTGGAAGTTGTGTGGAAGTCACTGCTCCATGACCCCGAGATGAAGCCTCAGCGGATCTTTGTCCGGTCCAGCGCACTGCCAGCACCAAGCCGCCTGCCCGCCCATCCAATGGCCCTGGTCCCTGCAACCCCAGCTCCCAAGACCCAAAGTTTCCCGGCTCCCAAGAGGACTTGGGGCTACTACCAGTGCACACAGACCCCTACTAGGCGGTGGATCGCACACACGCTCCCCCTCGCTTCGACCTCAAGCATTACCAGAACAGGCGTCAACAGGTTTTATTTAGTCTCGTCTATTGCTCCACATTTTCTCTTTCGTGGTTATTTTCAATACTTTGCATCCTGGTCGCCCCAGGCACGGGGGATCGCACCGCACCTTCCTTTCTTCTAGAGAACATCAACCCCGGGAGCTGCCCACTGCCCACATGCCCGGACGGACTGAAGAGCCGGCTCTAGCTCCTGTCACTTTCAAAGGAGCTGGAGAGGACGGGGGATGGAAGTAGCCCAGAGGCGAGAGGTCCCCGGGAGAAATGAGCTACACAACCAGAAGAGATGCGTACCTTACAAAGTGATGTCCGGTGGTTCGGCCAAACGCGCAGGGGTCTGGGGAGAGTAGTTATTCCAAAGCTCCGCGATTCTAGTTCAGTCCGGGCTTCCTCATCAGCGGCTGAGAAAGTTTCTCTACGTCAGCACCCAGCCGGACTCAGGACCCCCCAGCTGCTTTCCCCTCCCTCCCTCCCTCCCTCCTCACTCTACCCCGCTCCCCACCCCCCCTTTCCTAATCCGCTGACGCTCGCCGCTACTCCGGGATCCAGGCTCCCTCCAAGCAGCTGGTTGGTACTGCTGGGCTCCCCCTCTCGGCCAGTGACTCGTCCTTCCAGTCTACGGTGGACTCTCGTGCGTGGTTCAGGGCAGGAAGAAGACCTCCTTGGGAACTGACAAATTGAACGCATGTGATTTTATATCTTGATTTCTCACAGTACCCCCATCCCCAAATAACCGCCTGCATTTCAAGAGTCTCTGGTTTTAGAAAGCTTGCCGCAGTAGTCTACGTTTATTGGAGGAAATGGAAAAGCTGGGGAGGGGAGCGGGGGGAAGACTTAGAGACCCGGGTATGGGGAGGGGAGTATTTGAGACTACCAGTCAGTGGCATGCATTTTCTCTCCCGGAATTCCCATTCTCCCACCTCCCTTAATTTTAAAGTGGCTCATTTATCCATTGTAGACACCATCGAGATTTCCGGACGGTAAAGGGAGCAGAGATTGTTTATGTCTTGGTCTTTTGTTAATATCTGACTTTCTGTTAGCAGAGTAAAACCTTCCTATGATCTTTAGGTTCTTAAAAATTCATGTTGGGACTTTGGCGAGGGTAACCAGAAAAAGAACCTTAGTAAAACGTGCTTCTCCCCCTCATCGAGAAAATATTCGCGCAGCACTTTGCATGGTGCTGCTCTGCCTTCAACGACTTCTTACAGGGCTTGTGGTCAGGTAACAATAACATCTTTTGACCTTTTGTAGTTTTGGATTTATAGAAAAAAAGAGACAAGGTATTGCCTCCAAACCCCTGCCTAGGGCCTCCTTTTGTCCCAGCTAGGAGCTCTCAACTCTATGATGCTGAACTTTCCTTTTCAAAGGAAATTTGCCTAAGTGACTGAGCATGCCCACCTCTCTTCAGGGAGGCGGTAGTAGTGTCTAGCATTAATGTCTAGCATGAGGGCAAGGGCAGGCAAAGGATCAAAGTATTATTACTGCTACTCTTCCCGGAGACTCTCCCCTCCACCCCTCCCAACCATCCTGCTTTAGAGGGAGAGAAAAGGATTCACTGCTCAAGCCTGGTTTATTACGGAATGAAAAAGAAGATAATAAAGGGACCCTTTCTAAATTTTTGGCTGGAAGGTTCCTATTTTAAATTTAGCCAAAGATTAGAGGTAATGGATCTAAAATGAGATTGTGTGTAAGGTTTACCCCACATTTTATGGATTTGCCTTTTGTAGAGCTGACCCTACAAAGCTATTCATTTCCTCCTGGACATCTTGCCAGCAATTAGGATCAAGAGTCTGTCTGGGTCTGCCAGATTTCCCCTAGGCATGGTTAACTGAGACAGTGAATGGTATGCTCTTCTACTCAACACAAATCCAGGATTTATTGAGCCTCTATTGTGTGGAGTGCTTGCTAGAACCTGGAGAAGTAAAGATGCAAGTGTAGATAAGCTGCTGCCCCTGCCCTGAAGGAGTTTATGGTTTAGTTAAAAAAAAAAAAAAAGATGATGTACCTACATAAATAGGTATAATACTGAATATTATGTGGTAAGTGCATTAGAGGGAGTTAAAAGACAAAGTGCGGTGTGAACTGAGGAATGGAGGTCTTTACTGTGTAGTAGGGCACTGAGAAGGAATCTTAGAGGAGATATTTGAGTAACCCTTTAAAAAATAGATAATTCACCTGGCCACCAGTCATCTTAAACAACCCATATAAACACAGAGTACAATGGGAGTCCTCCAGAAGATGGAACAGAGAGTTTATAGAGGGGACTAATAAAATAAGGCAAGGTCTTCAGTGGCAGGCAAATTAGTTTAAACTTTACTCCATAGATTATGGGGAATGGAAATTTTCATCAGGTGAATAACTGATCAGGTCTGTCTTTAAGAAAAATTATTCTGGTGGTGATATGAGAGATGGAGGGTAGAAAGGGTAGAAATTAGAGGTAGGGGACCTGTAAAGAGGTGATCACAATTTGAAAAATGTGTGGTGATGAGGACCAGTCTTAGAACAATTATGTTTGTTGTATTACAGCCACAGAATTCCAGATGAGGACAGAGGGAAGGAATCATCTAGTCTGCCCCCTATTTACAGATGGGGCAAGTGAAGATTAGCTATGTCAATCCATTTACCCAGGGTAGCACTGTTAAACTATGACTTGAAAACCCAGATCTCATAACTCTCAGTCCAATGCCCTCTCCATTATACAGGCTCCCCCATTCATTGAAACAGCTAAGTTCAAATGATGAAAGATATTTTATTCAAAAGTATAGTGAGCTTTTGTGCTAGATAGAAAACTGAACTGAGAATCAGGACCATTTTGTAGGTTCCACCTCTAAATCATACTGGCCATGAGACTAGGCTAAGACTAAATTACAAAACAGTTTCTGCTGTACCTGGCAGAGGGATTTTTCTAACAGAATTTCTACACCCATGAAATTAAAAGGATGGACAAAAGAAGAAAAAGGATACTATATAAAGAAGTTGCTACATAATTGTGTTTCTCAAATGAGCCCTTGTATTCAAAATATATTTTACAATATGCCAAATAGGAGAAAAAGTTCCTGAGCCATTTGAAAAATTCTTTAGTGAGAACCCAGATTTGAAAAATCCACTGGAACAAGTAAGAGATAAAAAACCATATACAATATACTTGGGTAAAAAGGGTTAGAAGTCAAATTACTGTCAAAGAAGCCAAAATGAGACTAAGAAGGTTAAAAGGGACAAGATAGCATGAGATAGCATACCCTCAGTGACTTCTTTCAGTTGATGGTGAGGAATGAAGAAACAGTTTTTTTCTGTTCAGCTCATATATGGTATAGTAGAAATATGATGATAGAGTTAGAATTAGGAAAATTCACATTTCAATTCTTCTATCTGAAAAGACCAAGTCAACTCACCTCCATAATCCTTATTTATAGGTCAGCAAGCTAGTGCAGAGATTAAAGCACTAGGCCTGGAGTCAGGAGGATCTGAGTTAAAAATCTGGTCTCAGACACTTATTAGCTATGTGACCCTGGACAAGTGACTTAACTCCTGCTTGCCTCAGTTTCTCATCTGCAAAATGGAGACCCATTGGTGAAGGACATGACAAACCAGTATCTCCATCAAGAAAATTCCACAGACAAAGTCCATGGTGTCACATAAAGTCAGATGTGACTGAACAACAACAATCTTCAATTACTTCCTTGGCATGTAGTACAGATGATGTGTAGGCAAGTTAGGTGCTGTAGTGAACAGAGAAGTAGAGTTAGATAGACCTGAGTTCCAATTCAGCCTCAGATGCTTACTGGCTGTGTAATCCTGGACAAGTCATTCAACATCTATTTGCCTCAGTTTCCTTATCTGTAAAATGGGGATAATAACAGCATCTCCCTCCCAGGGCTATTTTGATTGAGGACCAGATGAGATAATAATTGTAAATTGCCTGACACATAATAGATGCTATATAAATGTTAGGTAGTAGTAGCAGTACTAGAGTGGTGGTGGTGGTGGTACTAGTAAAGTATGGGAAGGGGGATACAAAGGAGAGGGTAGCTCTGTATCAACCTGTGATAGAGTGCCTTACGCGTAGCAGCCTTCTTGAATTGCATTTCTTTATTTTGTAACTAGAGTTTAATTTGTTATACAAATGATAGTAAACAGTATAACATCCAGTGTTAGCATTCTGTGATTTTGAGTTAGTATTTTGACAGAAAAAAGCAGTTGTGATCAGATTATATGTTCAATTCCTTGAGTTTCAGCTAACTATAACTAGGGAAAAGGCAGACGGGTTAGCATGTCGTGACATAGTCACGACCATCCAGCTGGTGCTAAGGTTGCTGGCAAATCACCTATGAAGAAGTATCCAGCCTCTAGAGGGCATACCTTGCAAATGCAATTCGACTAAATATTGGCAAATAAGTCATAGACAAATTTATTAAGAAAGATTTCATCCTTCCCCTCATTTCCCTGTATAGCTTTAAAGAAGGAATCCTTTAATCTCTCACACCTGCCTTCTTTCATTTGATCTTTTATGCCCCTATGGAAATCCCTACCCTCATTCTGACATCCCCACTCTTGGATTTGAAGTCTCTGTGGCTTCCTGTAAGAATGGCAGCTCTCTGACCTTGAAGGCTCTTAACTTCAATTAACAAGAAAAGTAATTTCCCAAAGGCTATTCCTTCTTTTTCTTTTTATTTCTTTGAGGCTTGGCAAAAAAGTAAAGAGGAAAGATTTTTTTTTTTAGTGAGGAGTCAAGATCCAGAGAGTTTAAGTAACTTACTGAGGGTTACACAGTAAGTAACAAAGCTCAAATCTAAAGTCAGATCATTTGACTCAAAATCCATCACTCTTTTCATTTTTCCCTTGCTACTAGTCTTCTGATTAAAGGGCTTTGAAGGAACTGCCTTAAGATCTACCATGCTACAAAAGACAAATAACTACAGGTGAAGGAACCCATTGCATGGAATAGTATTGAAATAAGGGTCTTAAAAATAATTTTTACAACATTAAAGAATTCCTTTTAGAAATGGATTCCTGGCTTCTTTACACATAATGGGTGATGAACTAGATGACTAGTTAAATGAATGCAACAATGACAGCAATATTGTGCCCTTTATTAATTGAGATCAAATCAGCCCAAACTAAAAAAAAAAAAAAATACATACTTTTCAGAAAATAAGTGGTGAAGGAGGTGAAGAGGGTTTGTATATATAAATAAATAAATAAAGTCCGCATTCATTTAGGGAACCTGGAAATCAGTATTTTCTTTTAAAAAGTCATTTTTTCTTAGTTTAGAATAATACTTGAATGAAGATGTCTTAGAAAAAACATCAAAATCTTTGTTTACCAATACCAGTTTCAATGTTTGTACAATTTGAAGAAATAACAGGTTATTTTATTAGACATTGTAATGTTTCTCTTTGATAAAATTCTCTGGCAAAAGGGAGAAAAATTAATGAAAGAAAATTGATAGCACATCAATTCCTTCACTTCAACTCCATGATGACATTTTAGGTGCCTGAATAATCTTCCACTGGACAAGATTATTTTTATATAAGAAATTGGGACACAGGATCATCCAGCATGGTGTGTCTACATCAAAGAAGGCTCTGTGGTCTGTGAGCAAAGCAGAATTGAGGTAGCTCCAAAGAAATGTAAGATGTACAAATTTAGAGACATCTCCCCGCTCCCCACCCCCCATGGTCAGACGGATCTATTTGTGTCTGACCTATGATAGGGCCTTGGTATGATCAGCTACAGCCTGACACATTGTACATTGGCCCTGAATTTTGGTCCCTTTGAGAATTAAGGACAAACATCAACAAGTTAGGAGAAATACCTTTGTTAAGAGAAAGCTTTAAGTGAAGAAAAATACTTTGTTTTAGAGAGAAAGACCAAAGTGGAGAGTTACAAGATATGTTTTTGATTGTTTTTTTGGGGAGAGGGGGATACGAAAAGTGCTAATGAATTCATTCAACGCAATTGCTAACTCATGGTTTTATGCATTGACAACTTTTAGCTTGTACAGGAAATAAAAACCACAAGAGGAATTCAAGTATCTCATTAGTATTGTGAGTTGACAAGAATGCCTTACTTCTTTTTGTATAACCAAAAATGACTGTCTGTTGCATTCCTGTAGGAATCACAGTACCAAAGGTAATAGGAGTTATCTTTTCTTTCTATTGCTCAGTATTTTCTCATTTGTAGAAAACATATCTTTCTGCTTAATATGGAATTTCTTCTGTTTCATACTAATTCATCTAGTTAAAAGGTTTATCATTTTATATATCAATTGAATTTTTAAAATATTTATAAAATGGTACTTGCTTCTTAAGCACATGTAGTATAGTAATGATTCAATTCCTACTATTAAAATAATAAAAACTGTTTTTGCACAGAATTTTAGACATGTAAATTGCTTACAAAGAATTTTGTACTTGTAGTCAAGAAGACCTCAGTTCAAATTATATTTTAGACACTTACCTGGGTGCTCCTAGACAAGCCACTTAACCTCTCTCAGTCTCAGTTTCCTCATTTGTAAAATGAAAATAATAGCACCTACCTCACAGGTCTACTGTAAGGATCGAATGAGATAATATAGGTAAAAGCATTTTGCAAACCTTAAAGCTATATGTTTGTGTGTGTGTGTGTGTGTATATGTATATGTATATACACTAGCTATTAGCATTATTCCCTACATGACTTGTTTGTACAATTGTTTGCATGGTGTCTCCCCCAGTAGGCTGTGAGCTCCTTGAGGGCAGGGGCTCTCTTTTGTCTTTCTTTGTATTCCCACCTTTAGCACATTTCCTGGCAACTTAATAGATGTTTAATAAATGCTTATTGACTGACTGACTGACTGTAACCCACTCAGAGACTGACTGTCTTGTTCAAGATCATGAACAAGACAGTTCTTGTTATATATAGGATTTGAATTCAGATATAGATATAGGATTTGAATTCAGGTCTGCTGGTTTCCACTCCCAGTACTGGTGTACTCTAAGAGATCTTTCAGCACATGCATTCTCATATTCTGATTGCAAAAATTAAATAAAAGCATTTTAAAAGGGCTACTGATGCTCTGTGCTTATAAATTCTCAGTCTTTGTAAAAGCAAAACAGGAGGAAAGGCCCAGTCCATAGCTCTATACCATACCAGAAAGATACATGTGCAATAGGCCAAAGCGGAGTAATGACTAGCTCTTTCAATGGACAGATTATTACTTAAGTCTATTCAACCACTAGTACTGTAATGGTGATTTAATGCTCTGCACACAGTAGGGAGTCAAATATTTAATTTGCTACAGTAGGAGTGAAATGAAATTGATTTTGTTTAATAGAATAATAACATCATCTCCAAACATGCCACTCGAATTGTATTTTCAGAGTTATTAATTTCTCTATATGTTTCATGCTTTCCATTTAACACTTTGCAATACTTTTTGTGAAAGCAAGGAAATAAATACTCATATAGTTTCTGTTATGTTCCAGGTACTTATTATTTTTTCTTATTATTATTTCATTTGATAAAACACAACAGCTCTGGGAGGTAAGTGCTATTATTATCCTTATTCTACAGCAGGGGAAACTGAGTCAGACAAAGGTTAAGTGGCTTGCCCACTATCACACCCCTAGTAAGTGGCTGATGCTGGATTTGAACTTGGATCTTCCTGACTCCAGGCCCAGCAGTCTATCTAGTATACCTCCCTAGCTGCCTTTCATGGGGTTCAGCTTTACAAGAGCACTATGATGGAGGCCTAAAAGATGCCAGGAGTCCTGACATTCCCCTAGATTAGATGGAGGACCGGTGGCGTAGCAAACTCAAGTGAGAGAAGATGTTGGTTTTTCCTGTCCCACTAAGCTGCTTAACCTTGAGAAACAGAGTCCAAACCTGTTCCTTTGTATTTCCAATCTGACTTGACCCAGAAGGCATCTTTCTTCTTATCCTCTGTTGCCCAAACCAGCCTCCTTTCGCTTCTCCAGCCGGAAGGTCATGTTCTCCTATAAGTCTAGTAAACAAACACCTTCACCTCTGGTAGAGGTTATCTTTAGAACAACAGCTGTTAATGGGTCCTTGACTTAAAAGCTTCCCAAGAGCTGAGACTTTGACTGCCTTATCTTTGAATCTCCCACAAGGTACAGCCCAAATCTTTGAATATGGAAATTCATTTATTTATTTATTTATTTATTTTTTGGAGGGGAGAAGGCAGGACAGTTGGGGTTAAGTGACTTGCCCAAGGTCACACAGCTAGTTTTGTGTTAAGTGTTTGAGGTCACATTTGAACTCAAGTCCTCCTGACTCTAGGGCTGGTGCTCTATTCACTGCGCCACCTAGCTGCTAGGTAGGAGTTTATTAAAAAAAAAAAAACATCTCCTGAATTGTGAAAGAGCCTCCTTTCCCATTATTTGCATGACTGTGTTAGTCCCTAACTCGAAGCTTTGTAATTACCTTGAGATGCTGCTAGGTGGCACAGTAGAAAGTCAGGAGACCTGAGTTCAAATGCAGCACCAGACATTTAATCGCTGTGTGACCTCACACAAGGCACTTAATTTGTGTTTGTCACAGTTTCCTCATCTGTAAAACAGGGATAATAGTAACATCCACTGTGCATGATGGTTGTGAAGACTGAATGAGATAATAATTGTAAAAGTGCTTAGCTTCTACGGTAACTGTAGAAATGTTAGCTATTATTACTAACATTATCTTCCTTGTATAAGACTGAGGCTAAAAGAGCTATTATTCTCCTTCTTGTCCTGAGTTAGGACAAGTGTTCTTCCTATCTCCCAACTCCTCTCTCTGTTCCTATCATAGAACCCTCATTCCACCAAACATACTAAAAAGATTTAGAATTCAGCAACTATACTTTACCATAGAAACAAGAAAACAGGTCTCAGCCCAGGTTTTACCTCTTGCTCCAATTTACACATAAGCAGAGAATAGCTGGCAGGATGTGCAGTTTGATATTTTGCTAAAATGCTGTCCTGGCCTTCATGGAGCTTATAGTCCTTTGGGGAAGATGGTACATAATTAGTGAGCTACAAAATAATACAATTACATTAAAAATAAACTCTAGAGGAGATGAACGAAGGAGTATTCCCTCCTCCTCTCCTCCAATCATCACTGTCTATAAAAAAGTGTTAGAGAAAATTAAGAAAATGGGAAAAGGCTAACTACATGAATGACATTTCTTTGGTACTTTTTTTTTTCTAAATCTCAAATATACCACCTAGAAATTTTGGGGCTTTCTAGAATTTTAATTAAGGATTCTAGATTTTCTAGCAACGTGATGTGCAGACCATGGCTTTAAATATAAAATACGACATGTATATCATCTACATGATATGCCATCTACAGACAAAAGTGGGACGCTTAAAAAGATCTAATTAAGGGGCACTTCATTCATTAGAATCTAATAAAGAACATTACCAATATCTGGAAGCTTCAGTCTTTGGAATCTTTGTCAGTTCCTTGGCCAGGGGTGCTGAGGAAGCTGAGAATCAAATACTACTTCTAGAGACAGCAGCAAGATAGCTAAACCTAAGCTCTGGCATACCCATTAATTACTGGTACAGAGAAATGTAAGAAAAATAAACCCCACCTTCAGCAGTCATAGACTAATAGATATAGTGGAGTTCTCTAGCACAAAAGTTCACAAAACTCCTGAGTAAACTAGATTAAACATAACTGACAAATGTTTAACAAAATTTTAAAAATACTATATAGATAATTTATAGTTTTCTAAGCCAATGTGCTGTAGCAGGGAGCCATTGCTATTTGATTTTGACACCATTACTCTGACAGTTTCATTTGCTTGTGGAGAGTGCCTACAAGTTGGATGAGCCTCGGAATTCACCTGTGCCACTACATTGTTGGGATTCCCAGTAACTTTTCCTGATGTGGGTGTGTCTGTACATTTTCCACAAGACGTTGACGCCATTGCCATCATCATCATCATCATCATCATCATCACTACAACCACCATAACCGTCATCACAATAATAACAGTAGTAATAGCTAGAATTTATATAGTGCTTTATGGTTTACTATTACATGCATTATCTCATCTGATGCTTCATATGCTTTGGCTGTATTTGATTCCTCCTTTGGCTAAAAGCCAGTTTTCCAGTATGAGGCAAGTGTATGGTGACAGCCTTTCTGAGACTGCCTGGACAGCAACTCTGAGATGACATCTGTTTGAGATTTTGCCATATCAATCTTGAGGCTTGTTGAGAGCTTTATACTTACTTAGCACTTTATTCAAAAGCCTGGTTTCTTGGGAATGCCTGGACTAATGAACAGAAGTAGGCTGATGGTGTGCCCTCACTATTCCCCCTACCCCCATAGTTTTTGCAGTACTTGATATTTTGCTCTAGGCTGTTTCATTTGCAAATGGAAAAAATGCTGAGTTCAGAAGAAGCTTTGCTTATTTGAAAGCTATCAGATTTAAAGTACAAATATAGAACATAAGTTTGGGGGGAAATAAGCTGTTAGACTGTTTTCTCCAATAATGCTGAAATAAATCTTATTTTCTAAAAATAATAAATTGAAAGAAAACATTAAAGTATCATTATAAAGGGAAATAAATCATGCTTCATACTATTTTAATAAAATCTTCATTTCAGGATTTTCTGAGACCATTTTTTTTCCTTTTCCCCATAAAACATCCAGTTTGAGGACTTACAAAGGGGTAAAGTCTGGCAGAAGTAGACGGGCAGAGCAATGTGATCATATTCTTGGGCATCTGATAATTTGATTTGGCAAAACAGTCATCAGCTTCAAAATGCAAAAGGGTTATCAGCTTCCATCCAAACTAGCAACAAAAGATGTCCCCTCACTGACTATCTTTTTTATTACAGGAGAGGAAAATGGTAGCATGACAGCAAAGTAAAAAATCTTGTCTAAACAGTTTCTGCTGTTGAGACTTGTCATACATCAGACTGCATCAGTAGCTTCATTAAATAAGGTAGCAGAGGATACATATATTCATGAGTTATTCTGTAGGATATGACTCTTTCTTAAAGGGTCTAGCAGTTCCAGAGATTCATTACATTTTCTAACTATGTACAGATTCCACCTTTACAATAGGAGTGGGAGGCAGAGGATAAAGATTAGAGAATCATATAAGATAATAGATGTAGAGTAGAAAGAGATCTCAGAAACCATAAAGTCCACCTTGCCCTCATTTTGCAGGTGAAGAAACTGAGGCCAAGCAGTTTAAGTGACTTGTCCAGGGTCATATGAGTAGGAAAGGATTTAAACCCAAGTCCTTTGATTACAGAACTAGTGTTTTTATTCCATACTGTGTCCTTTGTACATAACATAGATTTAGTCACAAGGCTATGTATATATATCGAATCAGATACTGATTTACAGATACACAAATACAGATATGCATATAGGCAGGGTCGCTAGGTAACTCAGTGCGTAGAGCCCTGGGCTTGAAATCAGGAAGACTCCGGTTCATCAGTTCAAATCTGGGCTTAGACACTTAGTAGCTGTGTAACCCTGGGCAAATTGCTTAACCCTGTTTGCCTCAATAAAATAATCTGGAGAAGGAAATGGCAAACCACTCCAATATTTTTGCCAAGAAAACTTCAGATGGGGTCACAAAGAGTTGGACATGATAAAACAACTAAACTACTTGCTATGCATATAGGCAGCATGGTACACTGGAAAGAGCACTGATGGTAGAGTCAGAGAATCTGGTCTGCTGCTTATTACTTTCGTGACCTGGGGCAAATCCCATAACCTTTTTGTTTGTTCCTTCATCTGTAAAATAAGGAGGTTGAACTGGAACACCTCTTAGGTTCCTTCCAGCTCTTAAGCAATGATCTAAGTAGTCAGCATTGATATCACCAAGCATTATTGAGCGCTATACTAATGTCAGGAGCTTTTAATGTAGATAGGTAAATATGGTTATTGATGAAAGAGAGAGAAAGAGAGAGAGAGAGAGAGAGAAAGAGAGAGAGAGAGAGAGAGAGAGCAGAAGATATTCCAGATTAAATCTCTTTAAAATGATAGCTCATGAGGCTCCACTGATGTATTTACCCTATTCTGTAATCAGCCAGAGGGCATAGTTCATTTAAAACATAGTCACTTAAAGAAATAGAATTGTAAGAAGATTTGAGAAGAATATTTCCCCATAAACCTATGGTACACTCTTCCACAAACCTGCACACTATCCATGGGAAAGTAAGTATGCATACAAATGAGGTACACACATGTGAAGAGGTAATTTCACCTTCAATACTCTAGCCTAGGACCTGTGATATCTATGATGGCTTGACTCTGCTTTCACTCATCTCTCATCTTGGGTGCAGCATCTCTTCTGAGAATGGTTTTTAACATACGGGGTATGTTGCTGTCCTAGGAATATTTCTTCCTAGCCAAGCCATCTTCAATTCAGTCTTCTAAGGTATAGTGACTTGAACATCTTCCTGATAAGAGTGAGCTACCAAACCCAACCAGGTCAGGTAAAGTGCCTCCAGGGCTGATAGTTTTTTTTTTTCTTTTCAACCCTTATGCTGAGCCAAAATCAAAGCTTTTTACTATAACTATGTAGTCACTCTCTAAGAGTTCAGGTACTCTTAGATACTCCAAAAGATCATTTCTAGTTTATCTGCAAATAAATTTTAGTCAGAACAGAAGGTAACAGCAGGTGGCAAGGTCAGCGTTCCCTTCCATGAAGTTTACATCCCTATCTTCATTAGCATATCTGTGAGCAGCAAAGCCTGATTCCTCTGGTGCTGTATAGCCATCAGAAAAAGCACACACATAAATCTACTGGCCAAAATATAGCAGTAAAGCAATCAGAATTTGCTGCTGAACAATATGTAATTAAGATAGGGATGTAAACTAGATTGGTAGAGAACACAGACCTTAGTTTTTTTTTTTTAAATATGTACACTATACACACATATGCCTTAGACAGTGGTTCTCAACCTTCCTAATGCCGCAACCCTTTAATACTCGTATGTGGGTGTATCTACATGTGGGTGGATCCGCCTGGAGATGGATAGAGGAGTGGTGTCTCGATTCCTAAGACCATTGGAAATAGGTATTTTCCGATGGTCTTAGGAGATCCCTGTGACCCTTGTGAAAGGATGTTCAACCCCCAAAGGGGTCGCAACCCACAGGTTGAGAACCGCTGCCTCAGAGTATATATGTATATATATATATGTGTGTGTGTGTGTGTGTGTGTGTGTGAGTGTGTGTGTGTATGTATATATATATATATAACATGTGCATTGTGTG